>JAREIK010003817.1:267168-356806 GCA_029783825.1 Sapria himalayana
TTAAAAAATCGCATAAAATAGTGTGTACAAACTACCCTTATTGAGGGACTAATAGAATATGATATCCCTAGGTTGAATTCTCTTATACTATGCTAGAAAAAATAAAAATAAAAAATATATAAATTGTAATCACAACAAACCGGATCAAATATTATTTGCACTCATAGTATTTATAGTTACATATTAGATTTACCTACATACACTCATATGACACAATTCTAAGATATAGATATAGGGCATATTGTTGTTTCTAGCTTCAATGCAAAGAGTTATGTTATTAGTACTTGTGTGTTTTAGATATATTAGTAACTTTTTGGAGACGTTATGTTTACCAATTCATATGGTGATAATATTTTAATGTGATATTTAGAGAATTCAACATGTTATTAGTGAATATATTTATCATTGCAATATATTACAGACACTTCATGAATACACTTGGAGGATTGTAAGTTTTTTCATATCTTCTAATTTTGATATTTAATGCATGTATGCAATAGTCTGAAAAAGATTGTTGAGATTTAATTATGTGTCTATATTATTTTATTTTTTTAAATTTCTTTTGTTACGTTGTAGGAGAGCACCTGACATGTGAGACTCTCTCAAAACATATATATTTTAATTTTTACTTATATATATATATATCTATTAGTTTTCAGAAAATTAGTGAAAAATTAGTTTATCTTTTCTTTTTCTTCTTAGGTTGTCCTCCCTTCACAAAAACCTAAGGGCGAACACCTAATTTGTCAAAAAGAACATTCTTTAAAGATCAAGTACTCTATATTACATGATTTATATAATATTACCACTTTAGTAGCCTTGCAAGAGTTAAAATTGTCCTTTTGGGTGATTGAAGAATTTTTTATTAGGGTGATTCTTTTACCCTTCAGACTCCTTTTTAAACTTCTCACTAATATTTGAAGAGATAGAGTTATCCTAATCAAGAGATTTCCACTCTTTCATGGAAAATATAATTTTACATGTGCTAAGCTCCTTAGTGGGAGAACTTTTGACCATGGTTTTTTCATTGTTTTATGATTATAACTAAAAAATAGTCAATTCATTTGACTCTTTTGAACTATCTTTTGGATGGTTTCCAAATAAACAAATATATTTTAGTATTAATCTTCGCATTTGATGGAATACTTTTTTATTCATATTTATTTGTTTTGTGTATTAATATTATTTCTTATTCATTTGAAGACTTATTAAACTCTTGTTTGAGACACATTCTCATTTAGAATGATATGTCATATATAAATGATATACTTTCCACTCAAATGTATTGAATAATTATTTTTGTTTTATACTTGTAATTAGTTTTATAGTTATTCAATAACAAGTGTATTATTGTGAGAACAAAGTTCAACTAAAGGCTTTCTTGCTGGTGAAGTCTTATACATTGATACATGAGTTTTGTTATTTTAATATCTTATATCTAGTAGTTAAAATGATCTTATTTTGATTTCCTCTTCTTTAATCACCTCTTATATGTTCTTATTATAATTTGTTGTGAAAAATACTGTTTATGATAATTTTGATGGGTTCAAATGAAATAATTACTTGATTATTTTTATTTACAAGATAAGTTTTGTTTGTTACCTATGAAAAATTTTATATTATTGATCTATTTTATATTAGAATGGATTGATACATTCTATGTAATTGTTTTTCATTAAACTTAATACATTTGAATCTAATTAATATTTTGTTTCTATGAAAGTTGAAATGCAAAACTTTATATTTTTTTATATTTTTTTGGAATAAATATAACATATGTTCATATTAAATTAATTATATTCATAAAAGATATAATTTTGAATCTATTAGATATGAGAGTGTTATAAAAAAGTTCAAATATTGTGTAATTATCTAATTATATATTACATATATTATTGTAAACTTAGTTTAATAAATTTTTTTATAATAAATTTATATCATGTTGTATTTAATATACTTAGACATGTGAAAAAGCTATGAATGATTGGAATCTCTTTCGAGGTTGATGAACATTTAAACTTGTTTCTCTCATACACTCAATTTAAACTCCTCTTAGTTTTGATAGTAAATCTATCATAATTCTTTATTTATAAGATTCAATTTAGTCTTTTGAAAAATTTAAAATATAATGACATTTTAGGCGATACAGATTTATAAAAAAAGATGTGTCGATTTTTTGATTTTTTTTATTTTGGATACTTTTGATGAGATTATTTAATTCGAGCTGCACTAATTATTTTTGTCCATTATGTAAATATTTTAGTTGTATGACATTTTGATTATCGAGTGTTTATTTTATTTTTTTTGTATTTTAATTGTTAACATGCTATTATAAATATGGATATATATATATGTGTGAGTTAGAAATTACAAATCCTAGGTCGCCCTTAAATTGATGCAGGTTGAGCTTGCTTCGAGAATAGGAGAGCCAGATGAGACCATAAGAATGCCAAATTACTTCCTTTACTATGAGCCAACACAAATTGATGCAGCCCACCTCCCAGTTGTGGTGCATGTTGTTGGTGTTTGTTTGTTTATTAAGGTGCTCATTGTGATGTAGGTGCTGGTTTCTCAACTGCAACAACAAGGGTGCATGATGGATAGGCAAAGCTCCCTTCTTTTTCTTCCATTTTGCTATAGTTGTTTGCTCAGCTATTTCTCATTTGATTTTGCTACTTCTCATTATATTTCGCCTTACATTGGGTGTCTATTATTTTCATGTGTTAGTATTCTTATTTGAAAAAAATAAGTTGATAATCTAGTTGTGTATTGTTTTATTATTGTTTCAATTGATGGCATCATCTCGTTTTGCTCAGTTTGAGTTGTTGGATGTGGTGAAGAAATATTCATCTTCGTTGGGAACACATGGAACACACAAGTGTGGAGTCTCGGAATAAAAAAATGAGTTAGCTAATGGGGTTAGAGTCGGATCCTTGGAGGCTCCAGCGAGTGTCTTGATCCTTAATATTGAGGAGAAGAACATAGTGTGCACTTGGACCTAGGAACCCATCTCCAAGAAAAACTACATGATTCAATTTCTCATTGAATGCTGGTTCTCATTTTTGTATTTGTTCCTAATTACTTATGCTAGCTACACTATATTATATAATTAGTTTTTTGGTTTGTTATTTCGTTTGTTTAGTTTTCTATCTTGTTTATTTTTTCTTAATTGTACTTCATCATCTTCTCAATGAAAAATCTAAGCCTCTATCTGCATTTGTAGAGGAAGCTTCGATCAAGGATAGGAACATGCTAGTTGATAAGGACTGTTTCGTATATGCAGCACCTAAATAAATGAAAAGGTATCAGTAAAGTGGTTGAAATTAGGAGATAAACTTGTTGTAGATGCTTTAGCTGCCGGATATGGTTAAACAGTGCATCTAGAAATTAAGTAAACACATGTGTCTGCTTTTGTTTTGTGTTAGAAGTGAGACTTTCATTAGTTTATTATATTGTGGTTTTGATTCGTGATTTCAGTGTTGATAATTATGTTGTAGAGAAAGTTCAAAATAATTTTTTTGAGCATTAGCAAATACAATACAACAATAGATGTCGTATATGTAGTCACAGTTAGTGGCCTTAATGAGATAGATAGTACACAGAGTTCCAGTAGATAAACAACTCAGGAGAACTTAGCACAAATACATCAACTAATGATGAAAATAATGATTTGATTTAAATGATTATATACCTATGTAATGTTTTTATTTTAATTATGTAAAAATTGTATCAGATAAATTTTTAATCTACTTTTTCTTTATGTTAATTATAAATAATTGTTTATAGTAAGTGTTTTTATTCAATTTAATATAAAAATTAAAAAATATTTAATCAAATTTTTAGTAAAAAAATTATGAAAAAAGCTTTGGAATGAAAATAGCTAAGGAATTTTTATCGTTAATATTTTGCGATGATCACTTTAGATTGTGATAATTTCTATCATTATTATGTTGTTATTATATTTTAGTGACAGAAAAGCCTATATAGCTAGGGAAATTTCCCTAGCTATTTGGGTTTTTCTTATTATGGTATCTGTCTTTCTATATGTCTATCTTCCTGTCTATCTATCAGTCTCGATATCTATCTATCTATTAATATATTTATCTATATATCAGTATATCAATCTGTCTATCTATTAATTTGTCTATCAATTTGTCTATCAATTTGTCTATCAATTTATCAATCAATCTATCTCTCTATCTATCATTGTATCTGTCTATCTATTTGTCTATCAATCCATCTACCTTTATTTGTATATATATCAATCTATCTTTCTAACTATCTATTTGTCTACCTAAATATCTATCTATCTGTCTATTAATCTACTTTTCTATCTGTCTATCTATCTATCAGTCTTTCTAACTTTCTATCTATCTATCTATCTATCAATCAATCTGTCTATTTGTCTATCTATCTATCTATGTATCTATATATCTATAAATATATATATCATTATTTCTTTCTATCAATCAATCTAAGTATTTGTTTATCTATCTTTCTATCTATTTGTCTATATATCTATTTATCTATTTGTTTATTTATCGATCTATCTATCTATATTTTGTCTATCTATTTGTCTATCAATCTATCTATCTATATATATATATATATATGCCTATCTATCTTTCTATCTAAATGTCTATCAATCTGTCATTATATATGCCTATCTAATATCTATATATTTATATGTGTATCTATCTATCTATCTATCTGTCTGTTTATCTATTTTTTTATCAATCTACATATCTATTTATATGTCTTTCTATTTATTTATCTATCGATCTATCTATCTATTCCATATCTATCTATCTGTCTCCCAATGTGGCTATGTATCTGTATATCTATTAGACTATCTATCTATTAAATAATTTATTGACCTATCAATCTATCTATCTATTTGTCTTTATATCTATCTGTCTATCTATCTATCAATTAATTAATTTATTTGCCTTTCAATCTCCTTTCAATTTGTCAATGAATCTATCAATCAATTTGTCTATCAATCCATGTATCTATATGTCTATCTATTTGTCTAACTATCTGTATATTAATCTATTTATCAATCTATCTATTTATCTGTCTACCTATCTTTCTTTCAATCTTTATAACTTTCTATCTATCTATTTGTCTATCAATTTTTCTGTCTATATATCTATTATTATTCCTAACAGTTTATTTGATTGTTTGTTGGTATATCTATTTATCGATCTATCTAACTATGTAACTAACTGTCTATCTATCTATTTGTTAAAATTTCTCTCTCTCTCTATCTCTCTATCTTTCATTGTATCTATCTATCTATCTAACTCTCTATCTATCTATCTATTTGTCTATCTATCTATCTATATGTATATATATATATATATATCTATCTATCTATCTACGTGTCTTTCTTTCTATGTATCAATATGTCTATTTATCTATATATCTTTCTATGACTATCTATCAATCTAGTATTCTGTCTATTAATCTATCTATCAAGCTTTCTATCAATATGTCTATTTTATATCAATCTTCTATCATTCTATCTATTAATCTGACCATCTATTTGTCTATCTATATATCTACTATCTTTATATCTATCTTTATATAAATCTATCTATATTTGCATCTATTAATCTATGTAAAAATCTATCTATCTTCTTTTTGTCTGTCTATCTATCTATATATCTATTTGTATATCTCAATGTTTTTCTGTCTATCTATCTAAATATTTTTTGTCTATCTATCTATCTATGTGCCTCCCTAATTGTCAGCCTACCTGATGCCAACCTATCTATCTGTCTATCTATCTATCTATCTGTTTATCTATTTGTGTGTCTATATGTTTTTTTGTCTATCTATCTGCCAATCAATATATATATATATATATCTATTTATCTATCTGCCTATCTACTTGTCTGTCAATCTATCTATCAATTTTTATCTATCTATCTATCTGGCTGCCTATCTATCTTTCTGTCTATCTATATTTCTATCTATTTATATATCCTTTTGTCTATCAATCTAACTATCTATCTATATATCTATCTATGTATCAATCTATCTATCAATCAATCAATCAATCTATCTATCTATCTGTAAATCTGTCTATCTACCTACCTACCTATTTATCTATCTATCTATTTGTCAATCAATATATCTATATGCCTTTCTATCTACCTAACTATCTATCTATGTGTCTAATAATCTATTTATCTATCTATCAATCAAAATATTTATCTATCTATCTATCTATAATTATGTCTATCAATCTATCTATAAAATTGTCCATCAATCTATCTATCAATATGTTTTTCAATCTTTCTATCAGTTTATATATCAATATATATATATATATATATATATATACATATGTCTATCTATGTCTTATTTTATCTATTTATCTATCTCTCTATCAATTTGTCTATTTATATGTCTATTAATCTCTGTTTGAAACTTTCTATCTATTTATCTATCTATTTGGCTATCTATCTTTCTCTATGTATGTCTCTTTGTTTATTTGTCTATCAATCTTCCAATTTATTTGTCTATCTATCTGTTTATTTGCTTGCCTACCTAATTGTCGACCAACTTGACTGCCTACCTATATGTCTATCTATGTAACTAATTATTTATCTATTTGTCTATCTATTTGTGTGCCTATAGTCTATCTATCCATCTATCTTTTTGTCTGTCTAACTGTTTGTCTATATATTTGTCTATATATAAATATCTATCTTTCATTCAATCTATCTTTCTATCTATCAATCTATCTATCTATCTATCTATCTATTTATTTATTTATCTATCTATCTATCTATGTGTATATCTATATTTCTATCTATTTTTATATCTATCTATCTATCTATCAAACAACCTATCTATCTATCTATCTATCAATATGTCTATCTATATGTCCTACTATCTATCTATCTATATGCCTATATATCTATCTATCTGACTATCTAACAAATTATCTATCTTTATGTCTATCTATCTATTTATTTCTATATCTATCTTTATTTATACTATCTATCTATTTTTGTATCAATCTATCTATTTATCTATATATATATATATATCTCTATCTATCTATCTATTTGTATACCTATTTATCTATTTATATATCTAGCTATCTTTTTCTCTATCTATCTATATATTTATATATATATATATATATCTATCTAACTATCTATCTATCAATCTATCTATCTATCTATCTAAGTGCTATCAATTTGTATATCAATCTATCTACCAATCCATCTATCAAACTGTTTATTAATCTGCGTATCAATCTATCTATAAATCTATCTATCTATCTATCTAACTAACTATCTTTCTATTTATCTGTCTATCTATCTTTATATCAATCTTTCTATATATATATATATATATATATATATATATATATATATATATATATATTTGTCTGTCTATCTATCTATTTATCTGTTAATCTATCTAGATATCTATCTATCTTTTGACTTGTCTATCTATCTGTCTAACTATCTGTCTATCTATCTATTTATCTTTTTGTCTATCTATCTATTTATCAATTTAACTAACTTTCTATATATCTTTCTAGGTATCCATATATTTTTTTATCTATCTATCAATTTGTCTCTCAATCTATCTATCTGTTTGTTTGTCTGCCTGTCTATATATCTATCTATTTGTTTATCTATCTATCTATCTATATTTTTATTTATTTATCTATCTATCAGTTTGTATATCTTTCTATCTATCATTATATTTATCTATCTATCTTTTTGTTTATCTACTTATCTATATATATGTCTGTCTATCTATCTATCTGTCTATCTATCTATCTATCTATCAATTTATCAATATGACTATTTTTCTTTCTATCTTCATGTCTATCTATTTGTGTATTTTCTATATATATGTCTATCTATATCTTTATCTATTAGTCTTTCTAATTATCTTTTTGTCTATTTATTTTTCTATCAATCTTTCAATCCATATATCTATCTGTATATTTGTCTATTACCCAATCAATCTTTCTATCTTTCTACATATCTTTATATCTATCTATATATCTATCAATTTGTGTGTATACCTATCTATCTATTTATCAAATAATCTAACTATCTTTTTGTCTATCTATATATCTTTCGATTTATCTATTTGTGTGTCTATTTATCTGCCTTTCTATCTATTTCTATCTCTATCCATTATTTATCATTCTATCTATCAATCTATGTATCAAACTGTCTATCAATCTGTATTTTAATATATCAATCATTATGTCTATCAATCTGTCTATCAAACAATCTATTTATTAGTCTATATATCTATCAATAAATCTATCTATCTGTCTATTAATCGGCCTATCAATTTGCATATCAAACTATCTATCTATATGTCTATTTGTTTTTCTATAATCAATTTATCCATCTTTTTATTTGTTTATTTTTTTTAATTTCTATTTATCTTTTTGTCTGTCTATCTATCCGGTAGTTTGTCTATGTGTCTACCTGCCTGACTATCTTCCTGCCTAGCTGCCTGCCTAGCTGCCTGCCTATCTATCTTTCTGTGTGGATATCTATTTGTCTATTTTTCTGTATATCTGTATATCTGTCTTTCTATCTTTCTGTCTATCTATTTGTATATATATATATATATATATATCTATCTATCTATCTATCTATTTATCTCTCTATCTGTCTATCTATCTAAATATTTACTTGTCTATCTATCTATCGATTTATCTATTAACCAATCTAACTAACTAACTAACTATATATCTATCTATATGTCTATCTTTCTATCTATATCAACCTATCTTTATATATATCTATCTGTCTATTTATCTATTTATCTATCTATCTATCTATATGTCTATTTATCTATCTATCTATATTTTATCTATATATCTATATATCTGTATATCTATCTATCTATCTACTTGTCTATCAATTTGTCAATCAATATGTCAAACTACCTAACTATTTATCTTTCTATATAACTATCTTTCTATCTTTCTTTCGGCCTATTAATCTGTCTATCTATCTATCGTTATGTATATCTATCTATTTATCTATCTATCTATTTATCTATGTATCTATCTATCTATTTGTATATCTAATTATCTATCTATCTATTTGTTTAATAATCTTTTTATCTATCTATTTATCTTTTTGTCTATCTATATGTTTATCAATCAATCAATCTATCTATCTATCTATCTATCTATTTGTCTATTAATCTATCTATCTATTTATCTATCTACCTATCTATGTATTTGTCTATCTATCTATCTATCTACCTATCTATCTGTGTATCGATCTATTTGTATATCTATTTATCATTCTATATGGCTATCTCGCTCTATGTGTAATTGTCTTTATGTCTATCTATCTATGTGTCTATCTATCTATCTATCTATCTGTCAATCTATCTATCTATATATTTATATATCTTTAAATCTATTTGTCTATCTATCTATTTTCTATTTGTCTATATATCTATCTATCTACTTTTTTAACTATTTGTCTATATGTCTATCTATCTATAAGCTATTTATTTATTTGTCTATATAACTATTTGTTTATCTGTCTATTAATCTATCTATCTATTTTTTGTCTAAATGATTATATATCTATCTATCAATATTTGTAGGTGTCTAAGTGCTTCTCTTCTATCTGTCTAACTATCTATATTTCAATCTTTCTATAATATAATTGTCTGACTATCTTTCTAACTATTAGTCTATCAATAAATCGATTTATATGTCTATCTATCTATATATCTATGTAGTTATCTATTATCTATCTGTCTGTCTGTCTATTCATCTATCTATCTATCTATTTATTTATCTATCTATTTGTCTATCTATCTATCTAGTTGTCTATCTATCTATCCATCTGTTTGTCTATCTATCTATCTATCAACAAATCTAACTATCTATCTATATATCTATCTATATGTCTATCTATCTTTCTATCTATATGTCGATCTATCTTTTTTTCTATTTATCTGTCTATCTATTTATCTATATGTATATCTATATTTTTATATATTTATCTATCTATCGGTCTATCTATCTCTCTAATTGTCTATCTATCGGTCTATCATCTATCTGACTATCTATCTATTTATCTTTCTATATAACAATCTTTCTATTTATCATTCTGCTTATTAATCTATCTATCTACGTATCTGTATATCTATATATTTATCTATCTGTCTATCTATCTGTTTCTCTATCTATCTATCTATCTATCTATATGTCTATCTATCTATCTAATAATCTATCTATCTATATGACTGTCTATTTATTTGTCTATCTATATGTTTATCTATCTATCTATCTGTCTGTCTGTCTGTCAGTCTGTCAATCTATCTATTTACTTATCTTTCTGCCTATCTAAGTATTTTTCTATCTATTTATATGTATACCTATCTATCTGTCTATAAATCTATTTGAATATCCATCTATCATTCTATATGGCTATCTTGCTCTATGTGTAATTGTCTTTATGTCTATCTATCTATGTATCTATGTATCTATCTATCTATATATCTATCCGTCTGTCTGCATGTCTATCTATCTATCATTATTTTTGTATATCTTTCTATCTATTTGTCCATCTATGTATTTTTTATTTTTCTATAAATCTATCTTTCTATGTATCTTTATAACTATCTTTCTAACTATTTTTCTATCTATTTATCAGCTATTTATATATCTGTCTATATATCTATTTGTTTATATGTCTATCTATGTATCTATTTATTTGTCTAAATGATTATATGTCTATCTATCAAAAATAAAAAGTTTCTAAGTGTTATTCTTTCTATCTATCTAACTATCTATCTTTCAAATTTCAATCTATCTATCTGTATAATTGTCTGACTATCTTTCTAACTATTAGTCTATCAATAAATCAGTTTATTTGTCTATCTATCTATATATCTATTAAGCTATCTATTTATCCATCCATCCATCTATCTGTCTATTATCTATCTATCTATATGTTTATTTGTTTATACATCTATCTGTCAATCTGTATATCTATCTATAAAATTATTTATCTATTTTTCTATCTATCTTTATGTCTATCTATTAATCTATGATTCTATTTATCAGATTATCTGTCTATCTATCAAACTGGCTAACAATCTATCAGTTTATATATCTATCTATCTATTTGTCTAACTATCTAACTAAATATCTATTTTTATGTCTATATGTCTAATGTTGATATCTCTCTCTAACTTTCTAATTATCATACTTTCTATCAGTCTATCCATCTATCTTAATTGTACATATATCTATCTATCTATCAATTTATCTGTCTCTCTATATAACTATCTATCTATTTATTTGTTTATTTATCTATCAAGTTGTCTATTTATCTATCTATCTATCTATCTAACTAACTGTTTATCTTTTTGCGTATACATCTATCTATCTATCTATCTTCAGATATGCTTATCTATCTATCTATATATCTATCTATCTATCTATCTATCTATCTATCTCTCTCTCTCTATCTTACTATATGTCTATCTTTCAATATGTTTATATGTCAATCTTATTATCTATGTATCTTTCTTTCTATCAAAATATTTATCTATCAATCTGTCTGTCTGTCTATCTGTCCATCTATTTATCTATCTATCTGTCTGTCTATCTATCTATCTATCTATCTTTCTTTCTTTATGTTTATCTATCTACCTGTCTATCTATCTATCTATTTATCTTTCTATTTGTATATATAGTTATCAATTTTTTATAGATTTCTGTGTGTATCTATCTGTCTATCTATCTAGCTATGTTTCTATCTACTAATCTATATTTTGCCTATCTATCTATCTTTCTATCTAACTATTTGTCTATCTATATATTTGAATACATATATATATCTATCTATCTAACTATATCTCTCAATATATCTCTTTATCTGTCTAACTATATAACTATATATCTAACATTGTATTTGTCGATATATCTATCTTTATATCTTTCGATCTATCTATTTTTTATCTGTATATCTGACTATCTCTCTATTTCGCCTATTTTTCAATCTATTTATATGTCTAATTGACTATCTATTTATCTGTCACACTTTATATCTATCTATGTTTCTATTGCCCGTGTGTATATATATATATATATCTATCTATCTATCTATCTATCTGTCTGTCTGTATGTCTATCAATATATATATATATATATATATATATATATATATATATATATGTGTGTGTGTGTGTGTGTGTGTGTGTGTGTGCGTGTATGTATGTCTATGAATCTTAATAACTGTCTATTTATCGATTTGTCTATCTGTATATGTCCCTATATATCTTTATGTCTACTTGTTTGTCTGCCTATATATTTACTTGTTATTTGTGTATCTTTCTATTTCTTATTTGTCAATCTTTGTATTTGTTTATTTGTTTATCAATCTATATATTTATGTATTTATCTATCTGCCAATCTACCTTTCTATCTATCTATCTATTCATCTATTAGACTATCAATCAATCTATCTATCTGTATATAAGGCTATCTATGTGTATATCTCTTTTTCTATCTATCTAACTATCTATAAATCTATCTCTATGTCTATCTTTCTATTTACCTATCTCTCTCTCTATCTAAATTTTAGTATATAAGTCTATTAGTCTAGTTGACTATTAATCAATCAATCAATCATTTAATATATCTATCTATCTATCTATCTATCTATCTGTCTGTCTAACTGTCAATTTCTAAATCAATCTATCTCTTTATCTATCAAAATATCCAACTATCTATCAGTCTATCACTATATAAGTCAATTATTTTATTAGTTTATCTGACTATTTATTTATCTATCAATTTTTCTATCTGTCTATATATCTATCAATCAAACTATCAATTAATATGCCTATTTACCCATCTGACTGTCTAAATAATTTGTGTCAATCTATCTATTTTTCTCTCTATCTATTTATCTACCTATCTATCTATCTTTATATATATCTATCTATCATTCTATTTAACTATATATCTATTTATCTATCTATCTATCTAAAAATTTGTCTATATGTCTATATTTCTATCTCGCTATATACCTTTTAGTTTATCAATCTATACATCTATGTGTTTATCTATCTATCTATCTAATTGTTTATTTGGCTATTTGTCTCTATGTCTATCTGGCTATCTGTATATCTATCTATCTTTCTATATATATATATATATATATATATATATATATATATATCAATTTGTCTATCTATTTATGTATATATCTATCTATCAAAATATCAATCTGTATATCTATCTATCAGTCTATCTATCTATATTCTATCTATCTATCGATCAATCTATATGTCTATATGTCTATATGTCTATCCATAAATATATGTAACTATCTAACTATTTATCTCTCTATCTGTCTATCCATCTAATAGTTTAACTATTTTTTTGTCTATTAGTCTATTAGTCAATTTGTCTATCTATCTATATATATACATATTATATCAATCTATCAATATGTATATCAATTTATTTTTCTACCTCTCTATCAATCTATTTATTTATCTATCTAGCTAGCTAGCTATCTATCTTTCTATATATATGTCTATCTATCTTTCTATCTATATAATGGTCGATCGATCGATCGATCTAACTATCTATCTTACTATATATCTGTATATTTATCTATCTGTGTATCTATCTATTTGTTTTTAGTCTATCTATCAATATGTCTATCTATCTTTCTATTTATCTATCTATCTATCTATCTATTTGTCTAACAATCTATATCTCTATGTCTTTATCAATATATTTGTCTACCTATCTATCTTTATATCAATATATTTGTCCATATGAGTAACTTTCTATTTGTCTATTTATCTATCTGTCTATGTATTTATTTTTCTATCTATCTATGTATCTTTTCGTCTATCTATCAATATGCCAATCTTTCAATCTATCTATCTAATTATTTTTCTATCTAATTAACTAACTAACTAACTAACAATCAATCTAATTATTTGTCAATCTGTCTAACTATTTTACTATCTTTCTATCAATTAGTTTATAAATCTATTTATCTTCTATCTTTCTTTCTATCTATCTATGTGTATGTCTATCTACATATTTATTTGTCTATCTATCCATTTGTTTATCAGCCTATTTGTCTATCTATCTATTTTTCAATCTATCTATCAGTATATCTGTCTATCTTTCTATCTATCTGTATATCTATTTATCTTTATATATATATATATATCTGTCTATCTGTCTACCTCTCCATCTATCAATTTATCAATCTATCTATATGTTTGATGATTATATATCTATCTATATAATTGTCTAATAGTCTACTTGTCTATCTATATATTTATATATTTGGCTATCTACTAAACTATCTAACAGTATATTACTCTATTAGTATAATTGTCTATCTGTCATAATGTGTCTATTTTTTTTAAGTTTGTTTTATTATTAATAACCCTCTCTTTTGGCGGAGGAATACAATTTTTACATCCTACATCTACCCGTAGCCCTCTTACACCCATCTTAACCTTAAACATAGTAGCTAACATATTGGATTTTAAGAACTTTCTCAAATAAGCATTTTTATTTTATAAATTAAACTAGAATAGGCTGAAGGCTTTGCTCTCAAGCCTCTTAAGAAGCCTCTATTTTCGGCCCTTCTTTCGGCCCATCTTTCATTTGCTTTCATGTCTTGTTCGGCCGTTTCCTATGCTCCGCATCTATCCTCGTATCTTCACCGTGTCTGTTGTTATTCACGTCATTCCTGAATATTTATCAACCATCATCCTTCTTCATTTATACGCTCCGGTGCATTTATATGCTTTAGATGCTTCATTTGTTATTTAGCCGTTTGTTCTTTGGCCATGTCTATTGATCACCATCATTTTTCTGTTTATACGCTTTATTCGCTTCAAATTATAAAATAAGCATAGTAGTCATCATTCTTCACCGTGTTTGTTGTTCGGCCGTCATCCTTCTTCATTTCTACACTTTTCACGAGCTGCTACAAGACCTAGGACTTTCTGCATATCTCAACCAATAACAGTTGTATAACAGATAACTCAGCCAATAAACCAGATTATTGCATAGCTCTGTCTATATCACCTTTTAAACCAGATTATAACATATAAATAAATCACCTCCGGGCTCGTATAAACTGCATGAATGTTGATCACCCACAGGGCCAGGTGATCAGTCGAAAATCAACAGCAGTTCAGTAAGCCAGTGATAAACAACTTATGATTGTATGATCTTATCAAGAGCAATATATATATAAACTGTATTATTTAATCCACAAAGTTAACATCTTAATCCTGCAAATAAATTAATCCGAGGCTCCATCAACAGTATAAAATAACAACCGCATAGCTTAACACTGCAACAATGAACAAATACATATCTATGCGTTTGCACAGCCTACCAACCAAGTATGGAGCTGCGCCCATGCTTTAGGACTCACTTACTTCTTTTTGATTATTTAATCAAAAGCAATATATATATATAAACTGCATTATTAACCGATAGAATATCCGCAAAGTTAACACTTTAGAAAAACAATAAATACCATTGGCAGATTAGTATTTTAACATCTTCATCCTGCAAAACATGTGCACAACCTACCAACCAAGACCCCATGCTGAATCTACCACTTCATATGGAGCTGCGCTGCTGAAAATTAAACACCAATGCATATCCAAGAATCTCATGCTTTAAAACTCACCTACTTGCTTCTTTTTTAGATAATTTAAACTAAATTATAATCTAAGTTTTATTTTAAATTTAACTTAGCCTCCACCCTTCCTACTGTCCTTCCTTAGCTTGAAGCCTGTTAAACTGCTAAGAAAACAAAAAAAAATGCAACAAATACTAGAATTTCAATTCATTTTACCATCCCTTCTACCTCTTGCTGAATCACCTGATTATGTGTGTTTGGCTTCTTCCCGCTTAGCCATATCCTGCAAATAAAACTGCACACCGCGCTACTTTTTTAAGCAATATTCCTATCTATTTTTACTTATTCTTAGGTAAGGGAATATAATTTTATCTAATCGTGCTAATCCTTTCAATTTTATTGGAAAAGATTCCTCATCATACTCCGCAGCCCCTTCTAACAATCCTATTTTAGCAAGCTTGTCTGCCAATGCATTTGCTTCCCTGTATACATGTGATATTGATGCATTTAATTCTTTAGCAAGACTCACTATTATTTCTATCTCCTCCTCATGCTGCCACAGTACTAGTTTTTTATTAAATAACTCAACCAATAATGTTGAATCTACCTGTATTTGCAAATTTCTATATCCTAGCTTATTATAGACATATAATCCTTCCTTTAGTGCCCTAATTTCTGAATGCAGTGCAGAGTAGGATTTTCCTACTAGTGTGAAAGCTTTCCTAATTCTACCTTCAGAGTCTCTTATTACTCCTCCACCTCCTGCAATTCCTAAATCTCTATTGAAGCTACCATCAGTATTCAACGATAGTTTCCCTTCTGGGGGCCTATTCTAGCTTATACTTTTAACCCAATGAATCCTTTTAATCTTAGAGGAGAGATTCCAAGTTTCCCTGGCTTCTTTATCCATTTCAGAATTATCTAATATGATAGGTTTTGTACAAGATATATTACTAATTTCCAACTTAATGTCTTTAAGGATATTATCTACATTCATTTTTATGCCCTCGAATCTACTTTTATTTCTTGCTTTCCATATACACCAAATTACTGCGTGTGGTAAATTTTGGTTTAGCCATTTTTTGGTCTGTGTATTAGGGGGGTGCCTCCTCCACCTTTTAATCCTATCTATTAAAGTTTCCTCATTAATATTTATATTACTAAATATTTTTAACTTTTTCCATATTTCAAATGCACTTTTACCTTCTGAAAATAGATGATCTATAGATTCTGTTGCTTGATGATAGCAATCACATCTGGAAGCTATCTTTATACCTTTCTTTTGAATATTTGTATCTACCGGTAATGTATTCACAAGAGCTTTCCATACAAGAGAGCACATTTTTTTGTGGGCTGCCTACTTCCCATACCCATTTAAAGATTGGGTTTATTGTATTTTTCTTTCAAATCAAATTTTTGACCGTTTTGAGCGTAAAGTTGCCTTGCGGAGTAAGGGTCCATTTCCATCCGCTCTTCTCCTCTTTAGAATAAGATTTTACTATTTCTTTCTGTTTTTCTAGAGCTTTCCAGGAATTCGAAGCATTTTTCCTATTCACCTTTTCATGTACTACATAATTTGCTCTCATAAAGCTCGCCTAGAGGCTATCATATTTTAGCCTCCACCAACCTTTACAGTCCCAAGCGTCTGCCATGTCCTGCAAAGATATTAATCCTAATCCGGCTTCCTCTTTTGGGAAGCAAATATCCTCCCATCTTTTCCAGTGAATTTTATTCTTTCCGTCTTTTTCCCCCCATAAAAAGTTAGCCATTGTTGATTCTAATTTATTTGTAAATTTTTTTGGAGGGTGAATAATTGATAGAATATGCACTAATGTGCTTTGAAGGACGTGAGTGACTAATGTGATCCTGCCCCCAAAGCCCAATAGCTCTTCTTTCCAACCTACTATTTTAGTATTTATTTTATCCTGTAGTGATATTAAATATTCTTCTTTCAGTCTACCTTCATATATAGGACATCCTAGATACATTAGCGCTCCTTTATTCTGGGTAAATCCTGTAATGTTCTTTACTTTATTACTCACCTTTTCTGTTACTTTCTTTGCCAGCATAAGCTGACACTTTTTTATATTTATCGCCTGCCCTGTCTCAGTTTCAAATGTATGCAAAAGATCCATAAGGTATATCAAAGATCTTTTACTCGCATTTGTAAAAATTATAAGATCATCGGCATATGCAAGGAAGCCTATTCTTGGAGTGTTTTTTGGTTGTCTGAATGGAATGATCTTTCCTTCAGACATTCTTTTCTTTAAATTTAAAATCAATAGTTCTAAATATATATCAAATAATAAAGGAGATAATGGGTCACCTTGCCGTAAGCTTCTTTTAGGCTTAAATTCTTCTCCTTTCGTCCCATTTACAATGACTTTAACCCATACACTTGACACACATCTATATATCATATCAATGCATAACTCTGAGAAGCCAAATTTTTTCATAGTATAGCAGAGTATGTCCCATTCTACCCTGTCGAATGCTTTCGATAAGTCTAACTTTACTACTAAATTCTCCCCTCTTGTTTTAACCGCTATGTCTTTCATCATTTCAGATGCTAATCTTATGTTATCCGACATTAACCTATTTTTAACGAAGCCCGTTTCCTCCTGTGATATGATATATGGCATAATATCACTTAATCTATTTTGTAAAATTTTTGCTGAAATCTTATATATCGCATTACATAAACTTATAGGTCTGAAGTCCTCACATTTTTGAGGGGATTTGTTTTTTGATATCAAGACAATGAGAGAATTCGCCCATGTTTTAGGAATATCCGCCCCTGCAAAAAAACTAGCAATAGAAAGTACAAGATCTTTTTCAATAATTTCCCAGCAAACCTGGAAGAAATTACTATTCCATTTATCTGGTCCTGATACACTATCTTTGTCCAGGCTGAATACTGCATTTTTAATCTCATCCCTATCCGGGATTTTTTCCATCATTTGATTTTTCTCCTTAGAGATATTTAATTTAACTTCATTTATTAATTTATCCCCTTCATGTATGAGCTGCCCGCATAGATGTTTTTAAAAAAAATCCTCAAATAGTGCTCTTATTTTATTATCTTCTTCCACCCATTTTCCTTCATCATTTTTATACCATTTAATTTGTTCTTGTTTATTTTTATCTTACTCATATTATGGAAAAATTTAGTATTCCTATCTCCTTCTTTCAGTCATTTAACTTTTGCTCGCTGTTTCCAGTATATTTCTTCCATGTATAGCTTAAGCCTCAATTTACCTTTTGCCTTACTAAGTTCACTTCTATCTTCTTCTTTGTTCGTAGTGTCATATATTATTTCTAACTTTGCCACTTCTTCCTCCGCTTGTTTTATTTGTAGGTTTATATTTCCAAAAACTTCTCTATTCCATGTTTTAATACATTTTTTAACCTGAATAATTTAGCCGAAAAAGCCTGCATGGGCTTTCCCGGTGCTGGCTCTTCCCAAGATTCTCAAACCATTCTATCGAAATCCGTGTGTTTAACCCACATATATTGAAATTTAAAATCACCTTTTATTGGTTGACTTTTATGAATTTTTATGAGCAATGGGCTATGATCCGAATATGTCCTGCTTAAATGTCTTAGGCCCGTAACTCCATGAGTCGCTGCCCATTTAGCATTAAACATGACCCTGTCCAGTCTTGCCCAAATTGCTCCTCTTTTACGTCAGTTATTACACCAGGTGTAATTTGAGCCAATATACTCCACCTCCATTAAGTTGGCACTGGCGATACGATCGTTGAATTGTGACATTGCCAGTGCATTTGGGGTTTTTCCACCTTTCTTTTCTTGTGCATTTCTTATAACATTAAAATCTCCTCCTATAATCCATGGAATATTTTTTATAGCAATGTTCTGCATTTCTTTCCATAGATCTATTCTATCTTTTTTATCATTTTTTGCATAAACCACTAATATTATTTCTTCTGTATTTGAGTTAGTTTTAAAATTAACTATTTGTTCTGTCTTTTAAGATAATAATGTCCATATAGTTATGCCACATAATCCAGAGTTTACTATTCAAGTTTGCATACGCATTTTTAAATCCTAATTTTTCACTATATTTTATTATTTGATCTTTCTCGACCATATGTTTTGCTATAATTATTAAAGAAATTTTATTTATTTTTATTAATTGTTTCAATCTATTAATTGAAGGGGTATTTGCTACCCCTCTAATGTTCTAGTAAAGACACCTATCCATTAATTATTGATTTTGCTTGTAATCTCGTAGTGCATTTAGTCTCATATGTCTTGTTCAAATATTTCTTCCTATTTCTTGGTGTTTTAGTTGAGCTAGAAAAAATATTCATTATTTCGTTATATTTTACCTGCTGCCCAATATGCATAGCCATCCTCTTTATGGTTTCCATTGCTTGTTCTCTGGAGAGGTTATCCCAATCCTCCTCAAAAATATCCAAATCATCCTTTACCTTTTCCAGGGAGCTTTCACCCTTAACTTCTTCTTCACTTAATGAAGGGCAACTGAAGACCTCCGCATCCTCATCTGGAAAACCCAGAAGGTCTTCATCCATCCAGCTGTAGTCCTCCAGCGTTTCCATTAATACTTGCCGAGCTTTAAGTTTCTTCCCTCTTTTTCTTCTAGTTTTTCACCCTCTCCCACCCTTCTTCCATATCTTTCCCCTCATCTCCTACATTAGTTTCCTCTATTTGTCTTATTTCTATGCTACCCTCTTTTTCAATCCTATTTCTCGTTTCCACTCTTACCCTCTATTTGTCATAATGTGTCTATTTATGTCTTTATATTTCTACGTGTCTATATATTAATCTTTCTATTTAGCTATATGTCTATTTATCTATCTTATTTTTTATCTATTTATCTATTTGTGTATTTAATTTGTTGTATATCTGTCTATTTTCTATCATCTATGTTTATATGTATCTATCTATCTAAATGTCCATCAATGTGTTTGTCTAGCTATCTATCTATCTATCACTGTATCTATCAAACTATCTATTATCTACCTATCTATATATTTCGTTAACTATTAATCTATCTATATATCTATATGTATATCTTTCTATCTTTCTTTCTTTGTATATATCTATCAATCTATATTTTTTATCTGTCAACATGTCAATCTATCTATCAATCTATAATCTATTTATCTATATATTTGCATATCTATCTATCTATCTATTAATCAATTTGTCTAACTATCTAAATATTTAACTATCTATCTATTTATCTATCTATTTGTGTATATATCTATATATCTATATGTCTATATATCTATATATCTATATATCTATATATCTATATATCTATATATCTATATATCTATATATCTATATATCTATATATCGATGTATATATCTACCTATCTTCTAATCTGGCTATTTGTCTATCTATCTATATATTTTTCTATCTTACTATTTTTATATTAATTTATTCGACTATCTAATTGTCTATCTGTCTATGTGTCTATATGTAGATCTATTTGCCTATATGTCTATCTACACATACATATATATATATATATATAGTGTATCTATCTATCTATCTATTTATATATCTATCTATGTGTCAATCTATCTATCTATATAATTATCTATCTTTTAATCTATCTATCTTTTTGTATTTTACTCTATCAGGTCTATAAGTCAATTAATATATATATATGTGTGTGTGTGTGTGTGTGTCTATATATTTATATATCTATCCATTTATATATTTATCTATGTGTCAATCTATCTATTTATATAACTATCTATCTTTCAATCAATCAGTCTAACTATCTATCTTTTTTGTATTTTACTCTATCAGTCTATAAGTTAATTAATATATATATATATATATATATATATATATATATATATATATATATATATATATATATATATATATATATTCTATCTATCAGTCTAATTGTCGATTTGTATATCGATATATATATTTATCTATCTAACTATCCAAATATCTTTTAATGTATCAGTCTATCAGTATATAAGCCAAAATATCTATTTATTTATTTATCTATGATTCTATTTTTCTACATATGTATATTTCTATCTATCTTTCTTTCTTTCTATCTATTTATTTTTCTATCACTCTATATATTTATCTATTTATATAACTATTTGTCCATTAGTCTATTTAACTATTTGTCTATCTTTCTATAGGTATTTCTATATTTCTTTTTATATGTCTATTTGTCTATCTATCTATATATCTTATTATTTATCTAAATGTTTAATTATCAATCTCTCTATCTATCTATCTATCTATCTCTATAACTATCTAACTAACTAATTTTTATCTATCTATTAGTCTGTCTATCCATCTGAATATCTATATATATGTTTGTGTCTATCTATCAATTTATATATATATATATATATATATATATATATATATATATATTTCTATTTATCTTTCTATATATATATATATATCTATCTATCTATCAATGTATCTAATTGTCTATCTATTTGTCTTTATATCTATCTATCTTTTGTCAGTATATTTGAATATCTATCTATTTATCTATCTGTCTATCTTTCTATCTATCAGTTTATCTATCTATATGTCTATCTATTTAACTATCTATTTATCTGTCTATATGTCTATCTATTTAATTGTCTATCTATTTGTCTCTACATGTCTATATGTCTATCAATCAATCTATATAACTATTTATCTATCAATCTGTCAAACTATTTAACTATTTTTTTATCAATATTTCTATCAATAAATTAATCTATATATATATATATATATATATATATATATCCATCTATAAATATGTCTATTTATATATTTGAATGTCTATCTATCTATTTATCTAACTATCAATCTATCTATTTATATATATGTCTATCTATCTATCTATCTGTGCATTTATATATTTATCTATCTATCTATATGTCTATCTATTTATCTATCTATCTATTTGCCTATCTATCTATCTATATGTCTATCTATTTATAAATCTTTTTGTCTATCTGTCTATATATATATATATCTATCACTCTATTTATCTATCTTTTTATTAGTCTATTAGAATATAAGTCTATATATTTATCCATCCATCTATCTATTTATCTATCTAAATATTTGTCTAACTATATATATGTCTATTTCTTTATCTGGATATCTATATATTTGTCTATCTTTCTATCTATATTTTCCAATTTGTTTAACATTCTATTTGTCTATTTATCTAACTTTCTATGTATCTAATTTTTTATATATAAATCAATCAAACTATTTATCTTTCTATCTATCTAATTCACTAACTAATTAACAATCTATTTGTCATCTGTCTATCTGTCAATTTTTCTATCAGTTTAATTATTTAACTTTTTATTTGTCTAATAGTCTATCTATATGTCTGTCTATCTATCTTTCTTTCTTTATGTCTATATGTATGTCTATCTACATATTTATTCATCTATGTATCTATCTAACTATTTATTTATGTGTCTATATGTCTATCTTATAATCTATCAATCTACCTATATGTCTACTGTCAATCTATCCATCTGTATATCTATCTATCTTTCCATCTTTCAATTTGTCTGTCTATATATTTGTCTATCTATCTATCTATTAATTTATTAATCTATATATATGTCTATGTCTATTAGTATATCTATATAATAGTGTAACTATCTAATTGTCTATCTATTAATTTATCTATCCGTCTATTTATCAAATTATATAATTGCCTTTTAGTCTATCTTTCTAATTATCTATCTATATATCTATTTATGGCAATATGTTGAAATGTTTCTATCTATATATCTGTATATTGATCAATCTATCTATCTTATGTTTATTTTTCTATCTTCTAATAATCAGTGCATCTACCTTTCTATTTATATGTCTATTTGTCTATCTCTCTATGTTTCAATGTGTTTACCTATCTATCTATCTATCTATCTATCAGTATATCTATCTATCATTCTATCTATATATCTATCTATCTATCTATCTATATATCTATCTATCTTTATATCTATCTTTGTTCCTATCTATCTATCTGTCTATGTATATATCTTTATATCTATAAATCTATAAATCTATCTATCAGTCTATTAATCAATCTATCTTTCTTTCTTTCTTTTTATTTCTCTATCAATCTATATTTATGTCTATCTATCTATGTGTTTATCTATCTATGTATCTATGATTTATTTATTTATCTATCGCCATATATATATATATCTATCTATCTATCTATCTATTTACTTCTAACTTAATACTTAGCTATATATCTATTTATCTATCTATTTATGTATTTATCTATATATCTATATAACTATATATCTGTATATATATCTATATATCTACTTATATTCTTATCTGTTTATTTGTCTATCTATCTATATGTCTATTTGATTATCTATGTATCAATCTATTTGACTATCTATCTATCTATCTATCTAACTATTTAACTATCTCTCTATCTATATTTTAATCTTTCTACCTATCTATCTATTTGTCTTTCTATCTATCTATTTATCTATCTTTATATCTCCCTATCTAACAATTTGGATATCTGTATATCTATCTATCTATTTATCTATCTATATATCTATCAATCAATCTATCTATCTATCTATCTATCTATTTATCTATCTATTTAACTATCTAACTTTCGATTTGTTAATCTATCAATCAATATTTCTTTTTATCTATGTATATGTCTATTTGTTTATTTGTATATCTACCTATTAGTATATCTAGGTATCTATCAATCAATCTATCTATTTGTCTGTCTATCTATCTATCTATCTGTCTGTCTATCTATCTATATGTCTATTTATGTATTTTTTTATCTTTCTTTTTATATGTTTAGCTATCTTTCTATATGTCTATATATTATATCTATCTAGCTATCTATCTAAGTGCATATCTATCCGTATGTGTATCTAACTATTTGCCTATCTACATATCTATCTATCTATCTATATATCCATATATCTATCTATGTGTCTTTCTGGCTCTCTGACAATTTGTCTATCTATCTATCTTTTTATCTACCTACCTAACTATCTTTTTATCTCTTTATTTGTCGATCTATCAATTTATCAATCCAAAAAGCTTTATATCTATAAATATGTCTATCTATCTTTCTGTCTATCTCTCTATCTTTTTATCTATCTATTTGCCAAGCCATATTTCTGTCTATCTTTATATCTATCTATCCTATAATTTATCTATCTTTCTATATATATATTTTTTATCTATCTACATATCTTTTTTACTAACTAACTATCTGTCTGTCTATCTATTTATCTGTCTTTTTATCAATCAATCAATCTGTCTATCTATTTATCTATCTATCTGTCTGTCCATCTATCTATCTATCTGTGTATCTATCTATCTATCTATTTATATATCTTCCTGTCTATATATCTACCTGTCTATCTTTCCATTTGTCTATTTATCTATTTCTCTGTGTCTATATATATATATATATACACACATGACTATTTGTCTATATGTCTCTCTATCTAATTATCTAATTATCTATTCGTCTATTCATCTATTAGTCTATAAGTATATTTCTTTATCTGTGAATCTATTTATCATTATATGTATCTTTATGTCTATGTTTCCATATATCTATCTATCTATCTCTCTCTCTCTATATATCTATATATTTGTATATATGTCTCTGTGTCTAGATGTCAATCTATCTATCTGTCTGTCTATCTAACTAACTAACTATCTATCTCTATAAATGTCTATTAGTCTATCAGTCTATCTTTTTTTATAGCTATCAATCTAGTTTTCTATATGTCTATTTGTCTATTTGTCTGTCTATTTGTTTGTCTGTTTGTCGGTTTGTATGTTTGTATGTTTGTCTATCTGCCTATCTAACTATCAATATATCTTTCTATATATTAATCAATCAATCAATCTATATATTTATCTATCCATATATCTATTATTTATCTTTCTATCTATCTTTCCATATATCTATTTATCTATTTATCCATATATCAATCCATATATCTATTTATCTATCTATCTGACTTTTTGTCTATCTATCTCTATATCTATTTTTCTATCTATCTATCTATCTATCTGTTTATCTATTAATCAATAAAACTATCTAGCTATCTATATATCTCTCGGTCAATCTTTCTTTCTATCTCTCTATCTATCTTTTTGTCTATCAATATATCTATCTATTTAGTCTATTTGTCTATTTATCTTTCTATCCGTCTATATGTCTATCTATTTATTGATTATCTATTTATCTATATATTTATGTATCTATCTTTTTCTCAATCTATTTGTCTATTTATCTAATTATTTATATGTATGTCAATTTATCTATATATTTGTATATATATCTATATATTTTTATATCTATATATCTATATATCAATGTATATATTTACCTATCTTCCAAATGGCTATTTGTCTATCTACCTATCAATATATCAATCTGACTATGTATCTATTAATCTATTTAACTAACTAAATAACTTTCTATCTATCTGTCTATCATCTATATGTCGATCGATCTATCTATCGATAAGTCTATCTGTGTATCTATCTATCTATCTGGCTATATATATATATATATATATATATATATATCTGTTTATCTATCTATTTATCTATTTGTATATTTGTTTATGTGTCAATCTATCTAACTATGTAATTATCTATCTTTTGATCTATCTATCTGTCTAACTATCTATCTTTTATTTATTAGTTTATTAGTCTATATGTCAATAAATCAATCTATCTGTCTATATATCTATCTATCTATTTATTTGTCTGTCTAACTATCTATTTGTGTATCCAAATATCTATTTATCTGTATAATTATCTAAATATCTATTAGTTTATTAGTCTATCAGTTTATAAGTCAAATCTATCTATTTATTTAAGTATCTATCTTTTATTGTTCTATCTTTGTATATTTATATCTATCTATCATTCTTTCTATCTGTCTATTTTCCTATTTATCTATTTGTTTATATATATATCTATTTATTTTTCCATCAATCTATCTAACTATTTGTCTATCTTTTTATATATAAATTCTATCTAATTGTCTATCTATCTAATTGTCTATCTATCTAATTATCTATTTATCTATCTTACTATAGAACTATCTATTTTTCTATCAGTCTATTAGTCTATCTACCTGACTATCTATATACATGTTTATGTGTCTATCTATCTATTTTTCTATATATATATATATATGTTTTTCTGTCTATCTATCTATATTTCTTTTTATCAATCAATCAATCTATTTATTATTATATTTGTCAACATATAAATCTATTTTTATTTCTATCAATCTTTCTAACTGTCTATCTATCTATCCATATATTTGTATATTTGGTTGTCTCTATATCTTTATCTACCTTTGAGTTTATCAGTCTATATGTCTATGAATCTATCTATTAATAGTTCTAATTGTCTATATGTCTATCTGTCTATATATTTTTGTTTCTATCTATCTATCCATCTATATATATGTCTATTTGTTATCTTTTTATCGGTCTATATATTTATATGCCTATCTATCTAGCTATTTATTTCTTTACATGACTATATGTCTATATATCAATCTATGTTACTATCTATTTGTCAATTTGACTAATTATGTAAATGTTTTTCTATTAATCTATCTATCCATAAGTATATTAATATTATATATATACATATATATATATATATATATTCATCTATCAATAAGTATATCTATTTATTTGTATGTCTATCTATTTGTCTATATATCTATATATCTATATGTTTGTTTATCCATATATCTTTCTATCTATATGTCCAAATGTTTATATATTTATCTGTCAGCAGTCAATCTGTCTATCTATGTATCTGTCTATCTGTCTATCAGTCTATCTACCTATTTGTCTATCATCCTATCTAACAATGTGTCTATCTATATATTTATCTAATAGTCTATGTATCTATCTCTATGTCTATATATATATATATATATTCAAACTATCTATATGTCTATCTCTTTATCTGTATATCTATCGATTTTTCTATCATTTTATCTATATATCTGTCTATATGTATAACTTTATATTTGTATATTTATCTATCTATATCTATATCTATTATTCTATCTTTCAATATATCAATATGTCAATCTATCAATCTATTTATCTTTCTATCTATCTAATTTACTAACTAACTAATAATCTATCTATATATCTATCTAATTCACTAACTTACTAAAATTCAAGCGGTCTTTCTCTCTATCAATCTATTTGTCTATCAATCTAACTATTTAACTTTACTTCTATCAATTAGTCTATCTATCTATCTATCAGTTTATCTATCGATCTGAATAACTATATATCTATCTATATATTTATTCATCTTTTTATCTATCTTTCTATTTGTTTATCTCTCTATATGTTTATCAATCAATCAATCAGCTTATCATTTATCTATTTATCTATCTATCATTTAATCTATCTATATGTCTATTTATTGATCTATCTATCTATCGGTCTATATATCTATCAGTCTATCTATCTATTCGTTTATCTATCTATTTGTCTATCTATCTATCTATCTACTTGTATATTCATCTATCTATCTATTAATCTATCTATCTTTCTTTCTTATGTCTATCTGTCTATATGTATATCTATTTAACTATCTATGATTTGTTTATCTATCTATCCCCATATCTATCTATCTATTTATCTATCTATCAAAAAATTTAGCTATCTATATATTTATCTATCTATTTGTGGATATATCTATATATCTATCTATATATCAACCTATATTGTTATCTTACTATCAGGCATTATATCTATATGTCTATCTAATTATTTTTCTATTAATCTAATTGTTTATCTATCTATCTATATGTCTATCTTTCTATAAGTCAATCTATCTATATACCATTTAATTTATTTGTCTAATAATTTATCTATATATCTATCTATATATCTTTCAATCTTTCAATTTGTATATCTGTATATCTATTTATCTATATATATTTCTATCAATTTATCTATCAATTATTCTTTTTTCTATCTATCTATTTATATATCTTTATATCTCTATATATGTCTATCTATCTATCTGTCTATTAGTATATCATGCTATTTGTTAATTTCCCTATCTATATATTTATCATTCTATGTATCTCTCTATCTATTTATCAATTTGTATGTCTATCTATGTATCTTTGTATCTATCTATCTATATGTCTACTTGTTTATTTATCTATCTATTTGTGTGTGTGTGTGTGTGTGTGTGTGTGCATATATATATATATATATATATATATATATATATATCTGTCAATATTTCTATCTATTTATCTGTCAATCTATCTAAGTGTTCATCTATCCATATGTTTATTTGTCAATTTGTTTACTTCCTTATCTATCTATCTATCTCTTTATATGTCTATGTGTTAATTTACTTATCTATCTATTTGTCTATTTATCAATCTATCTATCTATCTATTTGTATATCTTTTTAACTATCTATTTGTCAATCTATCTATTTATGAATCTATATCTGTATAACTATCTATATGTCTATATGTCTATCTGTCTATATATTTATTTCTTTATCTTTCAATCTGTCTATTTGGCCATCCATATATCCATTTATTTTTGTATCTATCTATATTTCTATCTATAAATCTATTTAATTATCTATTTGTCTATCTGTCTATCTATCTATCTATTTGACTATCTGTCAATATATCTAACTATCTATCTATTTATCTATCAATATATCTATATATCTAGGTGTATATCTGTCTATATGTGTATATATCTATTTCAATATGTGTTTATTTATTTATTTATCTATCTATCTGACTATCTCTCTATGTGTCTATCTGTTTATTTATCTAATTATCTAATTGTCTACTTTCCTATTAGTCTATAAATATATTTGTCTATCTATGAATCTATCTATTAGTCTATGTATCGTTATGTCTATGTGTCTATATATCTATCTATCTATCTCTCTATCTCTCTATCAATGTAGCTATTTGTCTATGTGTCTACATGTCTATCTATCAATCAAACTATCTATTTATCTATCTATTTTTCTATATATCTATCTATCTATTAGTCTATATGTGAATTTGTTTATGTGTCTATTTGTCTATCTATATTTTTATTTGACTCTTTGTCTATTTTCCTATTTATCTATCTATCTAGTTATCTATCAATTTATTTTTCTATCAGTCTATATATCTATGTATCTTTCTATTTATGAATCTGTCAATATATCTATCTTTTTATTTGTATAATTATCTAACTTTCTATATGTCTATCTATCTATCTTTCTATCTATATATCTATCTATCTAATTATCTATCTATCTAATTATCTATCTATCAAACTATATAATTGCCTTTCTTTCTATTTACCTAATCTTCAATATATCTATCTATCTAATTAAATATCCATCTGTCTTTCTGTATATCTATCTTTCTATTTGTCTATTTATCTATAATTCTTCCAATATATCTTTCTAGCTATCTATCTGTATATCTGTCTGCTTATCTATATATCTATCTATCTATCTATCTATCTTTGTATCTATTTGTCATATAGTTTATCTATCTATCTATTTATCTCTTTATCTTTCTATAAGTCCATCTACCTATATATATATATATATATATATATATCTATCTATCTATCTATCTATATGCATATCTGTCTATCTATTAGTCTATCTAGGTATTTATCAATCTATTTATGTATCTGGCTATTTGTATATTATTCTATTTATATATTTATCTATGAATATATTAAATTATCTTTTTATTTATATATCTATTTATCTATAAATATTTATATCCATCTATCTTTCTATATGTTTAACAATCAATTTGTTTATCTATCTATCAGAGTATTTCTATATTACTCAATCTTTTTATATCTCTATCTATCTATCTATCTCTTCATCTCTCTATGTGTTTCTCTATGTATCTATTTATCTATCTATTTTTCTATTTGTGTATCTATCTATCTATTTATCAATCAATTTGTGTTTCTATCTATCTTTCTATGTATCAATTTATTTATCTGCATATCTATCTATATCTCTTTTTGTCTATTTTTCTTCTCTATTTATCTTCTATTTCTAAATCTTTCAATCAACCAATCAATCTATCTCTCTATCTAACTAACTAACTATCTGTCTATCTTTCTATTAGTTTATCTATTATTGTATATATTTATCTTTTTTATATACCTATCTGTCTATATATCTATCTATTATATGTCAAATTATTCATATATCTATTGTCTGTGTCTATTTATCTAGTTGTCTATCTATCTATTTTTCTGTCTATCTATCTGATTCTATCAATCTATCAAGCTATCTATGTATCTATATTTCTATCCATCTATCTACCTATTTGTCTATTTGTTTATATATCTACCTATCTGTCTGTATGTTTGTCTATATGTATGTCTTTCTATCAATCAATCAATCAATCTGTCTGTCTGTCTATTTATATATTTAGTTTTTTAGTCTATTTGTCTATCTAGCTATCTGGCTATATATTTATATGTCTATAAATCTATTTATATATCTATCTATCTTCATATCTATTTTTCTATATGTTTATCTATCTATCTGACTATTTGCCTATCTGTCTATTTTAATATCTAATAGTATATCAGTAAATCTTTCTATTTCTCTATCTTTTATAAGAACTAGTTTTCTATAAATCTTTTTATCTGTCTATCTTTCTATCTACCTATCTATCTATTTATTTATCTGTTTTTTTGTTTAATTGTTTATTTGTCTATTTGTCTACCTACCTATCTATCTATCTATATATCTTTTATTCTATCTATCATTCTATCATTTTGTATATCTATGCGTCAATCTATTTATCTATTTATCTACCAATATATTTATCTGTATATCTATCTATTTGTCTATTATCTATTTATTTTTATATATATCTTTATATATATATCTAGCAATTTGTCTAACTGTATATCTATCATCGTGTGTATTTATTTATCTACGTACCTATCTATCTATCTATCTATTTATTTCTCTATTTATCTATTTATCTATCTAACTATATATCTATCTACCAATATATATGTCTATTAGTATATCTCACTATCTGTCAATTTGTCTATTTGTCTATTAGTCATTCTATATCTCTAACTTTATATCTATCTTTCTGTCTATCTCTTAATCTATCTATCTATCATTCTTTTTATTTGTCTATCTATCTATTTGTCTATCATTCAATCTATCTCTCTATCTAACTATCTATCTGACTATTTGTTTATCTATTTATCTATGTGTTTAACTATCTTTATATCTATCATATCTATCTATTTGTCCATCTTTCTATCTATTTATATATCTATAAGTGTATCTGTCTATCTGTAAATTTATATAATAATCTATCTATCTATTAGTCTATCAATCTTTCTAACTGGCTTTCTATCTATCTACCTATTTATCTATCTATCTGTTAATCTCTATATCTTTTTATCTATCTTTTAGTGTATCAGTCTATCAGTCTATGTGTCTATCAATCTTTTTCTCTATTAGTCTTTTAGTCTATGTGTCTATGTGTTTATCTATCTATCTATCTATATGTCTATCACTTTATCTATCTAATGTACATCAATATATATATATATATATATATATATATATATATATATATCTATATGTTTATTTATTTATCTCTCAATCAGTTTATTATTCTATTTGTCTCTAATTCTATCTGTATAACTATCTATCTATCATTCTATTTGTTTATATTTCTGTGTCAATCTATCTGTCTATCATTCTATCTGTCTATATATCTAACTGTCTAGGTGTCTTTTTGTCTATTAGTCTATCTATTAATCTATATATAAATATATCCTTATATCAATTTGTCTATATGTCTATTTATTTATCTATTTATATGTCTTTCTATCTTTATGTCTATCTATCTGATAATTATTTTATATATCTACCTATATATCTATCTATCTATCTATGTGTCTATTTGTTTAAATGACTACCTGTCAATCTATCAATCCATCAATCAATCAGTCTGTATATCTATCTATTTGTCTCTCTATTTGTCTATCTATCTATCTATGTATATGTGTATCTATCTATTTTTCTATTTCTCAATCGTTCAATCTATTAATCTATCAATCTATGAATCTATCAATCTATGAATCTATCAATCTATGAATCTATCTATATATATATATATCTATCTATCTATCTATTTTTCTATCCATCAAATTGTATAATTGTCTAATTATATATATATATATTATATGATTGTCTATATATCTATGTATCAAACTATCTAATTGTCTATTATTCTATTAAATATTTGTCTATCTATCTATCTTTTTATTTTTATTTCTATTTAACTATTTATTTATCTATTTGTCTATGTGTCTATATGTGTATATGTTTATCTATTTATTTATCTATATATATGTCTTTGTATCTATGTGTCTATCCTGTATTAATCTATCCGTCTATTTATCTATCTATTTATCTGTTTGTCTATCAATCAATCTATCTTTCTATATTTCTTTATATCTACCTACTATTTATTTCTATATCTATCTTTCTATCTATTTATCTATCCGATAATCTATATATCTACTTATATTTATATCGATCTATCTATATATCTATCTATCTGTATATCTATCTATCTGTTTATCTATATATCTATCTATCTATTTTTTATGCATATGTATATATATTTATCTGCCTATATGCCTATCTATCTTTCTATCTGTCAATCATTCAATCTATTTATTTATTTGTCTTTCTATCTACCTATCTACCTCTCTGCCTATATATATATCTATTTATCTATCAATTTGTGTATCTATCAATCTGTTTGCCTATCTATCTATCTATATTTCTATCTATCTATTTGTCTATCATTCTATTTGTCTATTTATCTATCTATCTGTCTCTCTATTTATCTAACTAACTATCTATCTATCTTTCTATCTATTTATGTCTTTTAGTCTATCAGTCTATCAATCTTTGTGTTTATGTATCTATTTGTTTTTTAGTCTATCTTTCTATTAATCAACGTGTCAATGTGTCTATCTATCTATCTGTTTGTCTTTCTGCCTATCTCTTTAATTGTATATCCAATGAGCTAAGATCCATATTTTACTCAACTTTAAGTCATCTTTGGCATGATACTTAAAATTATGTTATTTAGGTTGGTAACTCTTAGGAATTACATCTAACTCAATTCTTAGATATTTATCTGATTTTTACATCATATATCCTGGCATGTTTTAATCCCATCTAATGCCATTAGGACAAAAACCATTTTAATAATGTAATAAAGTTAAACCATTTTTAATCATATGGGTAGTACCATTACTAATCTTGACTTACTAATGTCACCTTATTTACTTCTACTATGCTAGAACCCACATTAAGGTGATAAAATGTTTGACAAGTGTTTAAATAATGATGACATGTTAAAATTAAACTTTATGGGAGGGATCTTGATTGATTTTAATTTTAATTAATAGATCTTATCATATATCTTGTATCAACTATTCATGTAACATAATACATAGCATCTCATACATGCATAAAATAAACATGTCATAGTATGGCCTTAAACTAGATCGATCTCCACAAGCCAATATCAAGAGCAATAGTTATTAATCCTAGGTAGTAATAAGCAGTTCCATGAAGTTGATTTGACCATGAACTTGCGCATATACACCTAGCTCCTTCATCATCATGATTGGATTGCATGACTTCAAATGGTTTTCATTGTCTCTCTTGTTTTATTACAATAATTAAAAAATTACAAAAAACAAAAATGGCATGCAAGCCATATTTAATAATTACAACCCTTGACAAAAAAAAATACTCTACCAAACACTTTGGTTAAAAAGGCGATACTTTGCACATGTGAAGCAATTTAACATGCAAAATATATAATGTTATCAGATAGCATAAATAATTTGCATTAAAAGAAATAAATTATAATAATAGTGTATTTAAAAACAATTAAATTTATAAGGTTATGTAGAGTTGTTATGGTGGTTCCGCTAGCTGGTTAGCTAACGGGGTCAAGGGGGGCTGCCCTCATGGGGTAGGGGGTAGCACCCTAGGAAAAAAAATTAAATTTCCATTAATTTTAGTCATAAATTTTCATTGATCACATCAATAAATGTTAATTGATCTTATCAATAAATTTTTATTAATCTCATCAATAAATTTTTATTTATCTTATCAATAAATTTTTATTTATCTTATCAATAAATTTTGTTTAATCTCATCAAAAATTTTCATTAAAATTATCAATAAATTGTTTTTAATCTCATCAATAAATTTTTTATTAGTCTTATCAATAAAATTAAAATAAAGTGAAATCCATCAAAATCACATTAAAACAACATATTCTATAATCTCATTATACATTGGGCATATTTTGGCACCCCCCATAAACAATCACTGATAAATCAAAATTAATTTATGAATTTAGTCCATGTATTAATCTGATTAAGACAAAGCTAGAATCATATATCATTCTATTAAACACTTTAATGGTAATATCCAATTCTAATTCTCAATCATACTAACGAATTCTTTTAGGTTTCAGATTCAATCAATAAAAACCCCAACAAAACCTATTAACTATGTTGATCATACAAACCATAATATCACATATTCAACATTGCAAATCATGCTAGAATCATATACATCACATGCATACAATAAAATGTGGCATTATTAGTTTTTATGAAAACACAAGTTCATATGATACTAATATTGGGGTTTCGGGTAGAATATCCAATCTAATTGGAACATAAATGCACAAAATACATAATTTTTATTTCTTAACCCACCAAAGATCACATGTGATTCATATAAACACGAAGGAAGGGTAAATGAAATATACCTCTTGTAGATCGATTCATCAAGCCTTCAAAGTGTGCGTCATTGTTTATCCGGATCTTCAAAGGTATTGCCTTTCAGAAAAAATGACCATCCTATACAAGCATCCACACACAAACAAATAATGAACGATCTTGTTGAATGCTAGTTTAGCTTTATCTTCTCAAAATGAAAGGGTTTCTCTCTCCTTTATATAAGAATATTGCTTGCATAAAATATGTCTCACAAATATATATACAAGTTTGCTAAGATTCTAGTCATAAATGAAATTAATTATAGATTTAAAATACTTTTAAATAATAACAACTTAAATTCAAATCCTTAAAAATCCCTTTTAAATGAATTTATTTATTAAAACTCAAGTTCAATGTAACAAAATTATTTATTTATTTAAATAACGAATTTAAACTTTCTCAAAATTAAATTCAAATTTAAATTATAACTAATTTTTATTTGTGATTTAAAATAATCTCATCATTTAAAATTACAATAGAAAGTGAAAAACCATAACTATTATTATTTGTTCTTAATGTTCGACCCTATAGGTCCAATTTAAATTAGCCATAGGCCAAAATCACATTTTGATCCTATAATTCATTAGTGGCCTCTAGTAAAACATTATGAAGACCTTACTTAAATGAAAAGCTCATGATCCGAGACAACCTTAATATAGCTAATGACGTATTCCTTTTGTCTCATGAAATCTTACTAGAATATAAGGCATGGAAAAAGTCAACCTTAAATCATTCTTTCTTTGATTACTTGAAAGCCAATTAGAATGGATAAACAAATGATATTGATATTTATCAATTCAGTTGAGCATGGGCAAGCATTTCTTAGTCTTAATTATAGAGGGGACCTAGAGATATCTCTTTTATAATAAGAGGGATAAATTCCATCTTAATCATTCATATCTAACTACATTATTTTTATTATGTACAAGTATAACCTTTATAGTAATCTGATTAAAGACAATGTTTGATTATATTAAAACACAATATTCCTTATGTTGAGACTATAGCAATCTGAGGTCAAAGGATTTAAAAACATAACTATTAGAGATTAAATTATGACTTTGATCCATGTATTAATCTCAAGACGAGTATGTCTAATATTTGTTTTCAACAAATAGATATAAATTTGATTTGTATCTCATACACATATTCATCACATGAATATCAATAAAACTTTATACTAATCTTATTTCATTTCTATTCCCATAATAATAACTGAATAGGGACATTTAGAAAAATTAATAATATAATTCAATGACATTGTATATAATAAATATGTAAATAATCACAATAATTAATTCTCACAAATAGCCAAAATATCATATCCATACAATAGGCCTAAATCACTATTACTAACATATATGTCAATATAACTATATATCTATGTAACAATCTAACTATCAATTTTCTATCTATCATTTATCCAACTATCTATCATTCAAACTATCTAATTTTCTTTCTATCTATGTATCAATCAATTTATCTATTTGTCTACTTTTCTATCTATCGATGTGTTTATTTATCTATTTATATATCTATATATCTATCTATGTTTTTATCTATGTGTCAATCAATCAATCAAACTATCTATCTATCTTTTTATCTATCTATTTGTCTATATGTCTATATATATATATATATATCTAACTATTTAGCTATCTATCTATCGGTCTATCTTTCTAACAATATATTTGTCTGTCTATCTATTTGCCTATCTACAAATGTGTATATCTATCTATATATCTAAATGTATTTCTCTCAATCTATCAATCTATCTATTTGAATATTTATTTATCTTTAAATTAGACTATATATCTATAAATTTATATCTCAATCTTCTATTTGTCTATTTTTTATTTCAATAGTAATCTACCTATATATCTATATATATATATATATATATATATCTATCTCTCTATCTTTCTATCTACCTATTAGCCTATCTATCTTTCTATTTATCTATCTATCTATTTAACTATGTATATTTCTATCTATCTGTCTATCTATATATCTATCATTCTGTCTATCTATCTATCTATAAATCTATCAATTTCTCTATTAATATATCTATCTGTTTGCCTATTTGTTTATATATATATATATCTATATATATAGTTATTTGCTTATTGGTCTATATCTCATTATGTGTATCTTTTTATCTTTCTATCTATCTACCGATCTATCTATCTATCTATGATCCTATCTGTCGATATATCTATCTGTCTATCTGTCTATCTGTCTATTTGTCTATATGTATATCTATCTATCTAACAATTTCTGTACCTATCTATATGTCCATCTATCTATCTATGTATCTGTCTAACTATTTTACTATCTTTCTATCTATTTGTTTATCTCTCTAATCTATTTATGTCTATATGTTTATCTATTTATCTAACTATTAAATTATCTATTTGTCAATATATCTATCTATTTATCTTTCTTTCTATTTATTTATCTATCTATCTATCTATTTATCTATCTGCCTATCTTTCTATCTATTAATTTGTCTATCTGTCAATCTCTCTATCTCAATAACTCTATGTGTCTATGTATCTATCTATCTATTTATCTATCTATATGTCTAATTATTTATCTGTTTATTAGCTTTTATGTCTATCTACCTATATTTCAATCAATCTATCTAACTACCTATCTATCTATCTAACTAACTATCTATCCATATATTTGTATATCCATGTCTTTGTCTTCTATATATCTTTTTGTCTAAATGTCTTTCTATAAAGATATATCTATATATATATATACACATTTATCTATCTATTTTTCTATCTAACTAACTAACTATCTATATTTCTATCTATCTATATGATTATCTATCTATCTATCTTTTTATCTATATATTTATCTATCTATCTATCCATCTGTCTGTATGTCTATTTATCTAACTATCTATTTTTATATTTATTTATTTAACTATCTATCTATTTGTCTATCTATCAATTTGTCAATCTACCTTCTATCTATCTATCTATCTCCATATTTTTATAATAGTCTATCAGTCTATAAATATATGTGTTTATCCATCACTCTGTTTATCAATCTATTTGTATGTCTATCTATCTAATTGTCTGAATATATATTTGTCTATTTGTTTATCTATATATTTTATTATATGTCTATTTGTCTACCAATCTTTATGTCTATATGTCTATCTTTCTATTTTCCAATCTATATTTCCATTTATCTATTTATATTTCAACCTATTAATTTGTCAAACAATCTATCTTTCTATTAGTCTGTATCATAATGAGTCAAACAATATATATGTCTATTAATCAATTAAAGTATGTGTCTAATTATTTAATTATCTATCTATCTATTTTCCTATGTTTATCTATCTATATGTCTATCTAATCTATCTATATATCTATCTAACTATCTTTTTCTCTAGCTAGCTGTCTATATATCTATCTATATTTATATCAATTTTTATATCCATTTATTTATAAATCTATCAATCTATCTATCGATCTATCTGCCAATCTCTTTATCTATCTATTAGTTTATCAGTCTATAAGTCTTTTTATCATTCCATCTATTTGTCTATATATCAATCAATCTATCTATCTATCTATTTGCCTAACTTTCTATTTGGGTCAAACTATTTATTTGTCTATCTATCTTTCTGTATATAGATCTATCTATTTATATATATATCTTTCAATCTATTATTATATCTATCTAAATATCTTTTTTCTATATAATTCAATAACTATCTAACTAACTATCTATATGTATAACTATTTAAAAGAGTATATATCTATTTGTCAATATGTATATCTATATATCTATCTATTTTTCTATCTATATATATGTCTATCTATCTATCTACCTAACTGTATATTTGAATATCTATCTATCTATCTATTTATCTATATATTTGTCTATTTATTTCTCTATCAATCTATGAAACTTTCAATCTTCATATCTATTTTGTATCTATCTCTCTATCTGTCTATTAGTCTATTAGTCTATAAATCTTTTTATCATTCCATTGGTTTATTTGTCTGTCTATCTATCTATATGTCTATTAATCAAATTGCCTAACTATCTTTCTGTGTCAATATCTATCTATCTTTCTATCGACAGGTCTATATTTCTATCTATCTTTCTATAAATCTAACTTTCTTTCTTTCAATTTGTGAATATATTAATCATTATTTCTTTCAATCTTTCTATCAATCTAATTAACTATCTAACTATTTATCTATCTATATATTTATCTAACTATTTATGTATCTATTTGTCTATCCATTTATCTATCTATCTACTTTTCTATCAAGTTGTTTATCTTTCTATCTATCTATTTGTTTATATATCGATGAATCTATCTATCTATGTATCTTTATATCTACATATCTATCTATCTGTCTATCTATCTATCTATTTTTCTATCTATCTATCTATCCATCTATCTATCTATTTTTCTATCTATCTATCCATCTATCTGGATGAAAATCAATATATATGTATATCTATTTATCACTTTATCTATCGAATGGTCTAACTATCTAATTGTCTTTCACTCATCAATCTATCAGTCTATCTTTCTATTTAAGAAATTATCTAACTACATTTTAGTCTATCAGTCTATTTGTCTATTTGTCTATCTGTTATTTATGTATCTTTCTATATGTCTATCTATCTATTTTTCTATCTTTCCATGTTTATATATCTATCTTACTATTTATCTATGTTCCTATCTATTTATCTGACCATCTATCTATCTATATATCGATTTATCTATCTTTCTATATATCTATCGATCTATTTATCTGTCTATCTACCTATCCATATATTTATTTATATCTTTCTAGCTATCTATATATCTATATGTCTATCTATCTATCTTTCTCTATATATGTCTATCTTTCTAGAGCTATATATATATATATCTATCTACTTATTTATCAATCTATCTTTATAATTATCTATCTATCAATCTATTTATCAATCTATCTATGTATATACCTCTCTATCTAAATATCTATATATGCACATATTTTTTAATCTACCTATCTACATATCTATCAATCTGACAATCAATTTATGTCTATCTGACTATCTTCTCTCTATTTATTTATTTGACTATCTATCTATATATCAATCTATATGTCTATCTATCTATCTATCTATCGATCTATCTATCTATTTATTTATTTATTTATCTATCTATCTAATTATATCTCTCTATCTACCGATATGCTTATCTATTTATATGTCTATTTTACTATCTAACTATCTTTCTGTTTTTCTATTTATCTATATATATATATATATATATATGTATATATATATATATATATATATATATATATCTATCTCACTCTCTCTGTGTCTATATATCTATCTATATATCTGTCGATCTATAACTATCTATATAACTATATATGTCTATATATAACTATCTATATAGCTATCTATATATAACTATCTATATAACTACTATATATAACTATCTATATATGTCTATATATCTATAACTATCTGCCGATCTATATATCTAGCTATCTATCTATATATATCTTTCGTTACTTCAATCATTATATCTGTCTATCAGTCTATTTGTCTATATATCTATCATTCAATATGTATATATATATCTATCTTCCTACATATATGCCTATCTCTATATCTATTTATTTGTAAATCTTTATACCAATTTATTTTCATATCTGTATCTCGGTATATCTTTCTATCTTTCTACATATGTGTATATATATCTATCTATCAATTTGTGTCTATCTCTTTATTTGACTATCAATCTTTCAGCATATCTATATATATAGTGACTTAGTTTATAATGTATCTATCTACCTATCTATCTGGCTATCTATCTATTTGGGTATCTATCTATCTGCCTATCTACATAAGTATTTATTTATCTATCTATATATCTATTTGTATTTCTATCTATCTGTCTGTCTATCTATCTATCAATTTATCAATTTATCAATCTATATATCTATCTGTCTATCTATCTATTTGTTCATCTATCAAATTGTCTGTGTCTATCAATCAATCAATCTATCTATTTGTCTTTCTTTCTACTTGTATATCTATTAATCAAACTATCTATTTGTCTATGTGTCTTTATGTCTATGAGTCTAACTATCAATTTATCTATCTATCTCTCTCTCAGTCTATCTATATATCTATCAGTCTATTTGTCTATATGTATATCTACCTATCTATCTAATTTTTTATCTATCTAACTATCTATTTATATATCTATATATCTATATATATCTATATGAATCTATATTTATCTCCCTATTTTCTATATCTTTATCTATCTATTTATCTTTTTGTCTATTAGTATATCATTCGATATCTCTAACTATCTATTTAAATATTAGTCTTTCAATATGTCTATCTGTCATTTTATATATTTGTCAATCTATTTATCTTTCTATCATTATATATATTTATCTATCTATCTATCTATTTGTATTTTTATCTATCTGTCTGTCTATCTATCTATCAATATATTAATTTATCTATCTATATATCCATCTGTCTATCTATCTATTTGTTCATCTATCAATGTGTCTATGTGTCTATCAATCAATCTGTCTATCTATTTGTCTCTCTTTCTACTTGTATATCTATTAATCAATCTATCTATTTGTCTATGTGTCTTTGTGTCTATGAGTCTAACTATCAATTTATCTATCTATCTCTCTCACTGTCTATCTATATATCTATTAGTCTATTTGTCTATATGTATATCTACCTATCTATCTATTTTTCTATCTATCTAACTATCTATTTATATATCTATTAGTCTATTAGTTTTTCTATTTTTCGATCTATCTATATTTCTATTAGTTTATCTATCTATTTGTCTATCTATTAATCAATCTATCTTTATAGCTATCTATATTTCTATTTATTAATCTATCTATCTATCTGTATATTTGCTTATCTATCTATTTGTCCATCTATTTATTTGTTTATTAATCTAAATGCCTATATGTCTATCAATCTAAATATGTAACTATCTAACTATTTATATTTCTATCTATCTATCTAACTATCTAACTATTTATCTAAGGAACTATATAACTATCTATCTATCTATCTATCTATATATCTATCTGTCTATCTATCTATCTATATGTCTATTTGTTAATTAGTCAATATGTTTATTAGTATATTTCTATATCATTCTATATATCTATGTGATTATCTAACTAATTTTCTATCTATTAGTCTATTAGTATATCAGTCTATCTGTTTATTTATCAATCTATCTACTTGTATATCTGTCTATCTAGATATCTATCTCTCTACTTATCTAAAAATTTGCTTATATATTTATCTATCTATCTCTCTATGCATCAATCTTTATATCTATATGAATAACTACTTATTTTCCTATCTATCTATTTATTTGTATATCTATCTATCTATCTATCTATTTGACTATCTATATAAATATTAGTCAATCAATCCAACTATCTATATGTCTATCTTTATTTCTATCTATCATTCTATTCGTATTTTTGTCTTTATATATATATCTATTTGTCTTTCTATCTATCTCCTAATCTACCTATCTGTATTTCAATATATCTAACTATCTCTCTATTTATCTATGTATCTATCTGTCTATCTATTTAACTATCTATCAAGATATCTTTTTTTATTTCTTTCTATATTTTTGTATATTTATCTATGTGTCTATCTATTTATATGTCTATCTATCTATCTATCTAGTTATCTATCATTTGATTTGTCTATATTTATATTTGTCTATTTACATATATATTTAGCTATCTATCTATCTATATGTCTGTCATTTTGGCTATCTAACAATCTCTTTATATTTTATATCTATCTGCATATCTATCTTTCTATCTATCTATGTATTTATCAATCTATCTATCTATGTGTCTATATGTCAGTTTATATAACTAGCTATCTATCTATTGATATATATATATATATATCTAACTATCTATTTGTCTATGCATATATATATATATAAATATATAATTATCTCCCTATTTGTAAATCAATTTATCTATCAATATATAAATATCTATCATTCTATCTATATGTCTATATGTTTATCGGTCTATATATCAATCTTATTATTTCTATATCATTCTATTTATATTTCTATATCTCTATCTGTCAATCTCTCTATTTGTCTATTTATCTATCTCTCTTTTTTTTTATAAAAAAGGCTTTTATCATTTATTAAAGAAAACATATCCCTCACTTGTAGGCGGAGGAAAACCTTTACAGCTTCAGAAAACTTAAAAGACCTACTATTTACAGAGCAATACCCTAGACAATAATTCAAAGAAGTTATCATTTTCTTAGGATTAACTGAAGCAGTAACCGCTCTCTGTATGATTCTTCCTTAGTATATAACCGTGAACAGCAGGAAGTCTTTCCACACCAGCGGGCATATTCGTCTCAACAGCAGGAGATCTCATGGCAGCAACAGGGAGCTCTCTACAGACAGCAACAGGGAGATCTCATGTGCTTTGGCTGCAACAGACAGCAACAGGCTTTGGCCGCAACAAGCAGCAACAGATTTTCCATGATATGTACTCAGAAGAGGCATTTTATTTGATATTGTCATGGAGGCTCTTTAGCAGCAGCTTAGTGCTGCCCTTGTGGTCGGACCTCTATCCCTCCTTTTCCCCGTGCGTCTGGCTCTAATCTTCCCTTGATTCCAGCCGTCTACCTTCCTCGTGTATTCACTGTCGATCCTATAACAAAACCAAAGAGAAAACAAAAAAACAAAGACCATGGCTACCAGAATTTAACACCCTACTACCCTTATTCTTGATTAAACTTATACAACATAAGGCAAGCACCACAGAATTAGTGAATTCTCCCCTTTAACATTCTGCAAGGAAAAGACAGAATACATATTGTCCTGCAAGGAAAATCAAAATACATCATTTCTAAAGAGGTTATCGAATTCTGTCGAAATGCAGAATTAGCACATATTTTAAGTATGCAGAAATTCTAAATTACATACATATTATTTTGACAACCTTACCGTTTAGCTATCCACCATTCTGCCAAAATGTAGAATTAATCCTACAATGGAATCTCCTATATTTATATCCATTTTGGCTCAATCTCCATTTTTCCATTCTATTTAATTGTGAAACAGAAATTCTCTGCAATGATGAATTCCCTCACAATCCAGCAAACAGATGAGACTATGTCATATCTCCGTGGTATGTTTATTTGTTCTAATATAAGGAAAACCCATTTTATCTAAACATACTATTCCCTTTAGTTTATTTGGCATGAATTTCTGATTGTAATCTTTATCTCCTCTAGTGGTGCCTATTTTAGATAGACTGTCCGCTAGATTATTAGCTTCTCTATATATATATATGTATTATTGAGGCCTTCAGTTCGTCCAAAAGACTAAGAATAACTTCTAGATCCTCTTCATACCTCCATAATATTTTCTTATTGATTACTGTATCAACTAGTAATTTTGAGTCTACCTGAACTTCAATGTTTTTAAAGTTTAGTTGCTTACATATCTCTAATCCTGATTTTAATGCTCTAATTTCTGATTCTAAAGCCGAGGATGTCCTACTAGATCTGGTGAATGCTCTCTGTACTGTCCCTGTATAATCTCTTATTACCCCACCTCCTCCTGCTATTCCAGTGTCCCTGCTAAAGCTCCCATCCGTATTAAGTGAGAGTTTGCCAACCGGCGGAGCATTCCACTGTATACATTTAGCCCATTGCTGTTTTAACACTTTGTATGTGAGATCCCATTCTTTATTATACACTACTATATACAAATATATATTAAATATAAGCTGTAAATTTAATATTTAAATATAAATATGCATAAAACTTTTAAAGATATACATATAGTAAGATACAATTATTTATAGCTATATATTATTTTACATATAATATATATATATATAAATTGTTATATATAATTAAACATATAGTTATATATAGATATATTCATACAAGTAGTTATAAGTAGGTATACATAAATATATACAACATTATAAACAAATATTTTGATTTAATTATATGAATATATATATGTATATATAGTTACAAATATTGTTATATTTAATTATAGAGAGTGGTACATAGTTAATCAACTATTTATATATAGTTATAAACATATAGTTATAAATATGTATGTAGTTAAAGATATATTTATATATAAAATTTATATAGTTATACATTTAGTAAAATATAATTATATATAGTTATATATTAGTTTACATATAGTATATTTTTTAGAAATATAGTTATATAGAATTATACATATAGTTATGCATTATTATATAGTTAAAAATTATATATGTAAAGTTATAAATATAGTTATAAAAATAGTTTACTTTTTTATAAATATAGTTATAAATACTTTTATATAAAATGACATATGATTATATAATTAAAACAATTGTATCTATATAATATTTGTGAATTAAATATTTTATATATGTTACTTAAATATTATTATATCTATATGTAACACTTTTATAAATAATACATAGTTTATATATCACATTTATATAAACATTATAAATATTCTATATTTATATAAAAAATAATATGTAACATAAATATTTACAAAATTGTATAATCATTTAATGTTACATAATTGTTATATAAAAAATTATATAAATGGATAGTTTTATGTAAATGTTGTATAGATATTTATAAACATTAATACATATGTATAAATATTTATATATTACATTATATGTTTATATAAACATATCAATGTGTATTTATAATGTAATACATATATATATATATATATATATTAAAGTATAGACATTTATACATAATGTCATACGATTATATAAATGTATAAAAGTTTATTAATACTATTATATGTTTATAATTTATTCGGATACAACAAAAATATATAATATGTCACACTTGGCTTTGGCATGTGTGAGGGAGTCGATGGGACTCCGGAATAGGTGCATATAAATATTTCATCCATAATTACATTCATATGAACATTGTACTTGAATGGGTGTCAATATATATGCATGACATTTTACATGCACTTATGTAGGGAGTAGCTCTGTAGGAGTTTAGTTCTACTAAGCTTTTCTCACTCTGTTGTGAGACCATTTTTCAAGTACATGTCCATGGCTGATCACATACCCACATACGAAATCGGACATGTGAAGAAAAGTTGGTTGCAGCTTAAATAATAAGTTGTGTGTTTTTTTTCAACTAAGTAAATAAAATGAAAAAAAATGTATAATACATTTGAGAAAATTTTATTTTATTGCACATTGTATTGTGTGATTGAATGAATGTGACCCCCTACAAAATGGGGTATCACATAGATAGATATACAGATAGATACAAAGACAAATAGATAGACAAATAGATATACATATATAGATAGAAATATAGATAGACAGAAAGATAGAAAGAAATATAGATAGATAGATAGCCAGTAAGATAGATACGTAGATATACAGATAGATTGACAAATAGATTGATAGATACAAAGATAGATAGATATATAGACAAATAGACTGATAAATAGATAGTGAGATAAATAGATAGATAGACAGATATATAAAAAGATAGATAGACATATAGTTAGAAAGATTGATAGATATATAAAAAATAGATAGGTAGATTGCTAGATTGAAAGATAGATAGGTAGATAGATAGATAGATAGATAGACAAATACATAGACAAATAAATAAATTCATACATAGATATATAGATAAATAGATAGATTGAAAGAAAGAAAGATAGATATATAGATAAATAGATATGTAGATAGAAAGATATATAGATAAATAAATTCAGATAAGGGTCACCCCGGTCCTGAGGGGGACTATTAATTGATTATTTCCTTATTGCTCTACTGCTTTATCTATTTTTTTGTTTTGTTTTCTTTGTTTCTGTCATTTTTAAGATCACAGATTCAAGCTTGGGGTGAAGTTGATGCTTGAAAAGGCTGCAAGCATTGGTCCTAAAAAGATTTGAAAATGAGAAGGGGTCCTAGGGGTGTTTTCTGTTTAGCTTCCAGAATCTAAGTAAAATAAGGGCTGTTTTTTTAGATGGTAAATATAAAGTCTGTACTATATATGTTAGGGTGAGGTAGCAAGTATAGATTGGGCAGAAGAGTTAGGGTTAGGTTATTAAATGCATGTATAGAGGGGGGGGTTTTTTGTATATTTTTACTATTTTGTAGGAAATATTGCAGACAAATCAATATTGGTTGTGGTAAAGACAAGAAATGAGGTTTTGCCACTTCGAGGTGCTGGAACGGGAAGGAAGAAGAACCAGTTGTTGTTGATGTTTATTTTATTTCCAGATTCTTTGTTAAGGGGAGGGTTAATCGGGACAAGGGGAGAAAGAATGTTTGCTTCAAATTAGAAGCTGAAAGACAGGAAATGGAGGACTTTAAGAGGTTTAGGAAGACAATTAAAGAGGCTCGGAGATAGCTAAAGAGGCATTATTGGAGGCTCTAAGAGACGCAATAAAAGAGAAGCTTAAAGGGTAGCATAAGGGACATCATAAGAGGCAATATAAAGCATTAAAGGATCACATTGAAGTTACTAATGATATACAAAAAGCAAAGATTTTACTCATAGCATATTCATATTTACAAGCAGTTTAAATATTTTGATGCAAGTGAAATGTATGATTACTTTTTAATTTGTATGCATGTCTCATTAGATAATACCCGATAGGGGTATATAAGATATGAAGGGTGTAAAGGGCATTGGGTAGCAAGCAAGTAGGTTGTAAAAATGGTATTCCTCCGCCAAAAGAGAGGGTTAATATTAATAAAACAAACTTAAAAAAAAAAGATAGAAAGATATATAGAAAGAAAGATTGATAAACATATAGATAGATAGATAGACTGATAGACTGATAGATAGATAGACTGATAGACTGATAGACTGATAGATAGATAGATACATTAATAGATAAACATATAGTTAAATAAAGAGATAAATAGATAGATAGAGAAAAAGATAGATAGATAGGTAGATATATAGACAGACAGACATATAGATAATAGGCAAATAGATAGAGTAATAGATAGAGAGATATATAACTAGAGAGATAAACATATCGATAGACATATATATAGATAGTTAGATAGATAGATAAACAAATAGATAGATAGTGAGAAAGATATATAGATAGATATATAGATATATTGACAAAGAGATAGACACATATAGATATATAAACAGATAGATAGACAGATAGACAAACTGACTGATAGGTAGATAAATAGTTGATAGCTAGAGAGACATCCATATAGACAAATAGATATATAGATAGAAAAAATAATAGATAGACAGACATACATATTGATATATAAAATCACAGATAGACAACGATAATTCGATAGACAAATAGAATGATAGAATGATAGAATGATACATAGATTGATAGATAAATAGAAAGAGAGATCAATAGATAGATTGACAAATTATTAGACAAATGCATAGATAGATAGATAGATAGACATATAGATAGATAGATTGATTGATTGATAGATTGATATAACACAGATAGATATATAGATTGATATACATTTAGATAGACATATAGATAGACAGATAGATAGATGGACATATAGATAGACAGGCTGATAGACAGAGAATAGAAAGATAGATGGATAGTTAGATAGAAAGATAAATAGATAGATTGAAAGATAGATATACAGATTGATAGATATTTAGATAGATAGATAGTCATATAGATAATTAGACATATAGATAGATATATAAATAGATAAATAGATAGACAAATAGATAGACATATTGATAGAAAAATAGATAGATAGATAGATATAGATAGACAGATAGATAGAAAAAAAGAAAAAAAGATAGATAGATAGTTAGTCAGATAAAAAGATAGACATATAGAGAGGTAGACAGATAGATACACAAACAAATAGATAGATAGATAGATGCACAAATAGATAGATAGATAGGTAGATATATAGATAGAAAGAAATATAGATAGATAGATTGAGAGATAGATAAACAAATAAATAGACAGAGAGATAGATAAAAATATAGATAAATAGATAGATAGACTGATAGATAGATAGAAAAATAGAGAAATAGATAGATAAAGAAATAGAGAGATTGATAAATTGATATATATATATATATATATATAGATAAAAAGATAGATATAAAGATAGATAGAAATATAGACAGATAGATAAATAGAAAGATAGACAGATAGACAGATAAAAAAATAGAAAAATAGATAGATAGAGAAATAGAGAGATAGATAAATTGATATATATATATATATATATAGATGAGAAGATAGATAGAAAGATAGATAGATATATAAACAAATAGACAAATAGATAGATAGACAGATAGAAAGATAGATAGATAAATAGATTAATATAAAGATAGATAGACAGATAGATAAAAAGATAGATCAAAAGATAAAAAGATAGATAGATAGATACACAGATTGATAGACACATAGAAAGACAAAAGGATAGAGAAATAGTTAGATAGAAAGATAAATAGATAGTTATATAGATAGATAGACACATAGATAGATAGATAGATAGATAGATAGATAGATAGAGGGATAGATAGAAAGATATATAGACAGACAGCTAGATAGATAGATAAACAAATAGATAGATAGATTGATAAACATACAAACACTCGAATAGAAAGATATACAGAGAAATAGATAGACAAGTAAAAAATTTGAAAGAATGATATATAGATAAACATAAAAAAAGTTATATTAATATATAGATAGATAGAAATATTTATAGATAGATAGACATATAAATAGATTGATTGATTGAAAGATTGATATATAGATTGATAGAAAGATTGATAGAGATATTGATAGAAAGATAGATAGATAGAATGAAAGACAAATAGACATACAGATAGATATATAGACAGATAGATAGATAGATCAATAGATTATTATATAGATAGATGGATAGATAAATAGATAGATAGATAGATAGATAGATAGATGATAGTTAGATAGATAGATATATAGTCTGATAGAGAGATAGATAAACAGATAAAAAGTCTGCCAAATAGACAGACATCCAGATAGATATAAAGATTAATTGACAAAAAGATATATAGATTGATAGATAAAAAAATTTATAGATAGACAAAAAGATAGATAGATAGAATAATGGATAGATAGATTGATAGAAATATTGATATATAAATTAATATACATATTATTAGATAGATTTATAAATAGATAGATAGATAGATTGATATAAATATTGAGAAATAGATAGATAGTTAGATAGATAGATACACAAATAGTAGATAGATACATAGATAGATAAATATACAGACATATAGATATACATATAGAAAGATAGAAAGATAGATATATAGATAGATAGATGCATAGATAGACAAATAGATAGTCCAATAGATTGATAGAAATATAGATAGATAGATTGACAAAAAAATAGATAGATAGATAGATAGGAAAACAGACAGATAGATATAAATACTGATAAACAAATAGATAGATAAATATATAGATAAATAGAAAGATAAATAATAGATAGATTGAAATATAGATCAAAAAATAAATGTATAGATAGATAGATAAATAGAGCGATAAATTATGAGATAGATATACAGATTGTTAGATAGATAGAAAGATAGATAATTAGGCAGAGACATTGATAGATAGACAGATGGATAGTTAGTGTTTAGATAGATTGATAGAAAGATTGCTAGACATAGTGATTAATAGATAGATAGATAGATTGATTGACATAAGGATAGAGAGATAGATATAAAGATAAATAAATACAAAGGCATATATATATACATATAAATAGATAGATAGCCAGATCGATGGGCAGATAGATAAAAATGTTGATAGATAGATATACAAATAAATAGACATATAGATAGATAAATAAACAGATAAATACATAGGCAGACAAATATATAGATATAAACAGAGATAGACAAATAGATAGACAAATGTGTGTGTGTGTATATATATATATCTAGACAGACAGATAGATAGATAAATAGATAAATAAAAAGATATATAGATAAACAGACAGACAGACAGATAGATAGACAGACAAATATACAGACATATAGATTGAAAGTGAGAGACATATAGCTAGATAGATAGATAGATAAATCGATAAATAGATAGATTGACAGAAAGATAGATAGATATATAGATAGATAAATAGACTTATATATAAAAAGATAGATAGATAATAGATAGATAGAGAGATAGTGTGATAGATAGATAGATAGATAGAATGATAGATAGATATATAGATAGATATATAGAAATATACAAAGATAGATTGATAGACATATAGAATAGACTGATACATAGATAGATAGACAGACAAACAGATGGACAAATGGATAGATAGATAGAGAGAGACAGATAGACAGACAGATAAACAAACAGACAGATAGATAGATTGACACATAGATATATAGATAGATAGATTGATTGATTGATTGATAAAAAAATAAATAGATATATAGATAGATATATAGATAGACAGATAGATAGACCGATAGATAGATAGTCAACCAAATAGATAGACATTTAGATAGACAAATAGATAGATAAATAAATAAAAAGATAGTTAGATAGTTAGATATAAATATAGATCGAAAGTAGATAGATAGATAGAAATATAGATAGACAGATGGATGGATAGAAAGATTGACAGATAGATAGGGAGAAATATAAACAGATAGATAGAGATATAGTTATATAGGTACATAGATAGATAGATATATAAAAAGAAACATAGAAAGATAGACAGATGGACATATATATAGATAGATAGATAGACAGATGGATATATAGATTGATATATAGTTTGATAGATAGATTTAAAGATAGAATGATAGATAGATGAATAGAAATTTTGCTAGATAAAATAGATTTATAAATTGATATAAAGATGGATAGATAGATAAACAATTAGATATAAAGATAGATAGATGGAAAAGCAAATAGATAGATACATAGATATACAAATAGATAAAGAAATAGATAGACACAAAGATAAATAAAAATATAGATAGAAAGAAAGACAGATAGATAGATAGAAAAACATATAGATAAATAGACAAATATCTAGATAGATAGTAAAATGGATAAATTGATAAATTATTCGATAGATAGATAGATAGATAAAAAGATAGATAGATAAATAGATAGATAGATAGATAGATAGTTTGATAGATAATTAGAGACATAGATAGCTAGGTATATAAGCATATATATAGATAGTTAGACATATAGATAGATAGATAGGCATATAGATAGACAAATAAATAGATAAAACATAGATAGATAGATAGATATATAAATAGATAGATAGGTAGATAGATAGACGAACACACACACACATATATATAGACATAAATAGAAAGACAAATTGATAAACAAATAGATAGATGGATAGATAGACAAATAGATAGACACATAAATAGATACATTGATTGATAAACATATAGTTTGATAGATAAATATATAGATAGATCGATAGATAGATAGATAGACATACATTAGTTAAATAAATAGACAGATAGATAAATAGATAGACATGCAGATATATAGTCAGAAAGGTAGATAGAAAGATAGAAAAATAGAAAGAAAGAAAGATAAATAGATAGATAGATAGATAATAAACAGATAGATTGGGTGATAGATTGACAGATAGATAAACACTTAGATAGACAGATTTATAGACATATAGATAGATATATTAATTGATAAAATGATAAATAGATAGACATATATATATATATATATATATATATATATATATATATATATATATATATATATAGACAAATAATTAGACAGATATATAGACAGATAAAAGACTGACATATATACATGCAAACATATTGATAGACAGCCACACAGATAAATTGACATACAAATAGAAAGAAAGATAATTAGTTATATACATACATAAATAGACAGATTGATAGAAAGATTGGTAGACAGACAGATAGATAGATAGATAGCCATATAGATATATAGATAGAAAGTTAGATCCATAGATAGATATATAGGCAGAAATATTGATAGACAGATATATAGATAGATAGATAGAAAGATAAATAGATAAGTACATAGATATATAGTTAGAAATAAAGATAGAAAGACAGATAGATAGACAGATAGATAGAGTGACAAATTAATAAACACAAAGTTTGATAGATAAATACATAGATAAATTAAAAAACAGAAAGAAATATAGAAAGAAAGAAAGATAGATAGATAAAAATAATGATTGATAGATAGATTGATAGACACATAGATCTACGGATATATATATTGTTTGATAAAAAGAATGATAGATAGATTGATAGATAAATTGATAGAAAGATTTTTAGACAAATTGAAAGAATGTTTGAAAAAAAAAATAATATATAGATAGATTGATTGATCGGTAGATATATTATTATATAAATATATAGATAGATGAATAGATAAACACAGACATATATAGGTAGATAGAGAGATAAATAGATAGATAAATAGATAGAGAAATAAATAGACAGATAGATAGATAAATAGAAAGATAGATAGATAAAAAGATAGATAGACAGATAGATAGACAAATCAATAGAAAGATAGATAGATAATAATATAAATAGTTAGATAGACAAAATGAAAGATAGATAGATAAATAATGAGTTTGATATAAAAATAGATAGATAGATAGAAAATAGTTAGATAGATAGTCTTATAAATAGATAGATAGAGATATTTATAGACAGATAGATAGATATATCAATAGATAGATAGGCAGAAAGATAGATAGACAAAGACATCGATATATAAACAGAAAGATAAATAGATAAATATATATATATATATATATATATATATATATATATAGAAAGATAGATAAACACGTAGATAGACATATAGAAACATCGATAGATAGAGAGATAATTGACAGTTAGATTGACATATAGAATGATATAGAGACAGATAGTCAAATAGATAGAAAAATAGAATGATAAAAAGACTAACATATTTAAACACATATAGATTGATAGACAGAAAGACAGATAAATTAACAAATAGATACAAAGATATAAAGATAGATAGATAGACAAATAAATAGAAAGATTGATATATATATTGATAGTTATATAAATCGATAGATAGATGGATTGATAGAAATATTTATAGATAGATTGATAGAAATATTGATATATAAATTTATAGAAAAATTGATATTCCATTTTATAGGAAAATCAATAGATATATAGATAGATTGATAGATTATTAGATAGATAGATAGATGAATAGATTGTCAGACACATAGATAGGTAGATAGATAGATATATAGATGGAGAAATAGATAGAAAGATAGATATACAAATAGAAAGATAGATAGACAAAAATATAGATAGACATATAGGTAGACAAACAGATAGAAAGAAAGATAGATAAAAATATAGATAGATAGATAAACAAAATGATAGATTATTAGATAAATAGATAGTTTGATATAAATATAGATTGATAGATAAATAAACATATAGATAGATAGATAGATAAATAGATATATAGATAGATAGATAGATACACAAATAAATAGATAGATAAATATAAAGATAAAAAGATATATAGACAAATATACATACATACATATAGATAGATAGACATATCTATCAGATAAATAGATATACAGATCAATACATAGATATATAGGCAGAAATATAGATAGACAAAAATATAGATAGATAGATAGATAAAGTAATAGATAGACATATACAAAGTCAAAAAGATAGATATACAGATAGATAGATAGCAAGATAGATAGAAAGATAGATAAATAGGTAGATAGACATACAAATTTAGTGATAGATAAACAAATGGATGGATAGATAGATTAACATAAAGATAGATAGATAGAGAAATAGACAAATAGATATACAAATACATAGATAGAAAGACTGACAAATCAATAGACAGATAAATTGATAAACATACATACATATAAATTGACAAACAAATAGAAAGATAGAAATAAAGATAGATAGAATTACAAATAAATAGAAATATTGATAAATAGAATGATACATAGATAGATCGATAGATAGACAGATGGATTGATAGAAAGATTGATGTATAAACTAATAAATCGATTGATAGATAAATTGATAGGAAGATTTATCGACAAATTTATTGATAATTTGATAAAAAATTGATAGTTAGATAGATAGAAAGATCGATCAAAAGATTATTAGATTTATAGATAGACTAATAGATTGTTAGAAACATAGATTGGTAGATAGATAGATAGATAAACAAATAGAAAGATAGAAATATAGAAAGATAGATAGATAGATAGATAGATAGACAAATATATAGAATGAAAGATAGTTAGAAATATAGGCAGATTGTTAGATAGACAGATAGATAAATTGATAGATAAAAAGATAGATAGATATATAGATAAATATATAAACATATAAATATACACATCGATAGACATAATGATAGATATATAGATAGATAGATAAATATATATATATATATATATATATATATATATATATATATATATATATATATATATACACACAAAAAGATATAAAGATAGATAGATAAATAAATAGATAGTTAGACATATAGTTAAATAGATAGATAGGTAGATAGATAGATAGATAGTTACACATATATATGAATAGCTAGATGGATAGATAGATGGATAGATAGTTAGACAAACAGATAGATAGTTAGATATATAGATACATATACATATAGATAGATAGATATAAATATAGACAGATACATAAATAAAAATATAGATAGATAGACAAAAATATAGATAAATAGATATATAGACTAATAGATAGACATTTAGATAGATAGATACATAGACAGATAGATAGATAAATAGATAGATAGAACGATAGATTATTTATATATATATATGTATGTATTTATGTATGTATGTATATAGATAGATAGATAGATAGATAGATAGACAGACATATAGATAGATAGATAGATAAATAGATAGATAGATAGATAGATAGATAGACAAATAGATAGATAGATTGTTAGATAGATAGTTACATAGATAAATAGACATATAGTTATATAGATAGATAGACAGTTTAATGTACATATATATATAGATAGAAAGATAGAAAGACTGAAACATAAAAAGATAGACAAACAGATAGATAGATAGATGGATAAAAATATTGATAGATATATAGATAGATAGACAAAGAGATACATAGTTAGACAGATAATTTCATATATAGACAAATACATAAATAAATAGATAGATTGATAGATAGATAATATATGATAGATAAAGTGATAGATAGACAGATAGATAGACATATAGATTAAAAGATAGATAGATAGATAGATAAATAGATAAATATATATACAAATAGATAGACAAACATATGAATATATAGTTAGATAGAATGATAGATAGGTAGGTAAATAGATAGATAGATAAATAAATAATAGAAAGATACACAAACAGATATATAGAAAGAATGAAAGTTAGAGAAACAAATAGATTGATAGACAGACATAGATAAATTGGCACAATATTGGAAAGAAAGATATATATATATATATAGACAAATAAATAGACTGATTTATATGTACATTTATAGATAGATAGATCGACAGATAGATAGTTGCATATATAGATAGATAGATATATTGTTATAAAGATAGATAGATACATAGATAGATAGATACATAAACAAACTGATTAATATATAGAAAGACTGATATTTAGACAAATATATAGATAGTTAGATATACGTATTGATTGACACATAGATAGATAGATAGATTGATAGATATTTTGATATATATTTTGATATATATATTTATAGACACGTTGATAGACAAATTGATAAACAGATAGATAGAAAGATTCATAGAGAGATTAATGACAAATAAATATTTAGATAGATACATAGACAGACAAACAGATAGATATATTCATAGATCGATAGATAAACAGACAAATATAGATAGACAGAGTCACATCCCACTTTATTTAGGATGTGACTGGCGCTATGGAATGGGTAGGCTTAAGGACATCTAAAACCCATAGCAAGCCTAAGTCCCATAATATCTACCAAAAATTCAACATTACCTATTCATTTCTATAACAAAAATCTAAATTTATTATTCATAATATAAATCTATAATCTACTAACCATTAACTCAAAATCTCATATCATGATATCAACTCAGATAACATGACCAATTGACCTCCGTAGTCATCTCATTTCAAATTAGCAGAATAAAATCATTCTTAACTCAACATAATATCGACCTCCATGGTCATCTCATTTTAATTCAACAAAATAAAAATAATTTCAAATTCAAATCCTATTGACCTACATGGTCTCCACTAACAAAAATGACCTCAATGGTCTCATCAAAAATATCAAATAAGATTTCATCAAAAACAAAATTTATCCCACTAAACTTTTCAAAATTTATCGATTTAACCAAATAATTAACACAATATCTAAGATAATTCACCATGAAGCCTTTTAGAAACTTAGACACTTATTCACCAAATAAAGAAAATAATAATTCATTACATGTTTCAAATAGAATATAATTGGTCAAGAAATGCATGGATTCTCCTTTCTTTGTCTACCCTGAAAAAGAGGAAGTCATCAAGGGTGAGATAACTCAGTGAATAAAAATTTATCACCATACTTGTGAGGCGAGGCACTCAAAGCTAGCTCACAAGGATGGTTTTGCTCAATCAATCAATCACCATACATAGGTTATGCAACAAATAGCGGTAATATGAACAACAATATCAAATGAGATTTAGAGGTTTGAAACATAGAAATAAGGTTTACTATTCAGGAATTGGTACATTCTAAACAAAGATCCATAGAATGGGTAGGGCACTACTATTAGAGTTTTACCACCTATCTAGGAAGGTACTAGCTTTTCCCACACCAGAGGGTACCATGTGCACATAGACTGATGACCTCCCCATCAGTTAGGCTTTCTGTGATTCATACCATCAAATGACATTAACGACTACAAGTTATAGCTGATAGTACTCAGCATGATACAAAAATGACAATATCAAAGAATATAGCTGACCGTACTCATCGACTAATAATCAGAAGGACTATTTGATAAATAGATACATAGATAGATAGACAAATAAAATTATAAATAAATAGTTAGATTGATAGATATATAGATAAATTGATAGATAAATAAACATATAGGTAGATATACAAGTAGACTGATAGACAAATAGATAGATAGATAGATACATAAATAGATAAAGATATAGATAGATAGATAGATATATATATATATATATATATATATATATATATATATATATATATATATATATATATATAGAAGGATTGATAGACAATATATAAATTGATAGATAGATAGATAAACAAATAGACACATAAATAGATATACAGATAGATAGATATATAGATAGATAGATATATAGATCGATATATATATATATATATATATATATATACAGAGTGACAAATAGACATATATGTAGATAGATAGATAGACATAAAGATATATAAACAGATAAAAATAAAATTAGATAGTTAAACAGAAAGATAGATATACAAATATAGAGATATTCATATAGAAAGAGAGATAGATTGATAAAGGGATTGAAACATAGATTGACATATAGACATATAGATAGATAGCTAAATATACAGATAGACAAATATATATATATATAGACAGAAAGATAGATAGATAGATAAAATCAAAATAGATTGATAGATAGACAAATAGATCGAATTAAAAATAGACAAATAAACAAATAGTTAGTTAGACAGAAAGATAAATAGATAGGTATATAGAAAGGTAGAATGATAGATAGATATGGAAAAAGATAGATAAATTGATATTTAGAAAGAATGATAGATATATAGACATTTAATTAGATAGATAGATAGATTTACAGATTGACAGACATATAGTTAGATAGGCAGATAGAAAGATAGTAAAATAGATAAATAGACATATATATATAGATAGATGGACATATATATGTATATATACAAATTGAAAGATAGATAGATAGGCAGATTGATTGATCAATTTTAAACTGATAGATAGAAAGATAGTTAAATACTAATATAGAAAGAATGATAATCATATAGATAGATAAATGGATGGATAGGCACATAAACTTATAGACTGATAGACTAATATACATATAAAGAGACTGACAAATAGATAGATAATTAGATTGACAGATATATTGATAGATAGATGATAGACTTATAGATAGATTAATTGATTAATAGATAGACAAAAGATAGATTGACATATAGATAGACAAATAGATAGATGATAGATAGATAGACAAAAAGAAAAATAGATAGATAAACAGATAAATTGACGGATAGATACATAGGTAGGTAGGTAGATAGATAAATAGATAGAAAGACAAATAGATAAATAGACAGAGATATAGATAGATAGACATAAAGATAGACTAATAGACAAATAGATAAATAGATAGAAAGCCATATAGGCAACTAGATAGATAGATAGATAGATACACAAATAGATAGATAGATAGAAAAATAGATAGATTGATTGATCGATAAAAAAATAGATGGATGGATATATATATATATATATATATATATATGTGTGTGTGTGTGTGTGTGTGTGTGTGTTTGTGTGTTTTTTTTATAAATAGATTGATTGAATGAATAATAGATAGATAAAAAGATAGATAGTTTGATAGTTATAAAGATAGAAACATAGGCAAATAAACATATAGAAAAATAGACACATAAATATAGAAAGATAGGCAAATAGATAGATAGACAGATAAACTAATACTTAGATAGATAGATAGATTTTAAAATTTACAGAAAGATAGATAGACAAATAGTAAAATAGACAAATAGATAGAATTTATACACATAGACACATAAATAGATAATCAGATAGATAGATAGATAAATTGAAAAATAAAAAGATTGATTGATAAACAAATAGAAATATACACAAATAGCCTAATTACATATAGAAATATAAACATATTGATATATAGACTAATTACATATAGACATAAAATATATAGAGAGATAGATAGAGATATAAACATATATTTAGATAGATAGATTGACATATAGATCTATATACATATAAAAAGATAGGTAGATAGATAGATAGCCAGATATTAGATATATAGATAGATTGATAGACATAAAGATAAAAATATATATATGGATAGAGATAGATTTACAAAAAGACACATAGACACAATGACAAATAGATAGATATACAAATATACAGAAAGATGGATAGATAGATAGACTGATAGCATGTAGATTGATAGAAATATATTCAAATAGATATATATATATATATATATATATATATATATTGGTATATTGGGAGACAAGTAGTCAGGTAGACAAATAGATAGAAAGAAAGATAAATAGAAAGATAAATATAAAGATTGACAAATAGGCTGATTGATAGATAGTTAGATTGATAGATAAACTGATAGATAGACATATACATTGATAGAGAGAGATAAATAGATAGACATCTAGTCAAATAGATATATATATATATATATATATATAGGCTAATAGAAAAATAGATATACCAATAAAGAAATAGATAAATAGACCGATATATAGATAGAAACTTAGATAGATAGATAGATAGAAAGATAGATAGAAAGATAGATATATAGAAAAGTAAATAGATATATATATATATATATATATATATATATATATATATATAAAACAAATATATATAAAGATAAACAAATATATAGATGGAATCATACATAGATAAATAAATACAAAATAGATTGATAGAATGACAAATAGTTAGAGTGACAAATAGATAAAAAGACAATAGAATAATAGATATATATATATATATATATATATATAATTAGATAGGAAATTAGGTAGATAAATAGATAGGTGGATAGATAGATAGGTAGATAGATAGTTTAAAAGATTAATAGTTTGATAAATAGATAGATTGATAGATAGATAGATAGATAGACAGATTGAAAGGTAGGGCTATAGATAGATAGATAGAGAGATAGAAGATAAATAGATAAAAAGTTAAACAAATAGATAGATAGAACCACAGATAGATAGATATACACATTGACTTATAGACTAATAGACTGATAGATAGATAGAAAGATTGATAGATTCACGAATTGATAGATTGATAGATTTATAGATTGATAGAGAAACAAATAGACAAATAGATAGATAGATAGATAGACAAATAGATAAATAGATCGTTAGACAAATAAACCAATAGATAAATAGATGACCAATATATAGATAGATAGAGAGATAGACATATAGATATATAAATAGATAGACTTATAGACAAGAAAATAGTTAGACAGATAGACAAATAGACTAATTAATATATAAATTAAAAGAAAGATAAATAGATAGATACATAGATTTATTGATAACCTAATAGATAGAAAGATAGTTAATTAGATAGATAGGACATATAAATTGATATACAGACAGATAAATGGATAGACACAAACTTATTGACTTATAAACTAATAAACATATAGATAGATAGATAATTATATAGATAGAAAGATTGATAGATTGACATATAGGTAGATAGACAAATAGATAGATATATAGATTGATTTACAAATAGGCAAATGGATAGATAGACAAATAGATAATAGACAGATAGAAAGACAGAAAGATAGATAGACAAATAAATAGATAGATAGATAAATAGACAATTACATATAAATAAATATAGATAGATAGAGAGATAGACAAGATGTCAGATTGATAGTTAGAGAACTACAAAGATAGATAAATAGATAGATTGATAGACATATAGACAAATAAAAAGATAGAGAGATAGATAGATAGATATATATAGTTATAGACTTATAGACTCATATATGAATAGGGAGATAGAGAATTAGATAGATAAACATATAGACATATAGATAGAAAGAGAGATAGACATATAGATAGAAAAATATATAGATAGATAGATAGATAGAATGATATATATATATATATATATATATATATATATTGATAGATAGATTATTAGACAAAAATACAATTAGATAGTTATATAGATAGATAAATAGATAGACACACAAAATATAAATACATATAAAGTTAGATAGACAGTTATAGAAATAGACATATAGATAGATAGACAGATAGAAACATAATCTGATAGACAAATAGACAGGCAGATAAATAGATACAAAAATATAAAAATATATAGAAAAATAAATAGACATATAAATATATAGATAAATAGAAAAATAGATAGATAGACACATAGACTAATAGACTAAAAGATAGATTGACACATACACTGATAGACTAAAAGTTAGATGAAAAGATTGAGAGATAGACAAATAGATAGATAAATAGATAGATAGATACTCAGCCAAATAAATAGAAAGATAGAAAGATACATAGATAGATAGACAGATACATAGATTGACATATAAACATATAGAAAGATAGAAAAATAGATACATATGTTATATATATAGATTGTTAAAAAGATAGATAAATTGATAAATAAAAAAATAGATAGATTGATTGATTGATAGAAAGATAGGCAAATAGATAGATAGCTAAATCGATAGACAAATAAGTAGATAGACATTTAGATAGATAAATAGATAGATTCATTGAATGGCAGATAGATAGATAAATAGAATTGCATAAAGATAGATTAAAAGATAGAGAGATATATAAAAAGATAGATATATAGTTAGAGTTATCGAATGACTAATAGACAAATAGACAAATTGATAGATAGAGATATAGATAGACATTTATATAGATAAATTGAAATATAGTTAGATAAATATATAGATATATAGATAAAAAGATAAATAGAAATACACATAGAAAGATGGATAGATATATAGAAATATAGATAGACATTTTATAGATAGACATTTTATAGATATACATAAAGATAGATAGATAGATAGGAAGAAACACGGATAATCAAATATATAGATAAATATTTAGACTGATAGATATTTAGATAGATAGATAAATATATAGATAGATAGATAGATAGGAATATAAATAAATACAATGAATGACAGAGATTCATATAGAAAGATTGCTAGATATATATAGATGGATAGATAGACAAATAGATATATACATAGATAGATAGATAGAGAGATATATATACAGTTAGAGTTATAGAATGACTAATATGCAAATATACAAATTGATATATAGAGAGATAGATAGATATACATATATATTGAAAGATTGAAATATAGTTTGATAGATAGAAAGAAATATAGATAAAGTGATAAATAGAAATACACATAGAAAGATAGATAGACATATAGAAAGATAGATAAACATCTTTCTTTTTATATGTCAATCTATATAACTATTTATTTCTCTATATGTCTATATGTCTACTTATCAATATATGTGTCTATCTATATGTCTATCTATTTAATTGATTAACTATTTTTGTGTCAATATGTCTACCAATAAATTGATCGATAGGTATATATATATATATCCATCTATAAATATGTATATCTATCAATTTGTATGTCTATCTATCTTTCTGTCTATGTCTTTCTATCTATCTATCTAATTATATGTCTAAGTATCTATCTATCCATCTATCTATCTATGTATTTGTCGATTTGTCTATCTATCTCTTAGTCTATCTATTTATCTATCAATCTATCTATATATTTGTTGATCTATCTTTCTGTCAAAATGTCCATCTTTTTATTTACCTATCTATTTTTCTATTAGTCTACAATCTATAAGTCTATGTGTCTATCCATTTATATGTCTATATATATATATATATGTCTATCTATATATTTGTTTAACTATCTATATGTCTATCTCTTTATCTATATATTTATCTATTTGTCTATCTATCTAACTATCTATCTATCAGTCTATATGTCTATCTCTCGAGTTATCTATTAGTTTTTCAATCTATCTATTTATCTGTTTATCTCTCTGTTTGTATGTTTGTCTATTTGTCTATCTATTTATCTGTCTAGCTATCTATATGGCTATCTATCTATCAATCTCTTTGTCTATCTGTCTATATAACTATTTCTTTATTTTATTTATTTATCTAAATGTCTATATGTGTATATATGTATCTATATTACTATATAACTATATATCTTTCTATCTATCTATATGTCTAACTATTTATCTTTCTTTTTATCTTTCTATCTATCTATCTATCTATCAATCTGTCTATTTGTTAAACAATCTAACTACATTATAGTCTGTCTTTTGATTTATTTATCTGTCTATCTATCTATCTGTGTATCTATCTATTTGTCTATTTATTTATTTATCTATCATTCTTTGTGTCTATGTATCTATGTGTCGATATAGTTATATGTATCTCTATATATCTGACTATCTTTCTATCTAGTTTTCTATCTATATATCTGTCGATCTGTCTATCTTTTTATATGTTTATATATTTATCAGTCTATCTGTCTATCTATCTATCTATCTGTCTATCTTTATATATGTCTTTTTTCCTATTTATCTATCTATCTATCTATTTATTTATCTAACTATCTAACTATCTTATTATCTAACTAACTAACTATCTATCTATCTATCTATCTATCTATCTTCCTGTCTATCTATCTAGCTATCTATCTGTCTAACTATCTAACTTTCTTTTAATATATTAGTCTATTTATCTATTTGTCTATGAAACTTTTTATCTAACTATCTTTGTGCTTATCTATCTATATATCTGCCTATCTATCTATCTATTTATCTATCTTCTATTTCTATCTATCTAGCTATCTCTCTAACTATCTGCCTACCTACCTACCTATTTATCTATCTATCTATCTTTCTTTCTTTCTAACTATCTTTCTTTCAGTCTATTAGTCTATTAGTCTATGTGTCTATTTTTCTTTCTCTCTTTATTCTTTTCTATCTATATATCTATCTACTTATATGCTTATCTGTCTTTCTATCTATCTTTTTATTTGTCTACATATCGATCTATCTATCTATCTAACTATCTATCGATAAATCTATTTATTTGATTATCTATCAATTAATCAATCTATTTGTCTATATGTCTTTCTATATATATCTCTCTCTATCTCTATATTTTGGATCTGTCAATCTATATATCTTTTTATCTTATATCAATATATATTTCTATCTATTTATTTATCAATATGTTTATTTATTTATCTATCTATCTATAATCCTAACTATCTATCTATATATCTTGCTATCTTTCTTTTTTTATGTCTATCTACGTTTATATCTATATATCTATCTATCTGTATATCTATTTATCAATCTATATACATATATATCTATCTGTCTTTCTATATGTCTCTATGTATATCTATTTAGTTGTCTATCTGGCTTTCTATATATGCGTCTATATGTATATCTATCTATGCATATATCTATTTATCTCTCTATTTGTAGATATATTTATCTATCACTATATATTTATCTATGTATATATTTCATACTGTGCTCTCTATGCTTGCTACACACTCTCCCATAATCACGATGTTTCTTTTCTTCCTCTCTATCGCCTGTAAAACCCTCATCATATCTTCATTCTTTGTTAGTGTTTCTAATGGCTAGCTTAAGTCTGTCCCCCAATGGTTCAAATTGACTGAAAGAAAGAAATGGAAGAAGAAAAAATTGGCTACGGTGAGAGGTTTTTATGGTTTCTTTCAAGTATGAATTCCTGAGAACTGGAGTGAAATTTGCATCGGCAGCCAGGGTGGTGGATGTACTTTTGGAACAAATATCCACAGATACGGCTCGTTCAACCTTGTTTTTCACTATGTTGGATGCCACACACACTCCCATTATTCCCAATACTTGCATTATAACATTTTTTAAATTTAATAGGTGGTATTCACAATGCCGGCCTTTGATTTTTAAAATTCAATAGCATTGTAATGACTGGCATTCACGACAACTCAAAATGCAATGCTATTTCCAGATGCATTAGTTTGGTAATATTTTTCAAACTAGCATTATATTTAGGATTTTTTATTTAAAACATATTATTTCCATACAAAACTCGTTATAAATGCCAAACAAAAAGGAAATAAAAGTTGAAATGACAATAGGCTAGATAGTATTGAATTTTTTTACACTTGTAGGTTCATATAAGAATCCACCGAAGCAAAGAAACTTGAAAGAAACAAAAAAAATGAGAAAAAAAATGCAATGAATAGGAAAAGAACACAAGGTAGCTCACCTTTGTATTTTATTCCCCACTTGAGTTTTATAATGACTATCTTCCTAATCAAGTTGTTAAGAAAAGGCTTGGGATTAATGGGGATGGTCTGCAATATTCAGTAATAAAAAAACTAATGAATGGTGCTATCATGCACGTATGCATCAGATATTTTTTTGCATTTACTTAAAATTGCATAGGCATGTATATATGAAATATACATGCATACAGCATGAATATAGTATAACTATATGCATCAAAGCACACACACACACACACACACACATGCACACACTATTTTCCCATCTTCTCATATTTCTTTATCTTGTCCATATATTGTACCTTTCTAATTCAACTGAACCATTGATGCATCGAAATGGTCATTACCAAAAATTAAAATTTTTTTTTTCTAATCTACATATCCTACATGATCTAAAATTTATTATTAAGTTTTTTTTGCTTGTGAAAATTGTAAGACTACTTTTTTTATTAAAAATAAATGACCATTTGAAAGAATATTTGATGGGTGTGAGTATCAATAGTTAATCTTGCTTCGATGCATGAGATATTAACAGCTAGTATTAATATCATTTACGAAAGCAAAAAATCTACGAATATCTTGTGTACACAAAAAATTATAATAAAACAAGAAAACTTGATTACTACTTCATACAAATTTTCTTTTTAACTCTCATTATCACCATCAACGAAATCATATATCAATATTATTGTGAACAAATGTTACTCTAACCATAATAACATGAGTTCAAGCAGCAAGAATACCAAATATACTTCATCAGGATGCTTTTCAAATCACCTATCATGATGTTCGAGTAGATGTCTTACCTGCACTCCGTTGCCATTATAATAACCCATCCAGCTTCTCTACACAACTTCACAGTTTCAATGCATGTAATTTGTCACTGATGTAATTTGGTTTGCCTTGATAAGAAGGGTCTATATCTAAGCAACCAAATCAAATTGAAAACAAAAACAAAAAAACAAAAAAACAAAAAAACAAAAAAACAAAAAAAACAAAAAAACAAAAAAAACAAAAAAACAAAAAAAACAAAAAAACAAAAAAAAACAAAAACTTTCATAGCTCGATGCTATGCCAAGCCGATTATTAGCTCACAGATAAATCAATATTTCACCTCTTGCTTGTATTTGAGGTCTTAGAGCAATTGATATGGCTCATTAAACGCAGATTCAGCAACATCCACCCATATTAGTCACATATGGCATTAATGTAGTTGTAATAGAGGCCTAAACCTTGTGAGTAATGATTTCAATAACACACAGTGAGAGTGTAATGGTTTCGATAACATACAGTGAGCGTGCGAAGATTTGCAAAGCACATAATGCATTGGTAATCATGGTAGCTAGTGCATAGTGGATGCACTCCTTATAGGTGTTTACAGCTCTTCCCAACACACACCCCCTAGAGTTTAGCTTTCCTTGGGGTCGGTTTTGATACCATGTAAAACATTAAATCACACAACAAAAAATAAATATAACATACTTGATGGATAACCTCTTTCTAACAATGCCCTTATATAACATGTTATTTTAAGGCAACTGATAGGATGGATAACCTCTATATCACTCTCAAAGTGTAACTGTGTGTGCCAGGCATGCCTCAATGTGCAAGACATGCTAATTCTTCCTCCAAAAAGTTATCAATAGAACAACGTATCAATTGATATTGTAGAGAACATGACACCCAGCAAAATATAAGCAATATCACAAACATCATGCTCATCAATAAGATAGTTATATATAGTATATATGTACTTATAATACTACAGTGTATATGTACATATATACTATAGTATATATACATATATACTATAGTATATATGGATGTCTTATAGATATAGAACAGTAGGTATAGATATAGATATAGAATAATAGGTAAAGTATTATCCCATTTATACTTAACAAAAAAGACACAAAACATAACTATCAACATTAATAAGAAATGCAAATATTATTTAAATTTTAGAAAATATATCTAAAAACTCTTAGAGGAAAACCTAGAAGACAAGCCACGAGCCAGGCTTGGCACATTAAAGTTTGCACCCTACCTCCCTACAACATAAAATCTTTTCCGGTCTCAAGGCCTATAAGGGGGTTGCTCTGCCCCACCACCCGCCGTAACACCATGCTCCCATGCAGCTTTCTTAGAACATTTTTTTCCTCTTTGTGTCCTTGCACCAAAGATTTTGATTGCTTAGCTTCATTGTATTAGTCCATCAACCCTATAGCTTCTACTGTCATATCGTTCCTCTATTGGTTCAAAGCAAGGACCATTACTTCATTGTATGCATCAAAGTAATTGTAGAACAATTTAATATGCACTCCATAAAAACAATATGCACTCCATAAAAACAATATGCACTCCATAAATACAATATGCACTCCATAAATACAATATGCACTCCATAATAACAATACACATTAAAAGAAAAAAAGAGGAATAAAACTTCAAAAAATAGATGTTTTGTCTTCCAAATATTAAAAAAAAAGCAAATGGCTACAAAATTTGCAAACTTCATATAGCAAGGCATCTTGACTCATCTTCCTCCTAGCTATTCTAACTCCTCTTCTTTTCATGCTCATTGGTTGGAGATAGATTGATGTGCTAATTGTGCAGCATGTGAATTGGCACCCACCACAACCCCATCAATAGCATTGTTGAGACTTACCTATGCAAGTGCAGACTGGTATGGAAATGCTAGAGATATCCATGTCATTGCTATTGATGACCACATCCAAGCATTTCTTTGGAGCTTTCAAATATGGAACAGGAATGGAGTTTGGATCCTTTGGTTTCCTCAGTCTTTATAGTTTTGATTTTCTTGGCTAATTCCCACTTTGCTTTCTCTTGGATTGACTACCTTGTACATCAGGGCTTGGTTGATCGATCTTACAAATTATTTCATCTCGCAAAGAATCATGTTGGTATAGAATCTGCAATGGTTGATCTCCCAAAGTTTCTATGAGAATAGGATAAAAAGTATTTGGTGGTAACATGTTCAAAGACTTATCTCTCTAGTTTATCCAGTCATCTCTCATGTATTGTAGTGCAAGAGAAGTGTTGGAGATAACACATTCGCAAAGATGGAATGGATTGTTAGCATTAATGATAAAGTTGTTAAGATCACATCCCCATAAGAAGGCTTCGTATCATGGTCTTCCATGCTAGATATCAGTTACAGACCAAGATGCCCCTTGGAAGATGGCTTGTAATAACCCAAGTTCCTCTTGTTCAGCCAGTTGTCATCCATGAAACTACGAACATGCAAGAGAAGGAGAACAAACAGAATGAACATATTTAATTGAACTTCATTAGCAATCATTATGGAAATTAATAATTCAACAGTTTAATTCCATCGATGAACAATAAAATGTAGATGCAAACTTGATTAACAACAATGTAGATCTGCATGAAATAAGAGTGTCAAGAACAAACCTAAAAACACATTATTTAATATAAGTAATATAAATTGAAATGATAGTGATAATTTAATAAAAAATATTTGTTATAAAATAGCTAATAAAGAGAGCAAATATTAATGCTGAGGTCTTTTTCAGCTTAACTAGATTGATGATCACAAAAACTTCAACCAATATCTAAAAGATGGCTAGTAATGATGTTTTAGAGTGAGAAAGAGAAGGCAAAAATAAAATATTTCCAAATACATGAATATAATAGATGCTCAACATCTTTTTGATCCAGTAGAGATCGACAAAGATGGAACCCATCCATAGGAAGGACCATAGCAATGTCTGATGGCTTCAATCAGAATGAGGCTGCATCTGCATGAGACCAAAATTTATTCATGTGTCTCACAACTTTAGTAGCTAACGTGCTCTTACCAGGACTAAGAGGATCAGCCAAGCCTTTTGTTGGATCTAGTGGTAATCAAAAAAGTTTAATCTTATCATTTGAAAAATATCATATGGTAATCTAATATTAAATCAGTTGGAAAACTCCAAATTAAAATTTTGAGGTATTATGTTCGTAGTTATTAATTGATTCAATCCATTGCTAAAATTTAATTGGTAAAATATTTTATTCCGTAATAATAGTTAAACACATAGTTATATATAGTCAACATACACTATTATAAATATAGTTAAAAATATAGTTATATATAATTATACGTAGTAATATATAGTTATATATATAGTTTTAAAAAGTTATATATAGTTATATGTTATCATCCATTTATTTATAAAAATAGTTAGAATTGTAAAACATATAGAAATATATAGTTTTAAATATAGTAATTATGCATATAATTATATATAAAAGTTTTATAGTTGTACATATAATAAAATACAAATACATATAGTTTATGTTATTATACATATAGTATATATAGTTATAAATAGTTACATATAGTTAAACTTATAGTTATATATAGATATATTCATACAAGTAGTTATAAGTAGTTATACATAAATATATACAAAGTTATAAACAAATATATAGATTTACATATATGTATACATAGTTACAAATATAGTTATATTTAATTATATAAAGTTTTATATAGTTATACAAATAGTTATAAATAGTTATACACATATCGTTAAACATAATGTTGTATGTAGTTTTACATGTAATAATAAATATAGCTACATGTTGTTATACATATAGTTATACTTTTATTTATATGTGTAGGTATATATATTTTTTCATATAAGTTTATATATTTATACATATAGTTTTTTTTTTTAAGTTTGTTTTATTATTAATCTACCCATGACCCCCTTACACCCTTTTTAATCCATTCCCTAAAAACAAATAACTCTAAAGATCTTAAGCTTCTTTTACACTCTTTTTCAGATACTTCTTTTATGTTTTTATTTATGTCCTATCCTTGATTATAATTGATGCTAATTTGATGCAATTTTGCTACAAATTTGTCCTTCCTTCTCTAGTCTTCTTTTGCCTAGCCTTATTAGAATCTCCTTGGCTAGTTGTTTTCCAATCTGGGTAAGCCTTCTCATGCCTTTGTTGATTGCTCGCTAGCCTGCTTCAGCCCTTCCTAGCTGAGACCCTTATCCTCGGTCCGTAATTTATACATATAGTTAAGTATAGGTATAGATATAGTTAAATACATTTTTATATACTAATATATAAAAATGTATATTAAATATATATTGAAAATTATTTATTTAAATATAGTTATGTATAATATTTTTATGGTTATACATATAGTAAAAGACAATTATTTATAGTTATATGTTCTAATACCTCTAGTATGTTTAGTTATAAATAGAGTTATATATAATTTTATTTTATTATACATATAGTTATAACTATGTATGTAGTTAAAGATATAGTTATATATAACATTTTTATAGTTATACATATAGTAAAATACAATTTTATATAGTTATATATTATTATACAGATAGTATATTTTGTTAAAAAATATAGTTATATAAAATTATACATATAGTTGTAAATTATTATATACTTAAAAAAATAGTTTGATATAATTATAAAAATAGTTTATATAGTTACAAATATAGTTAAATATAGTTTAAAAAGTTTTATATAGGTATACAAATATTTATAAATAGTTATACATATATAGTTAACCATATAATTATATATAAGTTGTTATAAGCTTTAATTATAATTATAGTTACATGTGTGATTGCACACATAGTTATACATTTTTATTAATTTTTTTTGCAACAATATCAATGACACAATTGGTTTTTTTTTCAAATATGAACCATCAAAATTAAACAAATAATCAAAAAAAAATGTATATTACATGTCCTTTTAACCAATGGTTACCTAGATTTAATTCCATTCCAAAAAACATCAATATATTGGATTATTTAGAAAGATTCTTATACATCTTCATATTTAACATGTATTTTCTATGTTCAGTACACATAAGAAATGCTTATTATATAAGAATGATATAATAGGCTTTGAACTATATATTATATATCGAGCTTGATAAATATTATTGTGATTTTATTTGTCATCTGATAGACTTATGGTTTTATTTAATTTGATTTAACACAAGAATTTTAAAAAAGAAAGCATATTTTTTAAATAATTATGTATTAATCCATAAATAACAAAAAACAAATCTACTTTCTATTTCCCTTTTGATTTAAATAAGACCAATGATGTTTGGATTGGTTTTTTGTATGACAGAAATTCAAAATACACATTATGTTTGATCCATTTCTTGAAAACAATTTAAACCCATATAGGATTGTTTTAGTTGATAGAGACTAATATATTTTGTGTTTCAATATATTTAATATAAAATTGAAGTGATAGTGATAATTTAATAAAAAATATTTGTTAGAAAATAGCTTATAAGAGAGCACATATTAATGTTGAGGTCTTTTTCATAATTCAAGAAAAAAAAAATATCAAGGCGATCCACCACATGCAATTGTATTTAATTTCATTATCAAATAATGAATGTCATTTTCAATTGTAAATTATCTGAATAATGGTATATTATGTTAGTTTTCAAAACATTTTATTTTCACAAATCACATATAATTTGTGAACCATAGATGATATACCATTCTAAAGGTTATGAAAAATATGTTTGTACACATGTTCAAGGACATTGTGGGTGATGTGTAATTGTGTTTAAAGTATTCATAAATTATTGAATGTGATTGTATTCATTTTTATTATGTGGAATATGATTAAAATATTTTTCATGCCACTACATTTCGACATGCACATAAATTTTATCAACTGAATAGCATATACTTTATTCTGGTTATATACATAAAGTGTCAACATTTCAAGAAATTTTAAGGAGAAGAAATGAACCTAAAAACAAGAGGGACGCTCTAAAGAAACTTGATATTGTTGATGATAGTGTAACTACCATGCCAATTGCCTATCAAACTGAACATTGAAATGAAACCGAACAATATAATCCAAATGAGAATCAAAAATAAAAACATACTAGAGAGAGTGATAATGTAGGAATAAGGTATTAAAAAAAATACAGAATCAATATAAAAAAAATCACTAGACGACAGGCAGAGAAGAAGCCCGCTAAGAAGCCTCCGTCTATGGTAGAGAAGGCTCCTCTATGTGCAGAAAAGAAGCTTCTAAAGGACTCGTCTACGTCATCGATTGATTAGAAGAAGATGAATATGAAAAAATCATCAAGACTAACAAGATTTAAATCTTCAAAGTGTTGAAGCAGGTGCATCCAGACATCGGCATTTCCAGCAAGGCCATGGGGATCATGAATAGTTTTATCAATGATATTTTCTAGAAGCTGGCTCAAGAGGCGTTGAAACTTTCCAGATACAACAAGTAGTTGACGGTCAACTCGAGGGAGATCCAGATAGTAGTTCACCTTGTTTTGCCCAGGGAATTGACTAAGCATGTTGTTTCTGAAGGCACGAAAGCAATCACCAATTTTACTAGCTCCTAGGTATTTGCCTAATGTCATCGCCAAGTGATATTTCCTATTTAGAAGTGGTACTTTTTTCGATTTTCTATTAGACTCATGGTTGCTTTTGTCGACCTATTCTCGATTTCATCTAATTTAAAGTTGATTTGATGTACTTTATTGGTAAAAATTATCTTTGTTCAAAAAAAATTAATCCCAAGACGACCATAAATGACAAAAATAAACCAACACAACCTATAGTTGAAAGATGATAAATTTAAACCAACCTTAGAGCTTATACTCCTTCATGATGATGGAAGATGAAGATGATGGTGGATGAAGATGATGGCGAATTAAGATGATGGACAATAATGGTGGAGAATGATGCCGTAGAATAACAAAGGATGATGAATTTTCCCTACACCATTACTACAATCGAATGAGAGAACAAAGGATAGGAGAGAACTATAAGCTTCAATATACACTCTTTCACACTTCTTTACCATTTCTAAGCCTCTAATAGTGATATCCTTCTCGTCTCCCAAACCCAGGCTTATTATAAACTACATTTGTGTCCCTGCAAATAATTATGCAGTATCAGTTCAATTGCATTTAAATTTAAAATCCCTAACATCTGATAATTATATATAAATGCTACATTCAAAATACCAGTTTAAATAAATAATGAAAGATGAAGAGCTAATCAAATAATGCATTTGTGATGAACATTTATCAGAACAATTTGATTCGTATCCACACTCGTAATATGGATAATATGAGCGAAGGATATTGTGATATCACTGATTTATCTCTATCCTCCTTCGGAGTTCAGTAAATCTAGCATGATGCAAATTGCTTCAAGTCCTTAAAGATCAATTTTTTTTCATGGGTATGCCATGACTATGAAAATGTGTTGATGCCATGCAGCATCCTTGTTTCTCTAACCCTAGCCATATGTTTCTTTGGACATTCGTATCTTATGTTTGTGCATGCTGAATGAAATCGAATAAGTTTATTAAGTTTTATTAAGTTTTATTAGGGTTATTAAGTTGGAGACTTAGAGACTTATAGTTGTCTTTCTATTAAGTTTATTAAGTTTTATTAGGTTTTAAAATTCCATTAATGTTTTAATTTTAAATTATCAAAACATTTAATATATAATAAATATATATATAACATAAAGACTCATCTTTTTTTTACATAATAAATTATTTTTAACAAGTTAATGTGAGTGTAGCAAGACACACGAAAAACAAACACCTATCAATTTTTAATTATCAAATTAATTAAATTATAAAAATATATAAACAATTGCAAAAAAATAGATGTTTGGCCTTCCAAATCAAAAAAAAAAAAACAAATCAAATAGCTACAAAATTTGTAAACTTAATATAGCAAGGCACATATGAAAAGATTATTAGTCTTCAAGACACTTTCCTAAAAATTTATAAATACTCTTGATGTTAAAAAATATATAAATATATATATTTTAAGTTTATAAAATTTTAAGAATTCAGATTAATTTTTATAAAGATAATATTAATTTATTTTAAAGGAATAAAATTTCATATTATTTGATATACTTTATAAAATTTTAAAAATTACTAGAAGCGAGATGTTTATTAAGAAAAATTTATATTTTTTATATTTAATAAAGATGAAATATTAAAAGCTAATAGTATAAATTTAACTCAATTATTTAGTTCTTATAAATTTCAATAGGGGTAAATATCTCTGAATTTATCTTTAAATATAAATTTATTTTCATTTAAATATTAAGAAAAATTAAAATTTTTTTTTATAATTCAAAAATTTCAAATTTTTTAGTAATTATTTTTTAAAAAATTTTCTTTAGCCATAAAACTATTTTTTATACTTAAATTAATATTAATATTTACTAGTTTTTTCGTTAATTATGATATTTTTGTAAATATATTATATTTTATCATACAATTAATTATTTAAACTTTTTATTAGTAGAAATATAAATGTATGTTCATTTGTTTTTGTAAAATATCTTTAAAAATTATAATAATTAGAGAATTACTTATTTAATGTTATTTAATATTTATTAATAGTTATTATAGTCTTTATTAATAGTTATTGTAGTTTTTATTAATATTAAATTTTTTTTGTATTAATATATTTTTTAAATTATTTATTTATAATAACTTATTTTAATAATTATACAAGAAAATTGTGTCTTTCAATGATCTCTAATCTATAGATAATGCCATACCTACCTTTAATATACAAAATTAAATAAAATATTAAAAAAGATACTATAAAAAAAATTAAATCATTAAAGATTAATGAAGAAAATTATCCACATCCCAAATAGCTAGGGAAAACTCCCTAGCTAAATGGATATATTTTGTGAAAATAAAATTAATGCAATAATTACTTGCAATAAAATAAAAAATAGTAAAAAAAATTTTCTGATAATTATTTAGAGATGGATTTTGTCTCAATATAATTAGCTAGAGAAATTCTGTCATTAATTATAGTGCTTTTCTTAGTGGGGAATTTACAAAAATATTATCGACGGATTGTTTATAATTAAACATTTTCATCGCTAAAATCCATCGCTAAATTTCTCACTTTTCTTTGCGTAGAAATCTATGAAAATATTAGCATCGAAATATTTTCAATCGAACATTTTCATTGCTAATCCATCACTAATCCATTGCAAACTTTTTATTTAATGTAAAATCAAATATCCTTTGTTATTCCCTAGCTAATACCTCGCTAATTAGCTTGGGATTTTATCCCTAGCTAAATTTTCCTAGCTAAATCGATATTATCTTATAGTGATCTATCAATATATATATCCATATCTATCAGTCTATATCTCAACTATTTATCTATCTATATGTCTATATGCCTTTTTGTCAATATATCTATCTATTTTTCTATCTTTATGACTATCTATCTTTCTGTATATATGTCTATCTATCTAATTATCATTCTATGTATCTACCTACCTACCTATCTATCTGTCTATACATTTATATGACTATATGGCAATCAATCAATCAATCATTTTGTCTATCTATCTATCTATTTATCTCTCTGTCAATCTATCTATCTAAGTATATGTGTAACTATTAATTTTTCTATCTCTCAATCTTTCAATCTATTAAGCTATCAATTTATGAATCTATCAATATTTCTATTATCTATCAATTTGTTTATCCATCTAATTGTCTAACTTTCTACCTATCTATCTATCTGTCTGTCTGTCTGTCTATCTATCTAATTATCAAACTATTTAACTATCTATTGCCCTTTTAGAATATTTGTCTATCTGTTTATCTCTCTCTCTCTCTATCTATTTATGTGTCTATGTGTCTATCTATCTATCTATCAATCTATCAGTCTATCTATCTATCTTTTTTATTTTTATATCTATTTATCTAGCTATGAATTTGTCTACTTGTCTATTTGTTTTATGTGTCTATATGTGTATATGTCTATCTATCTATCTGTCTATATATCTTTAGGTCTATGTGTCTATTTGTTTATGTGTCAATCTGTCTATCTGCCTATCTTTCTATCTATCGATCTATTTATCTAAACATCTATCTCTATATCTTTTTATATGTCTATCTATTTATTTCTATAACTATCTCTCTATCTATAAATCTATCTGTTAATCTATATATCTACCTATATTTTTAACTATCTATTTATCTATGCATCTATCTATCTATTTATATCTCTATCTAGATATCTATCTATCTATATAACTATTTGTCTACTTATGTATCTGTCTATCTATTTATCTACCTATATGCATATCTATCTTACTATCTATCAATCTATCAAACTATTTATCTATCTATCTATCTATTTGTATGTCAATCTACCTATCTGCCTATCTTTCTATCTATCTATCTTTTTATAAATCTATATATCTTTCTATATGAGTATCTATATATCTATCTATCTGTCTATCTGTCTGTTTGTCTATCTATCTTTCTATTTGTCTATCTATCTATTTGTCTATCTATTTATCTATCTATCTGTTTGTCCATCTGTCTATCTATATATCTGTCTATCTATCTATCTATATATCTATCAATTTGTCTTTTAGTCTATCAATCTATCAGCCTTTATGTTTATCTGTCAATTTGTTTTTTAGTCTATCTATCTATCTATCTTTCTCTCTATCTGTCTATCTATCTATCTATTTATCTATCTATCTAATTGTATATCTAGTGAGCTAATATCCATATTTTACACAACTTTATGTCAATTTTGGCATGACACTTAAAATTAAGTTATTTAGATATGTAACTTTTACCAATTACATTTCATGAAATCCTTAGATATTTATGGGATTTTGACATCATATGTCTTTGCATGTTTGAATCCCATCTAATGCCATTAGGCCCAAAACCAATTTGATAACTTAATAGAGTTAAACCATTTTAACACATATGGGTAGCACCATTACTCATCTTGTCTTATTATTGTCACCTAATATACCTCTACTTTTGTAGAACCTACATTAAGGTGATAAAATGTTAGACAAGTGTGTAAATATGGATGATATGTAAACTTTAAATTTTATGAGATGGATCTTGATTGATTTTAATTTTCAATTAATAGATCTCATCTTATATCTAGTATCACATACTCATGTAACATCATACATACCATCTCATACATGCATATAATAATTATGTCACAATATGACCTTAATCTAGATTGATATCCACAAGCCAATATGAAGATCAATAGTCATTAATCCTAGGTAGTAATAAGTAGCTCCATGAAGTTGATTTGACCACCAACTTGCGCATAGTCACCTAGCACCTCCATCATCATGGTTGAATTGCATGACTTCAAATATCATGCATTGGCTTTCTTGTTTTATTAGAACTATTAAAAAATTACAATAAAACAATAATGGCATGTAAGCCATGTTTAATATTTCACCCCTTGAGAAAAAAAATAATACTCTACCAATCACATTGGTTAAAAATGCCTTACTATGCACCATGTGAAGCAACATAACATACACAATATATAATGTTATCATATAGGATAAACAATTTGCATTAAAAGAACTAAATTATAATAGCCGTGAATTACAAAACAATTAAAATTTTAAGGTGTTACATAGAGCTATTATTGTGGTTCTCTAGCCAGTTAGTGGATGGAGTCATGGAGAGCCGCCCTCGTGGGTTCAGGAGTAGTATCCTAGGAAAAAAAAATTAAAATTTCCATAGATCTCATCAATAAATATTCATTGATCTTTTAAATAAATTTTTATTAACTTCATCAAAAAATTCTCATTGATCTTATCAATAAATTTATATTAATCTCTTCAATAAAATTTTTATTGAGCTTATCAATAAATTTAAAATAACTAGAAAGCCATCAAAATCACATAAAAATATTATTTTATGTAATCTCATTACATATAGGGCTTATTTTGGCACCTCCAAAAATAATCACTGATAAATCAAAATTGATATATGAATTTTGTCCATGTATTAATCTGATTAAGACAAAGCTAGCATAATATATCATGTAATTAAATAGTATAATGGCAATATCCCATTAGGATTCTCAATCATACTAATGAATCCTTTTAGGGTTTGAATTCAATCAATTAATACCTTAACAAAACCTATTAAATATGTCAATCGAACAAACCATGATATCATATATATATTCAAAAATACAAATCATCATAATCATATACATCACATACATATGATCAAATATGGCATTATCAATTTTTATGAAAAGACAAGTTCCTCTGATACCACTATTGTGATTTTCGGCGTAATATTTACTCTAATTGGAACATAAACGTAGTGGAATTTATAATTTATAATTTTTCTAATTTTTAAAACAAGAAGAAAGGGAAAAGAAAGTTACCTCTTGTAGATCGATCTGTCAAGCCATCAAAGTGTGCATCCTGGTTTATTCGGACCTTCAAAGGTGTTTCCTTTTAAAAAAACTACCACCTGTGCAAGTATTCACACATGAACAAATGATGAATGATCTTGTTGAATGCTAATTCAGATTCGTCTTTTCAAAACAAAAAAATTTTTTACTATTTGATAAAAGATGACTTCTTGCATAAAATATCTCACATATATATATACAAGACTACTAGGGTTTTAGTCATAAATGAATTTAATTATATATTCAAAACTCTTTTAATAATAACAACTTTAATTCAAAACCTTAAAAACTTCATTTAAATGAATTTATTCATTAAAATTCAAGTTTAATGTAACAAATTTATTATTTATTTAAATCATGAATTTAACTCAAAATTAAATTAAAATTAATAAAAGAGTAAAAAACTATTACCATTTTTATTCATTATTAATGTGCAACCCTATAGGTCCAATTAACATAGACAATAGGTCGAAATCATATTTTGATCGTACAAGTCATAAGAGGCCTCTTACATGACATTATGACTACCCTAGTTAAATAAAAAACTCATGATCCAAGATAACCATAATATATCTAATGACATAATCCTTTTATCTCATGATATCTTGATAGAATATAAGGCATGAAAAAAGTCAACCTTATATCATTCAATCTTTGATTACTTGAAAACAAATTATACTAACTAAATAAATGATATTTATCTCCATCAATTCAATTGAGCACGGCCATGCATTTCTCAATCTCAATTATTGAGGGGACCCAAAGATATCTATCTTATAATAAGAGGGACAAATTCCATTAAAATCACTCATATCTAACTACATAATTCTTATTATGTTCAAGTATAACTTTTATAGTCATCTGATTAAAACAACATTTGATTATATCAAAACATAATATGTCTATGTTGAGAACTATAGTGATCTCAGGTCAAGAAATTTAATAACATAATTATTCGAGATTAACTTATGACTTTGATCCATGTATTAATCTCAAGATGGGTCTGTCCAATATTTGTTCTCAACAAATAAATATAAATTTGATTTGTATCTCATACACATATTCATACCATGAATATCAATCAAACATTATACTAATCTTAATTCAGTATTATTCCCATAACAATAACCAATTAGGAACATTTAGAATAATTAATAATATTATTCAAATAAATTATATTTAATAAACATAAAAATCATCATAATAATTAATTCTCACAAATAGTCAAAATACCATATCCATACGATAGGCCTAGAGAAATGTTACTAACATTTTTGTTTATCAATTATCTATCTATGTAACAATCTAACTATCAATTTTCTATCTATCTATCTATATAACTATCTATCTGACAACTATCAAATTTTCTTTCTATCTATCAATCAATTTATCAATCTGACTAATTATATATCTATCTATCTATCAATTTATCTATATGTCTATTTGTATATTTGTTTATCTCTCTCTATATATCAATCTGCCAATTTATCTATCTATCTATCTATCCATATGTCTATCTATCTATCTAAATATCTATCTATCTGTCTAACTATATAACTTTCTAACTAACTAAATATCTATCTATATATCTTTCTACTTGTCTATCTATCTATCTAACAATTTAAATATTCACTATCTTTTTATATATTAGTCTATCTATCTATTTGTCTATTTATCTAGATATCTATCTGTCTATCTTGTTATTTGTCTTTATGCCTATGTGTCTCTATCTATATATTTATTTAGCAATCTATCTATGCATCAAGCTAACTATCTATATGTCTAACTATCTATCTCAAAACCTATATGCATATCTGTTTATCTATCTATTTTAAATATTGTCTATCTATAAATATAATTAATAATCTATCTATCTATTTATTTTACTAACTATCAATCAATCTATCTATCTAAGTATATATCTATTTGGCCATCTATCTATAAATTATTTTGTATTATGTTTATCAATATTTTTATCGATTTGTCTTTCTCTCTATATTCCTATCTACTTATCTACTTATCTTATTATCTGTATATTTGTCTATGTATATGTATATATATCTATCTATCTATTTTATCTTTCTATCTTTCTATATAACTATCTAATTATCTATGTGTCTATCTATCTATATATATTTTTATCATTCTATTTGTCTATCTATTTGTCTATCTGCATATCTATCTATCTACCTATCTATCTATTAATATATTTATCTGTCTATGTGTCTTTGTGTCTATCTATCTATTTGGCTATATTTATTTTTATCTATTTATTTATCTACATATATGCCAATCTATCTATCAATAAATCTATTTATCTGTGTCTATCTATCTATTTGGTTATCTATCTATCTATTTATCTATATGTATATCTATTTATCTATCTATGTTGCCTATGCATATATCTATTTATCTCTTGATTTGTCAATTTTTTTTCTATCAATATATATATATCTATCTATATTTATATGCATATCTATATGTCTAAATATCTATCTATCTATCTTTATATCAATCTAACTATTTCTCTATTGTGTTATCTTTCTATATATATATATATATATATATATATATATATCTATATATCTATATATCTTTCTTAGAGTCTATAATCTATCTATCTATTTTTCTATCTATCTATCTATTTATCTATCAGTGAATATGTCTTTTTGTCTATTTATATATCTATTTATCTCTCTATCTATCTATCTATCTATCTATCTGTTTATCTATCTATCTATTTATATATCTATTAGTCTATCTATCTATCTATTTATCTATCTATTAGTCTATCTATCTGTCTATTTGTCTATTTTTTATATCTGTCTATGTCTTTATCTACTTATCGGTATCTATGTCTATATATCTATCTATTTAATTGTTTTCTCTCTCTATCTATTTATCTATCAATCTATCAATATATCAATATGTTTATTTTTCTTTCTGTCTATCTATCTATTTGACAAATTGTCTATCATTGTATTTTATATTTAACTATCTATTTATATATTTATATATATATATATCTATTTATCTATCTCTGTATGTGTCTATTTGTCTATCTATCTATGTGTCTATTTATCTATCTGTCTATATATCTATTTATAATTCTATCTATGTGTCAATCAATCAATCTATCTATCTATATTTTTATATATCTAATTATCTATATGTCTATCTATATATCAATCTTACTAACTATTTATATGTCTATCTATCTGTCTATCTATATATTTGTTTACTTGTCTTGCCTATCTACCTATGTGTATAGGTATCTTTATATCTATATGTATATCTATCTTTCAATATATCTGTCTATCAGAATATCTGACAATCTTTCTTTTAGACTATCTATCTATATATCTATATCTCTATCTTTCTATTTTTCTATCATTCTTTTTCAAAAAAAATCTATCTTTGTATCTAACTTTATGTCTAACTCACTATTTTCTTATTAACCTACTAGCCTATCTTTATTTCTATCTATTTGTCTAGCTATTTATCTATGTATCTATATGTCTAACTTTCTATATGTATATCTTTCATTGTGTCTATTTATCTATATATATATATCTATCAATTTGTCTATCTATATATCTATCTATATATTTATATGTATATATAGCTATTTGACTATCTATCTATATGACATTCTATGTACCTATTTATCTTTCTATCAATCTATTTATCTATCAACTATCTTTCTATCTATGTGCCTATCTATTTATATACCCATCTATCTGTCTATCTATATATCTATCTTTCTGTCAATCTGTGTATCTATCTATCTATCTATCTATTTATCTATCTATATGTCAATCTATGTATTTATCTAACTATTTATCTATCTTCTTATCTATCAGTCTATCAGATTATTAATCTATATGTCTATCTATTTATATGTCTATAATTAAATTTATAAATCTATCTTTCTATTTATTGTTTATTTATCTATCTATCTATTTGTATATATGTCTATCTACATATATATCTATCTTTCTATATGTCTAACTATTAATTTTTATATCTATCTTTCTTTCTTTCTTTCTTTCCTTCTATACATCTATCTATTTGTCTATTCATCTATCTATTTATTTGCCTATGTGATTATCTATCAATCTATCTATCTCTATATCTATCTTTTAGATTATTAGTCTATAAGTCTATGTGTCTTCATGTCTATTTATCAATCTATCTATCTATCTTTCTATATGTTTAAATATCTATCTAACTATATGTCTATATGTCTATCTATCTTTCAATCAATCTATATATCTATATATCTTTCTACCTATCTATTTGTCTATATGTCTTTCAATATATCAATTATTTGTTTATCTATCAATCTATGTAATTATCTAACTATCTAATTCTCTATCTATTTATTTATATAACCATCTAACTTTATTTATATATATATGTATATCAATCAATTTGTATATATATATATATATTTATATATCCATCTATCATTTTTTCTGTCTATCAATCTATCTATAAGTCTATCTACCTATATGACTATTATCTATCTATCAAATGGTTTATATATCTATCTTTTTATATATTAATATGTCTATCTATCTATCTATATATTTGTCTACATAGCCATCTATTTATTTGTCTATTTGTCAATCTGACAATTTGTCTTCAACCTATCTATCTATCTCTTTATTTTTATAATAGTTTATAAGTCTATGTGACTATCCATCTATCTGTCTATCTATCTTTTTGTTTGTCTATCTATCTTTTTGTTTGTCTATCTATCTTTTTCTCTAACTATATATTTATTTATTTATGTATCAATATATCTGACTATCTGTCTATTTGTATACATATCTTTCTGCCTATATGGATCTCTTTCTATTTGTCTATATGCCTATCTATGTATCTATGTATATATCTATCAATTTATCTATTAATCTATCAATCAATCTAAATATCTTTCAATCTGTTTAAATCACTAAGCATCAAACAATATATTTTCCTATCTATATATTAATGTATTTGACTAACTATTTAACTATGTTTCTGTCTATTTATCTATCTATCTGTAAATTTATTTTTTATTTATCTATTTGTCTAATGTCTATCTATCTATCTATCAAACTATCTAGTTATCAATCTATCTATTTATCTATCTATCTATCTAACTATCTATTTGTCTATAAATCTATCTATCTATCATACTATTTGTCTATCTATTTCTCTATAAATCTATCTATCTATCTTTCGATCGATCTATCGATCTATCTACCTATCTCTCTATCTAACTTTTTGTCTTTCAGTCTATAAGCCTCTGTATCATTCCATCATTCAATCTATTTGTCTATAAATCTAACTATCTATCAAATTATTTTTCTAACATTCTATTTATGTCTATCTATCTCTGTGTATATAGATCTATCTATCTTTCTTTCTTTCTCTCTATCTATAAATCTTTGAATCTATTAATCTATTAATCTATCTATCTATCTTTTTATCTATCTAAATCAAAAACTATCTAACTATCTATTTATCTATCTCTCTATCTATCTATATATCTATCTATATAACTATTTGAAAGTCTATATATCTATTTGTCTATATGTCTATTTATCTAACTATCTGTCTAACTATCTGTCTATCTATCTATATATATGACTATCTATATATCTAACTATATATTTGTAAATCTATATATTTATTTATCTATATATCTATTTATCTATATATTTGTCTATCTATTTCTTATCAATCTATGAATCTTTCAATCTTTCTATATATTTGTGTGTCTAGATCTTTATCTATCTTTTAGTCTATTAGTCAATAAGTTTTTTTATCATTCCATCTATTTGTCTGCGTATTTATTTATATATCTATCAATATATTTACCTAACTATATATCTATGTCTATCTCTCATCTATATATCTATCTATCTATCTTACTATCTATAGGTCTATATTTCTATCTAACTATCTATCTATCAATTTGTGAATCTGGTAATCTTTCTATCTTTCTATCAATCTAATTCATTATCTATCAATCAAGCTATCTATCTATTTATCTATCTATTTATCTATCTATTTGTCTACCTCTCTATCTATATATCATCTGTCAATTTGTATACCAATATATATATCTATATTTCTATCAATCAATCTATCTATTTATCTATCTTTATATCTATACATCTATTTATTTGTGAATCTATCAATTAGTAAATCTATATGTCTACCAATCTATTTGTTTATCTATTTATCTATCTATCTATATGTCTATCTATTTATTTGTTTATCTTTTTAATTGTCTAAATCTAATTGTCTATGTATCAATTAATTAATCTATCAATCTATCTTTCTATTTACCAAACTATATATCTATTTTTTAGTCTATCGTACTATTTGTCTATCTGTCTATTTGTCTTTCTGTTATCTATGTATCAACCTATATGTATATTTGTTTATTTTTCTATCTTTCTATGTGTTTATGTATCTATATGTCTATCTATCTATATTTCAATCTAACTATCTACCAATCTATCTATCTATCTATTTATTTATCTTTATAACTATATGATTGATTTGTATATCTATTTATCTATTTGTATATCTCTTTATCTATCTATATATCTATATGTCTATCTATCTATCTGTCTGTATGTCTACATAGCTATCTATCTATCTCTTTATATGTCTATCTATCTATATGTTTATCTATTTATATATATATATATATGACTATCTACTTATCTTTCTATGTATTTATCTATATAATTATCCATTCGTCAATCTATTTATCTATCTATTTATGTATATACCTTTACATATAATATCTATATATCTTCATATTTTCAATTATACCTATCTTCCTATCTATCTATCTATCTGTCTAGTTATTTATATGTATATCTAACTATCTATCTTGCTATTTATCTATTTGACTATTTATATGGTTATCAATATATATGTCAATCTATATATTTATCCATTTATCTATTTATTTATTTATCTATTTATCTGTCTAGATATCTTTTTATCTGTCTATCTTTATATCGCCTTATCTACCAATAAGTTTATCTATTTATCTATCTATTTGTCTATCTAACTATCTATCTATCATTTTATCTATTTATTTATCGAATTATCCATCTATCTATTAAATATATATATATATATATATATATATATATATATATATATATATATATATATATATATATATGTGTGTGTGTGTGTGTGTGTGTGTGTGTGTGTGTGTGTGTGTGTGTCTATATGTCTATGTTTCTATCTATTTATGTGTTTATCTCTCTATCTGCCTATCTATATATCTAGCAATCTATGTATCTTTCAATCTATCTTTATTTATTTCTTTCTATTGTTATATCAGTCTATTCGTCTATCTGTCTATCATTCAACATGTCTATCTATGTATATATCTATCTTTCTATATGTCTATCTTCCTATCTCTCTTTCTATCTATCTATAATTCTATCTTCCAGTCTATTTGCATATCGATATCTCAATCTTTCTCTCTATCTATCAGTATATATATCTATCTATATATCTATCTATCTATCTATGTGTATATCTCATTATCTGACTATTTATCTACATATCTATCTATCTATATACAATGTTTATAATGTATCTATTTGTCAATCTATCTATCTAGCAATCTATCTATCTGCATGTCTGTTTATCTATCTATCTTTCTTTCTATCTATCTATTAATCGATATATATATATAAGTGTAAACATATTTATCTTACTATTTTTCAATCTATCTATCTATAAATCTTTATATTTGTCTATATATCTTTATGTCAATCTGGCTATCTATCTATTTATCTATCTATTTTTCATATATTCTATTAGTCTATCATTCTATATCTCTATATTTCTCTCTATATATTTATATCTCTATATGTCTATATATGTATTTGTCAATTTATCTATCTTTCTATCTTTATATCTATTTATCTCGCTAACTATCTATCTGTCTATCTGTTTGTCTATGTATATGTCTATATATATATATATATGTATCTATATATCTATCTATCTATCTATCTATTTTTCCAAATATCGATGTGTCTATTTAACATATACCTTTCTATCTGTTTGTCTAACTTTCTGGCTTCTTATATATTTATTAATCTATCTATCTATCTTTATGTCTTTGTGTCGAAGTGTTTATTTTTCTATCAATATATCTATCTATCTTTCATTCTTTCTATCAAGCTTTTTATCTATCTATATATTTGTAAATGTGTTTATCTGCCTATCTATATATCTATCTTATTATCTATTAGTGTATTAGTTATCTATTTACTATCGATCTATATTTATATTTGTCTATCTATCTATTTTTCTATCTATCTTTATAGCTATCTATATTTTATCTATTTATATGAATATTTGTTTATCTATCTATATGTCCATTTTTTTATCTGTTTATTTATTTAAATGCCTATATATCATATCAATCTATGTAACAATCTACCTATTTAACTTTATATCTGTCTATTTGTCTAACTATTTATCTATGGAACTATCTATCTGTCTTTCAATCTAACATCTATCTATCTATCTATTTTTCTATCTTTCTATCTATTTTTCTATCTATCTATCAATCTATATATCTATTTGTTAATTTATCAATCTGGCTATCAGTCGATATTTCTATCTTTTTTTATATCTATCTGATTATCTAACTATATTTCTATCAATTAGTCTATTAGTATATTAGTCTATCAGACTATTTGTTGAACTATCTAGCTATCTATTTATCTATCTAGTTATCTATATTTTTACCAATGTGTATAGCTGTCTATCTATCTCTCTATTTATATATCTATCTATTTATCAATCTATCAATTTGTCAACCTATCTATCTATCTAACTATTTGCCTATCTATATATCTATCTTTCTTTATTTTTATATGTCTATCTCTCTAACCGTATATCTCTCTATCTATCTATTTATCGGTTTATCTATCATTCTATCTATATATCTATATATCTATCTATTAATCCATAAATCTATCTATTAGTCTATCTGTCTATATATCTATCTCTCTGTCTATATGTCTACCTATATAATTATATAACTATCTAACTAACTAACTTTCTATTTATCTATTTATTTATCTATATGTTTATCTATGTAACATTCTATTTATATATTTATTTATCTATCTATCTATCTATCTATCTATTTATTTGACTATTTTTCATATCTATTTATACGTCTATATATCTATCAATCTATTTGTATATCTGTATATGTGTCTTTCTGTCTATTTACATAATTATCTATTTGTCTATCTATCTATCTATTTGACTATCTATCTATCTATATGTCTATC
>JAREIK010003817.1:360659-377214 GCA_029783825.1 Sapria himalayana
AATCTTTCTATCTATATATTTATCTATATGTCTATCAATCTATATATCAATTTATCTATCAATCTATCAATTAATCTGTCTATCTATATATCTATCTATCTATATATTTGTCTATCTATATGTCTTTATATCTATCTATATGTTTATTTATCTATATGTTTATCTAGCTATCTATCTATCTAACTCTCTGTCAATTTGTCATTCTATCAATCTATCTATCTGTGTATCTATCAATTTTTCTATATATCAATCAATATATCTATCAATCTATCTGTCTATCAATCCATCTATCAATCAATATTTCTATCCACCTATATAACCATCTATCCGTCCATCTATTTATATGTCTATCTATTCATCAATATATCCATCTCTCTTTCTGAATAATTATTCATCTATCTAACCATCTATTTATCCATCTATCTATTCATCAATTTATACACGTATCTATCCATCCATCTATGCATCAATTTATCCAGGTATATATCCGTCCATCTATGCATCAATTTATCCAACTTTCTATATGGATAACTATCCGTCTATATATCTCATCATTTATCCATCTATCTATCCATCTATATATATGTCTATCTATCTGTCTATCTATCAATCTTTATATATGTTTATCTATCTGCCTATCTATCCATTTATCTATTCATCAATCTATTCATCCATCTATTCATCTATTTATTTGTCTTTCTTTATTTCTATCTATCTGTGTGTCTATTTTTCTATCCATCTATCTTTCTATATATCTATCTGTATATCTATATATCTATTTGTTTATATATCTTGCTCTCTATCTATCTATCTATCTATCTATTTTCATGTCTGTCTATAAGTCTTTCTTGTGCGTCTATCTATCTATCTATCTATTTGACTATCTGTCTATCTGTATATATGTATGTCTAATTGTCTATCTATCGACTTGTCTACTATGTCTGTCTATCTATTTGTCTATCTATCTATCTATCTATCTATTTTCTGTCTATATATCTATCTATCTGTCTATTTGTCTGTCAATCTATCTATTTATCTAGCTGTCTATAATTTTATATGTTTGTCTATATATATATATATGTAAATATGTCTAACTGTAAGTCTATTTGTGTGTCTATCTATCTATTTATATATATATATCTATCTATCTATTTGTCTATCAATGTATATATTAGTAGGTCTATCTATCTATCTATCTATATATTTGTCTATCTATTTATATATCTATTTGTTAATCTTTCTGCCTTTCTATTTGTCTATTTATATGTCTATCTTTTTATTTATTTATCTATCTATCTATATATCTATCTTCTTTTTTTTATCTATATTTCTATCTATTTATCTATCTATCTGTCTATTAATCAATCTATCTGTATGTGTATTTATTTGTCTTTCTCTTTCTCTATTAGTCAAATTATCTCCCTATCAATTGTCTCTCTATCTGTCTATTTATCTATCTGTTCATCTTTCTATCTATTTATTTATCTATCTATCTATCTGTTTGTCTATCTATGTATCAATCTATCTATCTTTCTGTTTGTGTATCTATGTGTCTGTCTGTCTATTTATCTATACATTTATCTATCTATCTATCTCCGTGTCTATTTTTAAATTTGTCTATCTATCAGGCTATCTTTCTCTCTATCTAATAAATATCTATTTTTCTATATATCTATCTAATGATATATATGTCTGCCTATCTATCATTTATATTTATGTTTCTATCTATATATCTTTCAGTCTATCTTTCTATCTATCTAACTGATATTCTATCTATCTATCTATCTATATATCTATCTATTTATCTATCTATCTATCTATATGTCTGTTTGTATATCTGTCTATCGATATGTATATATATCTATCTATTTATTTGTCTATCTATCTATTTATCTATGTATCTATATATCTATCTAACAATTTGTATATTTATCTGTCTATCTGTGTGTATATCTATATGTTTATCTGTTTATCTAACTTTCTATCTATCTGACTATCTATATGTATATCAATCTGTTTGTCTAATATCTATTTATCTATCTATCTTGTATGTCAGACTATCTATTTGTTTATCTATATGCCTCTATTCTGTCTATCTATCAGTCAGCCTTTATCAATCTATCTGTTTGTCTATCTATTTGTCTATCTATTTGTTTATCTATCTATCTATGTGTGTGTGTGTGTGTGTGTGTGTATCTATTTATTTTTCGATCTATCCATCTTTCTATCTATTTATAGATCTATCTTTCTATTAATCTATTTCTCAATCTATCTCTCTATCTATCTATATATCTATCTAACTATCTATCTTTTTACATGAATTTTTCTAACAATCTATTCAACTATCTATTCTACTATCTGTATACCTTTATATCCGACTATCTAAAGTCTATTAATACATCTATCTATTTGTATACTTTCTATCTATCCATCCATCTATCTATTTATCTATATAACTTTCTATTTGTCTATCTATCAATCTATTAGTCAATTATTTGTCTATTTATCCATCTATCTATCTATCTATATATTTGTCTATCTATCCATCTTTCTACCTGTATTTCTAAATATCTTTCTTTCTTTCTTTCTATCTGTATGTCAATCAATCTGTCAATTTGTCTGTCTATCTATCTTTCTATCTATCTATCTATCAATCTATCTGTCAATATGTTTGTTTATCTATCTATCTCTCTGTATGTCTATCTATCTTTTAATTTGCCTGTCTATATGTCTATCTATATGTCTTTGTATCTATATGTCTATCTATATGTCTGTCTATCAATTTATCTATCTTTCTGTCTAAATGTTTCTTTATTTATTTGGTATCTGTTTGTCTATTTATCAATCTAATTGTCATCTATCTGTCTATCTATCTATCTGTATATCTGTCTGTATATATATCTATCTAACTAACTAACTATCTATCTTTCTATCTATATATTTTTTGTCTGTCTATCTATTTGTCTATTGATCTATTTACCTGTGTTTTTATATATCTATCTATTTGTCTATCTTTTTTTCTATCTATCTATCTATCTTTTTATTTATCTTTATATTTATCTATCTGTATGTCTATCTATCTATTTATCTATCTTACTATCTTTCTATATGTCTAACTGTCAGTCTATCTGTCTATCTTTTTGTCTATCTATTTATTAGTCTATCTATCCATCTTTCTATCTTTCTATCTCTTTGTATATCGATTTACACTAAAAAAAATCCCAAATTGCTAGGGACAATCTCCTAGCTAAATTATTGTTTTTCGTCACTAAACGGGATATAGCGACAGATTAATGATGGAAACTTTCCCAATCTAAAGTACTCGTCGCTAAAAATTAGCGAGGCAAAGAGTCCCTAGCTAAAAAATTTTAGCGAGGGAAATATCACTAACTAAAATAATAGTTACCCTGGCTAAATTAGTAAGTTAAATGGGTGTTTCTGTCGCTAAACAGATATAACGACGGAACCTTTCCCAATCTAAAGTGCTCGTCACTAAATATTAATGAGAGAAATAGTCTTTAGTTAAAAAATTTTAGCCACAAAAAATTCCCTAGCTAAAATAATGATTTCTCATTCTAAATTAGCATGGGAAAATTATCTAACCAAATTAGCAAAGGAAAAATCTCTAGCTATTTTCATTCTAAAACTATTTTCAGAATTTTAATTTTTTTTCAAAAAATGTAATTAAATAATTTAATATTTTTATATTAAATTTAATAAAAATATAAGCTATAAATTATAATTTATAAAAAATAAAAAATAAAATCATTTAATAAATTATTCTGATACAATATTTTACATAATTAAAACAATAACATAGGAAAATTTTATTACTTCTTATTCATCAATGTATCTACAAACAGTGCATAAAGTATAATCTATTCGTGATTTGACATTGCTTTATCTCCCTTAGCTCCTCTGATCACCATCTTTCTGCTAAGACAAAGCTGTCCGAGTTTTAGTGTGTCATGTCTAATGAAAATTTCCTTCTCTTCTAAAAGCTTCATATGGAAAACATTGTTGTATCATATCTGTACAAAAATTAAACCAGTCAATCAAATCAAAATAAATAAACAAATAATGTTCTATTTTGATAAATATATAATACTATAGTATATATGTACATATATATTGTAATTTAAATGTACATATATACAAGTGTATACATATACACTATAATAAATATGTACATATACTATAGTGTATATTTGTACACATACTGAGTATTTATGTGTGTATATAAATATGTACATATATTACAGTGTATATGTACATATATACCAGTGTATACATATACACTGTAATATATATGTACATATATATATGTACCTGTATGTAAATATACACTGTAGTGTATATGTACAAGTATGTACATATATACTGGTAAATACTTGTACATATATACCAGTGTACACATATACACTGTAGTAAATAAGTACATTTACTATAGTGTATATATGTGCATATACTTAGTATTTATATGTACATATAAATATGTACATATAATGTAGTGTATATGTATATATATACTGATATATATGTCCATATATATATGTGTATATATATATATTGGAATATATGAACATATACACATATACTAGTAAATACTTGTACATATATTCTAGTATATATGTATATGTACATATAACCCATTATATATGTACAATTACATATATACTACTATATATGTACAAGTATTTATATAAAGTAGAGCATAAACATCCATTATGAAGCATGGACATCAATCAGCTATATATTCTATCATAAGTATAAAAAATCATTTTTGTTTGTTCGAAATTGCATTGAACCTGAAAACACAAGGCACAAGAAATTTGCCACTAGATTTTACAGGATGAAAGTTCAATATATACATACATACATTCATTCATACATGGATAAATACATAAATACATGTATACATACATACATATATGACCTCCTTTTTCTCTTCTCTCTACAAGTATATACATAAAGTAGAGCATAAATATCCATAATGAAGCATTAACATCAAACAGCTAGATATTCTATCATAAGCATTAAAAAAAAAGGAACAAACACCTTAACCAGGGCGGCAAAATTCATTTTTGTTTGTTTGAGATTGTGTTGAACCTTGAACCTGGAAACACAAGACACAAGAAAATTGTAACTAGATTTTACAGGATGAAAGTTCAATGCATATATACATACACACATACATGGATATATACTTACATGGATACATACATACATAATGGATATATATATTTATATATGACTTCCTTTTTCTCTTCCTTCTACAAGTATTTACATAAAGTAAAGTATAAATATCCATTATGGAGCATGAACATCAAACAACTAGATATTCTAACATAAACTTTTAAAAAAGGAATAAACACCTTAACCAGGGCTGCAAAAATATCTTTGTTTGTTCAAAATTACGTCGAACCTAAAAACACAAGGCACAAAAAATTTGCAACTGAATTTTGCAGAATAAAAATTCAATATATGCATACATACATGGAAACACACACACACACCCACACACACATATTCATACATACATACATATATATATATATAAGAACAAGCTAAAATAAATGATTAAATTTTAACATATGAATGTTTGAAATTGCATCGTTGATAAAAAGCATACTCAAAACCTGATTGAAGACACAACCTAAAAAATTATTATTTATCAGTGAGGTCTTGAGTTTGAATATCACCCTAAATCAAGAGAAAAAATGGACCTACTTGAAATTACCTAGAGAAAGAATATTAATGAAAGCACATCATTATCATACTCTTAAAATATTTAGGAGTACTAAATTATTAAAATATTAAAATTAGATATTTGTTCATTCTCTGACCAATATGATTTGTAAAAGAATATTAATGCTAGATGTTTGATAAATTATGTAATTATCCGCAAAATTAAAAAAATGCTTAAATGATAGATACTTAACATCATTCACTTCTTAAAAATAAGAACTACAAGAAAAGTATTATTCAATAATATCATTGGAGGTTATACCCAGTATACAAGACCCTTTCTTAGTGCAAGATTTATGAGATATTAATATCTCAATAATATTCTTTCAAAAATCAATAAAATCTCTGTCTAATACATCTCAAATCCAATACTTATTGTCCTTTGACAAAGATACTTGTCATCACATCAAGACAATGACCTCTTATATATACATACAAAATAAGAACTTCTAAAGCAATCATGATCCACTGGACACGACATTTAAATCTCACCAAGAGAGAGAAATCAAAATGAGCATTAAAAGGCTTGATGATCTCAATCCAAAGATGTATATACTAAATGGATACATTTGTAATCTATTCTAAATGAGTTTTCTATCATATCAGTTGATCTAGTTTAGAATGATGAGTTGGACATTCCAGTTACATTATAGACAAATATATATAATAAAAAGGGACCCAACGAAAAGATCGATCGACAAGACTATGTTGGCAATGAATGATTTTACATAGCCTTATGATATTGATTCTTGGTACACATTATTTCATATGATTAACATGAATACTGATAGGTTATTACGTTCTAATTATCATCACATATATTAAATATGTATTAGTTAGATATAAAGAATACATTTCTTTATAATAATTTATATAAAAAAATACTTATATAATAGTAAATAGGATTTATTGTTCCTGAATGTAGAGACCACATATATAATATACAGAATATGAAAGGCAATTTATAGCCTCAAGAAGTCTCCCAAGAAATGATTTAATAATTTTACTCAATATTTACTATATTTCATCATAGAAATATGTCAAATTTTTTTATTTTTTTAAGTTGATCAAGATGTTAGTATGTGAAACTAATTGTATACAATGATAATGATCCAATTACATGAGATAATCAGTTTGATATATCTAAACTAAAATCTACAAACCAAGTTTCAGACATTATTTGAAATATCTGAGATTTTTTTTAGTATTGAGATGAAATACTCAAAAAGTATGACAACTCTTTCGTAGAAAAAATAAATTTTATATATTTTATCTGATAAGATATATCATGATGTACATTGTTGGCTTACTACTTGATCTAAATATAGTTATGTATTAAGCTTTTATAGTTATACATATAGTGAGATACAATTATTTATAGTTATATGTTATTATACATATAGTATATATAGTTATAAATATTTTTATATAGTTAAACATATAGTTATATATAGATATATTCATACAAATAGTTATACATGAATATATACAAAGTTATAAACAAACATATAGATTAACATATATGTATACATAGTTACAAATATAATTATATTTAATTATATAGAGTGTTATATAGTTATACAAATATTTATATATAGTTAGACACATATAATTAAACATAAGTTGTATGTTGTTTAAGCATATAAAAATGAATTATTATTAGTTGAAAAATTTTTTTATATGCAATATTTCTCTTAAGTCCTGATTCTTGTAGTAAAAGATAAAATCAATGAGATTACAGATTCATTTATTCATTTTTATTAATATATTAAATATGTGAAAGATTCTTCTTCCCATTTATAATTTTTCAAGAAACATATTGGAGAAGAAAGAATTGTGTCTATTAATTCTTTGTGTTTGGATATACCAACAAGATAAATCTCAACATATATATTTAATGATAAGTATAATTGTAGCTCATAAATAAACATTTGAATGAATGAAAGAACAAAAAAAAATAAATTTTATGATTGAACATATAGAATAGTTAATTAAAGAAGATTGACAAAAGATGAGAAGTTTGTATGATTTCTTATAAAAGTTTTATAACATCACATTACATATTTATGGGTCAAAATATCAAATATATTACTTTTAACACTTATTTTCATTAAGTGAATTGCTTCAAATCATTATTTTATAATGATAACAGAGCAAAAATATTTTTTTTGTAAATTATACTCATAATAATGATCATTACATTTTAAAAATATTGGCACAATGACAAGATGAATATGGTATTAATTGCAGTGATATTGTTGGATCATTGTTATAACTTAAAATCAGTGAAATTTTTTTATTCAAAATTTTAACATACTAACGAGATTAATAAGATTATAAGAAATCTAAAATCTTTTATAAGTTGATTTACCAATAATATTAAATTATTAATCAACACTTTTAAAAAATACTTATAACGGTATTATTAATATTATTAAAACTCTAAAAATAATAACAAAAATATAAAACAATTATTTTATAATATAAAGAAATTAGGAAATACATGTAAGTAGTCTTACACCTACACTAATATGTTGGAGTATAAATGGGACCACAACTACTTGCAAGTTGTAGTTTTTATTTGAATTGTAAACTCCGAACCTCAAACAAGAAAGAAAAATGCAGAAATAGAAATTAGATAGATATTCATGAGCGGCTACATCACATAATAAAAAGAAAAAACATATAACATTCGAACCAAAGACCATGGAATGAAACTTCATATCAATCATTAGAACATGTCGACATTCAACACAATTACACATCAAAATAGGCACAACATTATTATAATCACAGTCTTGCAATCTTTTTGCCCCAATGTAAATTATGGTTTTCATATCAATCCAGCCACATATTGCAAATGAGAATTGTATATAGAATGGTGGGAAAATATTTAAAAAAACATGAATTAATGTTCAGCAAGAATATTCCATGCAATTTCAGGATTGCCATAACTCCACAAAAATATCTACAAGAAGAATTATTAGTGATGGACCTCTTTTGTGAGAATTAGCTTTTAGATTAATAACGATTTCGCCATGTTACTAAAGTGGAGAAAAAACAAGCAACATTCCTACATTACTAATAAAATACATGTTGGCTACATAATGTACTCATCGTTTGATCATGATTCACGAATTTACTCAATGACATCGATCATGGTAGTGAATTTTTTTCACATAGCTGATTATTGGATTATGAATAAAAAAACATGGAAGAATGGCCAACCTGATGAATTTATGAGATCTGTTCCGCGAGGCCATAATCAGATTTCTACCATGGATGATGAATCATTAAAGACTAATGGGTTTTATGATTTTACAGTAGAACGGATCCCTCCACACTGGAGTCGAGAGAGAGAGAGAAAGGCTGATTGAGAGACTTAGAGTTTATTATGTTTATTAAGTTAAAGACTAGTTGCATTCTCTAACTATTAAGTTTATTAAGTTTTATTAGGTTTTAAAATTCCATTAATGTTTTAATTTTAAATTATAAAAACATTTAATATACAAAAAATATATATAAAACATTAAGGGGGCATTTGTTTTTTTTACTTAATGCTTAATAAAACTTTTTTTGAGCATAATGCTTAATGGTACTTAATAGCATTAAGAATTAAGTTGTTTGTTTTTTTAATATTATATTTCTATTAAGGGAGGGAGGATTTTTTATTTATGAATGGGAACTCGAAAATGCTGGATTGAGCATTGTTCGATACAACATTGTTTGATTTCTCTTTTTCTAAATAGAAAAAGCCAAAAAAAATAGCTTAATTGTTTAAGCATTTTTTAAATAATTTTAAGTGAAAAGAGTTAAAAATATATAATATGTTTTAGCTTAATGATGAAACTGGTTTGTTTTCAGCGTTAACCCTAAAAAACAAATGCCCCCTATGACTCATCTTAATTTTTTTTACTTAATAAAACATTTTCACCAAATTTATGTGCATGTAGCAAGTCACAAATGAAAAGCAAACATCTTTCAATTTATAAAAATCAAATTTATTGAACAATAAATATATAAATAATTTCAAAAAATTGATGTTTAGCCTTCATATAGAAAAACAAATCAAATGAATACAAAATTTGTAAACTTGATATACCAAGGTACACATGAAAAGATTATTGGTTTTCACGACACTTTCCTAATAATTATAAATACTCTTTATGTTAAAAATATACAATTATATATTTTTTAAGTTTATAAATTTTTAAGAATTCATATTAATTTTTATTAAGATATTATGAAAAAATTTTTAAGTCATACAATTTCATTTTATTTTATATAATTTATAATTTATAAAATTCTAAAAGTTACTTAAAGTGAGATTATTATTAAGTAAAATTTATATTTATTAAATTTAATAAAGATGGAATATTAAAATCTAAGAGTATAAATTTAACTCAATTATTTAGTTCTTATAAATTTCAGTAGGTACAAATATCTGTGTATTTATCTTTAAATATATCAATATATTTTCATTTTATTATTATGAAAAATTATATATTTTTTTATAATTCAAAATTTTCAAATTTTTTTGTAATTATTTTTTTAAAAATTTCTTTTAGGCATTAAACTATTTTTTAAACTTAAAATAATATTAATATTTACTATTTTTTTCGTTAATTATGATATTTTTGTAAATATATTATATTTTAGCATAAAATGAATTATTTAATATTTTTATTAGTAGAAATTTTATCGTATGTTCATTTATTTTTTAAAATATCATTAAAAATTAGTGATGAAAATTATCCCCAGCCAAAATAGCTAGGGAAAAATCCCTAGCTAAATGGATATATTTTGTGAAAAATAAAATTTAAAGAATAATCGCTTATAATAAAATATAAAATAGTAAAAAAAATCAGATAATTAGTTAGCGATGGATTTTGTATCGATATAATTAGCTAGGAGAAAATTCATCTCAAAATTGGTCACTAAATTCCTAACTTTTATTTGCATGAAATTTATGATTATATTAGCGATAGATTATGTCCGGAACTAATTAGCTAGGAAAAATCCGTAGCTAAATCCATTGCTAAATTCTCTGCTTTTATTTACATGGAATTTACGAACATATTAGTAATGTTTTATGTTTGGATCTAATTAGCTAGGGAAAATTTGCCGCTAAATCCATTACTAAATTTCTGGCTTTTCTTTGGGTGAAATTTACGAACATATTAGCAACGAATTTTGTCCGATACTTTTTAGCCAAAAAAAAATCCGTGGCTAAATCCATCATTAATTTCCCGCTTTTCAATGTGTAAAAATATACGAAAAAAAATTACGAAGAAAATTTTCAATCGAGTAATTACGTCGCTAATCCGTTACAAATTTTCATTTCAATGTAAAATCAAAAATCCCTAGCTTTTCCCTATATAATCCTTCACAATTTAGTTATGAATTGATCCCTAGGTAAAATTCCATAGCTAAATCGATATTTTATTGTAGTGATATCAAACAATCTATTTGCCTATATGTCTATGTATCTTTCGGCATATCTCTCTATATATCTAATTATCTATCTTTCTATCTATTTATATATCTATCTCTATTTCTATATGTTGATATATATATATATATATATATATATCTGTATGCCTATATGCCTCTATTTTTCTATCTATTTGTCTATCTATCTATTTGTTTATATGTCTATCTATCTATATGTGTATTAATTTATTTATCTATCTATATCACTATCTATTAGTCTATCGATCTATCTATATATGTGTCTATCTATCGGTATAACTTTCTATATATCATTCTATCTATATATCTATCTATCAATATATCTATTTATCTATCTAACTATTTGTCTATCTATCTATCTATTTATTTGTCTATCTATATATCTATCTATCTATCTATCTATCTATCTTTCTGTCTACCTAATTGTTTGTTAAACTTTGTGTCTATATGTCAGTCTATCTATCTGTCTATCTATTTGTCTATCTATTTGTCTATCTATTTATCTATTTATCTATCCATCTATATATATATATATATATATATATATATATATATATATATATATATATATATATATATCTATCTATCTACCCATCTGGTTATCTATCTATCTATCTTTTTTTATATTGATGTATCTACCAATCTATCTATCTATCTATATACCATTCTATCTATATATATATATATATATATATATCTATCTATCTGGCTATATATCAATCAACTTATCTTTCAATCTAATCATCTATCTATCCAAGTATTAGAAATATTATCTATCACTCTATCAATCCAACTTTCAATAAGTATATCTATCAATCTGTCTATCAATCTAACTGTATATTTGTCTATATATTCATATATCTATATGTCTCCTTATTTGTCTTTCTATCCATCAATCTATTTTTATTTCAATATGTCTTATTATTTAACTTTAACCTTTTTTATTCTAATAGTTTGTCTATCTATCTTTCTATCTATGTTTCTATCTATCTATGTAAATTGTATATCTATCTTTCTATAAACCTATTTATCTATCTATCAATTTATCTATTTATCAATTTATTTGTCTGTTTATCTATCTACCTATCTGTTTATCTATATGTCAATCTATGTGTTTATCTATCTATCTATCTATATGTTTATCGATCTATATATCTATTTCTATATCTATTTGTTTATTTATCTATATATCAATCTATCTATTTATGTGTCTCTCTATTGATCTATCTTTCTAGCTATCTATCTATATATGTATCTTTCTATCAATATATTTATCCATGTTACTTACTATTAGTCTATCGGTATGTCTATCTATCTATATATCTTTCTTTTATCTATCTATTTATTTATATTTCTATCTATATTTCTATCTCTCTTTCTATATGCAAGTCTATTAGTTTATCTATCTATCGATCCATCTTTCTATCTAATTACCTATCTATATATCTATTGGTCTGTCTAATTGTTTATCTATCTTTCTATTAATCTATCTTCTTGTCTATCAATCTATCTATCTATTTATAAGTCTAATATTTGTCAATTTTTCTATCTACCTACCTATCTATCTATCTATGTATCTATTTTATTTGTATATGTCATTCTATCTATCTGACTATCTATCTATTTTTCTAATTTTCTATCTTTCTATATATCTTTGTATCTATCTATATATTTATCTTTCTATCTATCAATCAATATTTCTGTGTTTTTATATTTATCTTTCTATATGTCAGTATATTTGTTTGACTATCTATCTATCTGTCTATCATTCAATCTATCTTTCTATCTATATGTCTATCTATTTATCTTTCTTTATTTTGATCTATCATCTATCTTTATATTTATCTATCTATTTATCTATCTATTAATCTGCCTATCTATCTATATGTCTATCTATTTGTATATATATCTCTCTATTTATATGTCTATCTATCTGTCTATTTGTATGTCCATTTGTCTATATATATGATTGCTTATTTGTTTATCTATCTGTTTTTCTATCTATATATCTATATGTCAGTCTATCAATCTATCGATGTATATATCTATCTATCTATCTCTATAGCTTTATCTATCTTTCTATCAATCAATCACTCTATCTATCTATCTAATTATTTGTCTCTCTTTATGTCTTTTCTATTTGTCAAATTATCTATTTATTTATCTGTCTCACTATCTGTCTATCGATCTATTTATCAATCTGTATATCTTTCTCTTTATCTTTTTGTCTATCTATTTGTCTATTTTATGTCTATCTATCTGTCTGTATGTCCATCTTTCTTTCTAATTTTTTATCTATCTACATGTCTATCTATATTCTATATATCTATCTATCTAACTATTTATCTGTCTTTCTAAATATCTATCTGTCTATTATCAGTTTATCTATCTATCTATCTGTCTATCTATCCATGTGTTTATCTATATATCTATCTATCATTCTAACTATCTATATATCTATTTATATGTCTTCTATCTATCTAATTATTTATCTATCTAACTATTTCTCTATCTATCTTTTAATCTATCAAAGTATCTATCAATCTACCTATCTATTTGTCAATCAATCTGGCAATCTATCAATCTATTTATCTTTTTTTCAATCAATTAATCTATCTATCTACCTATCTATATTTCTATCTATCTAGCTATCAATTTTTCTAGCTAACTAATTATCAATTTGTCTATCAATAATTCTATCAATCTGTCTATCAATCTATCTATCAATCTATATATCAACCAATCTATCAATCTTTCTATCAACTTGGCTATCTCTCTATCTATTTGTCTATCTATAAGTCTATCAATCAATCTATCTATCTATCTATTTCATTGTCTATTTATCCATTTAACTATCTGTCTATCTATCTATTTATCTGTCACACTATCAATATATCTATCAGTCTTTAAATCCATATCTACCTATCAATCTATCTATCTATCTCTATTTATATCTATCTATAGATCTGTCTATATTTATTTCTATAAATGTATCTATATATCTTTCTAACTATATATATATATTTTTATCTATCTATCTATATGCCTTAATATTTGTCAATCTATTTATATTTCTATCTGTCTATCTATCTATGTATCTATATTTCTTTCTTTCTATCTGTGAATCTATATATCTATCTATATATTAGTATATCTATCTATCTAACTATCTGTCTATCAATTTGTCTATCTCTATTTATTTAGATTTATCTAACTATCTTTCTATCTATATATTTCTATTTATCTATCTATCTATCTCTCTCTATCTATCTATTTATCTATATGCCTATCTTTTTATGTATCTATCTATTTATCTATATGTCTATTTATCTATATGTCTATATGTCTATATGTCTATCTATCTATCTATCCATATATCTATCTATCTATTTGTCTATTTTTCTATCTATCTATCTTTTTGTGTATCTATCAATCTATGTATCACTCTATCTAACATTTAACTATCTTTCAGTCTATCTATCCATCTATATATCCATCTATCTATGAGTCTATTTATGCTCCTATAAATCCATCTATTAACCTACCTATCAATTTCTTTATCTAACTATTTTTCTAACTATCTATTAATCTATCTATCTGTCTGTCTATATATGTGTCTATCTATCTTTCTAATTATCTATCTATCTGGCTATCTAATTAACTTTCTATTTTTCTATCTATCTATCTATCTGTCTGTCTATCTATCTATTTATCTATATGTCTGTCAATTTATCTATCTGTATATCTATCTATCTATATGTCTATATATGTTTCTATCTTTCTATCTGTGTATCTATTTGTATATCTAACTATCTAACTATCTATCTATTGATATATCTATCTATTTGTATATCAATCTATATAAGTATCTATATATCAATATATGTTTATTTGTCCATCTATATGTCTATCTATCTATCTCTCTATCTATCTTTATATATATATCTGTCAATCTATTTGTGTATCTATTTATATATCTATTTGTCTATTTATTTATCTGTCTACCTGTCTATCTATCTATATATTTTTGTAATTATCAATCTATAATCTCTCTTTCTACCTTTCTATCTATCTCTCTCTCTACCTTTCTATCAATCTTTCTTTCTATCAGTAAATCTATCTATTTATTTGTATATCTATTTGTCTATATATATATATATATGTTTATCTATTTGCTTATCTATTTGTCTATCTAAATGGCAATCTAATTGTCTATCTATCATACTATCGATGTATCTATCAATCTATTTATCTACCTGACATTTTGTTATTTATCTTACTATCTATCCATCACTCTATATAATTATCTATCTATTTTCTATCTATCTATCTATATATCTATCTATATGTCTATCTATCGTTTTATATATCTATCTATAAATCTATCTATATATGTTTTTATCTATCTATCTTTTTATGTCTATCTATATGTCTATCTATCTATTTGTCTATCTATTTGTGTTTCTATGTATCTATCAATATATCTATTTATATATCAATCTATCTATAAATCTATCATCCTATCTATAGGTATATATATCTATCTATCTATTTATAATATATAAATATACTATCTATATATCTATCATTCTATCCTAACATATGTCCTAGAGTCTATCTATCTATTAGGTATTTGTATATCTTAATATGACTATCTATCTTATCTATTATCTTTCTAAATATGTCCTATCTATCTGTAAAGAACTATATGGCTTTCTAACCTTATTAATATTTTCTGTCTGTTTAGTCTATCTATCTATCTGTATATCGATTGTGTATCTATATGTTAGAAAAGCGACTGCTGTATATTATTATCTATCTATATTATTATCAATTTGTCTATCAATTGATTATCATCTGCCTTCAATCTATCACTATCTCACTTCGATCTAGTCCATCTTTCTATCATGATTTATCTATATGTCATTCTATCTAATTTATCTATTTATATATCTATATGTCTATATATGTCTATCTATTTATCTTTCTATCTCTCTATATATCTGTATAACTATATGTCTATCTATCTGTATAACATTCTGTATATCTATATGTATATCTATCTATCTATCAATTTGTTTTTCAATCAGCCTATAAATCTATCTATTCATCTATCTATCTTTCTATCTATCCATCTTTCTATCCATTTATAAATCTGTCTTTATATCTATCTATATATCTATCAAACTATCTATCAGTCTATCTATCCATCTATATATCCAGCTATCAATTCTATATATATCCATCTATCTATGTACCTATCTATATGTCTTTCTATATATCTTTCTATTTGTCTATCTGCATGTCTATCTATCTTTTTATATGACTTTATATT
>JAREIK010003817.1:381901-450511 GCA_029783825.1 Sapria himalayana
TCTATCTATTTGTCTATACATCTTTCTATATATCTATCTATCCATCTATCTATATATTTGTCTATCTATCTATCTATCTTTTTACCTATCTATATATCTATCTATTTGTCTATATATATGTCTAAATATCTTTCTATCCATATGTTTATCAATTTATCCATCTATCTACCTACCTATCTATCTGTCTATCTTTATATCTTTATATCTTTATATCTATATATCTATCTATTTATCTATCTATCCATGTATTTATCAATATATCTATCTGTCTATGTCTCTATCTATCTTTTTATCTATCTGTCTAACTATTTGTCTATCTAAATATCTATATTTTGTCTATATATCTATATATCTATATATTTGTTTATCTATCTATCTATCTATTTATTTGTATATCTATCTGTCTATCTATCTTTCTAAGTATCTATATATCTGTCTATCTTTCTTTCTATCTATGTGTATCTCTCTAATTGTTTCTATATCTGTCTATATATCTATCTATCTATCTTTCTATCTATCTTTATTTCTATCTACCTATCTATTTATCTATCTTTCTATCTATTTATCTATCAGTCTAAATATTGTCTATAGATATGTCTATCGATGTCTATCTAATTAACTAAAGTTCAAGTCTATTATCTATCTATATATCTATCTATTTATCTTTTGATTTGACTTTTTATATGTATATCTATCTTTATATCAAATAATCTATCAATCTATTTTTCTATCTATTTTTCTATCTTTCTATTTTTTTATCTTTCTATTTATTTATCAATCAATCTACCTATGTGTGTATTTTTTGATATATGTATCTATATATCTATCTATATGTCTATCTATTTATTTATTTATTTGGCAATCTGATTATCTATCTATCCATCCATCCATCCATCCATCTATCTATTTATCAGTCAATTTATTCATATATATATATATATACATCCATCAATCCTTCTATATGTCAATCTATCTATCTGACTATCTATCATTCTATCTATCTATATTTCTATCTTTCTATCTATCCTTTAATCTAACTATCTATATATCCACCTATATATATATATCTATCTATCTATCTTTGTATCTCTCTTTCTATTTTCATTTCTATCTGCATGTTTATTTTTCTGTCTGTTGTCTATTTATTTGTCTTAATTTCTATCTTTCTTTATGTCTCTCAATCTAACTATCTATGTATCATCTATCTTTCTATCTATCTTTATATATCTATGTCTATCTGTCTATCTATCTTTATATATGTATGTCTATTTGTCTATCTATCAGTCTATCGATTTGTCTATAACTCTATATGTCTATCTATCTATCTCTTTATCAATCTATTTATCTATATATCTGTCTATACTCTATATGTCTATCTATCTATCTCTTTATCAATCTATTTATCTATCTGTCTATCTTTCTATCTGTCTATATATATGTCTATTTATCTATCTATCAATCTGTCTGTCTATTTATCTATCTATCAATATATATGTCTATCAATCTATATGTCTATCTATCTATCTATCTGTCTATCTATCAATCTATTTATCTATCTATATGTATGTCTATTTTCGTTTCTATTGGTCTATCCATCTAAATGTCTATCTGTCTATTTATTTGTCTATTTGATTATCTATCTATATGTATATCTAACATTTTATCTATTTGTCTATCTATCTTTCTGTATATCTATATGTCTTTCTATATTTATATTTATCTATCTATATATATATGTATATATATGACTATCTATTTGTCTATCTATAAGTCTATCTATCTATCTATTTATTTGTCTATCTATCTATCTATACATCTCTCTATATATCGGACTATCTATTTGTCTAGCTATGTGTCTATATATATATCTACTATTTGTCTATTTATTTATTTATCTATCTATCTATCTATATATTTTTATATCTATATGTTTATCAATATTTCTATCTATATGTCTCTCACTCTCTACCTATCTATTTATCTATTTGTATAATATCTGTCGATCTATTTAACTATTAACCTATGTATCAGTCTATAAATCTATCTATATATCTTTCTATCTATATGTCTATATATCTATCTATCTATATATCTATCTCTCTATTTATCTATCTATTTATTTATCTTTTATTTATCTATCTATATGTCTATCTTTCTCTCTATCAATCTTTCTACCTTTTTTTCTATATATCTGTCTATCTATATGTGTATATATCTTTTTATCTATCTATCTATCTGCCTATATATCTATCTATCTACTTGTCTATCCATCTATCTATCTATTTTTCTATATATTTGTCTATCCATCTATCTATTTCTCTATCTATTTATCTATCAATCTATCAATATGATGATCAATCTCTCCGTCTATCCATCTAACTATCTATCTATCCATCTATCTGTCTATCTATTAATCTATCTATGTGTTTTTCTTTATTTCTATCTATCTATGAGTCTATTTATCTAACTAACTACCTATATATTTGTCTAAGCATCTTTCTATATATGTGTCTATCATCCTATCTATCTATCATTCTTTTAATCTATTTTTCTATCTTTTTGTCTATCTATAAGTGTATCTATTTATCTATCTATCTATTTATCTATCTATTTGTTAATAAATCTATTATCTATCTATGTATCTATCAATCTATCTAACTATATGTCTATCTTGTTGAGAATTTACCAATCGATCTATCTATCTATCATTATATATATCAATTTATGTATTTATTTGTCTATCAATCTGATTATTTATCTATCTATATATCTATCTGTCCATCTATTTGTCTATCTATATATTTATCTATCTGTCTATCTATCTGTGTATCTATCTATCTTTCTAAGTACCAATATATTTATCTATCTATTTATCTATCTATCTTTTTGTTTATCTATTAATCTAATTATCTTTTTATCTGTATATTTATCTTTCTATCTATCAATCTATATATTCATATAACTATCTATTTATCTATTTCTCTATATATCTTTCTATCCATGTATCTATCAATCGGTCTAATAAATTGTGTTTCTATTTGTCTATCTATATATTTATCAGTGTATTTATCTTTCTATCTATCTATATATCTATGTGTTTAATTATCTATCTATCTATCTATTTATCTATCTGTCTATCTTTCTAAATATATAACTATCTATCGATCTATTTATCTATCTATTTATTTGTTTATCTATCTATCTAACTATCTACTTATTGATCTATCTATTAATATGTTATTTATTTGTCTAACTATTTATCTATTTATCTATCTATCTATCTATCTATACATATGTCTATCTATCTATCATTATATCTATATGGCTATATGGAATGTCTATCTGTCATCTATCTATCTCTCTATATGACTATTTATCTATCTATATGTCAATACATCTTTCTATCTATCTGTCTATCTATTTATCTATATATCTATCTATCAATCAATTTGTTTATCTTTCTATGTATCAAATTTTCTATTTATCTATCTATCTATCTATTTATCTATCTATCTATCTATTTTATCTATCTATCTATTTATCTATTTATCTATCTATCTATCAATCAACTTATATGTCTATATATTTGTTTATCTATCTATATATCAATCTATTTTTCTATCTATCTATCTATCTATTTGACTATCCATATTTTTATCTATTTATTCATCTATCTATCTACATACTATTCTATCTATCTATCTATTTGTCTATATATCTCTAGATCTTTCTAATAATCAATCAATCTATCTATCTATATGTCTGTCTGTTTGTCATCTATCTATCTATTTTTCCATCTATCTATATCTCTATATATCTATCTATTTGTCTATCTAAATATCTATATTGTTGTGTGTATATATATATATATATATGTGTGTGTGTGTGTGTGTGTGTGTGTGTGTGTGTGTGTATATATATATATATATTTGATTGTTTATCTATCTATCTATCTATTTGTCTATCTATCTATCCATCTATATATCTTTATATCTATTTGTCTGTCTATCTATCAATCTATCTCACTATATATCTATCTATCTATGTATTTATCTTTCTTCTATTAATCTATCTATCTATTTATCTCTCTATACATTTTAAGAGTTTCTATCTATCTATCTATTAGTCTTTCTATATGTCTATATGTCTATATATCTATCTATCTATTTGTCTATCTTTCAATCTATTTGTCAACCTATCTATATTTCTATCTGTCTATCTTATTGTCTTTCTATATTTTTATATATTTATCTATTTTTATATCTATCTATCTGTCGATATAACTATTTATCTATCTTTCTAACTATTTGTCTATTGATCTATCTCTCAATATGTCTATCTATATATCTAACTATCTATCTTTTTATCTATCTATCTTTCTATCTATCTATCTATCTCTCTATCTATCTTTTTATGGATATGTCAACCTATCTAACTATCTATCAATCAATCAATCAATCAATCTATCTATCTATATATCAATCAATTTATCTATTTATCTAACTATCTTTTTGTTTTTCTTTCTATTTAATATCAATCCGTCTACCTAACTATGTATCTATCAATGTATGAATATATATGTCTATCTATTTATTGAATTGTCTATCTATCTGTCTATCTATCCATCTATCCATATGTCTATCTTTCTATCAATTTATCTATCTATATATCTGTCTATCAATCCTTCTATATACCTATTTATTTATCTGACTATCTATCCTTCTTTCTATCTATATCTTTTTATCCATTTATCTATCTAATAATCTAACTATATATATATATATATATCTATCTCTTTATCTATCTATATATATATATATATGTCTTTCTATTTGTCTTTCTATCTGCATGTTTATTTGTCTATCTATTTATTTGTCTATCTATCTATCTTTCTGTCTTTCTATTTGTCTATCTTATCTTTATAACTATTTGTCTGATTATATGTCTACCTATCTGTCTTTATAACTATATGTCTATCGATCTGTCTATCTGTCTATATATTTGTCTAACAATCTATATGTATATATGTCTATCTATCTTTCTGTATATCTGTCTATCTATCTATCTATCTATCTGGCTGTCTATCTATCTAACTATTTATCTAAATATCACTACAAAAAAATGTATATTTAGCTAGGAAAATTTAGCTAGGGATAAAATCCCTTGCTAATCGTGAGGAATTAACTAGGGAATAACACGTGAATTTTGATTTTACATCAAATTAAAATTTTGCGACGGATTAGTAATGGATTAATGATGGAAATATTCGAATGATTATATTCCCTCGCTAAAATTATCATAGATATTTGCACAATCAAAAGTGAGAAATTTAGTGACGGATTTAGCGACGGAATTTCCCTAGCTAATTAGAATGAGACAAAATTCATTGCTAAATAATTATCTGAATTTTATTTTTTTTTGATTTTATATATCATTAGAAGTGATAATTCCTTAAGTGTTTAATTTCTTAAAATATATGAATTTAGCTAGTGATTTTTCCCTAGCATTTTGGGCTAGTTATAATTTATGTCGGTAATCTTTAATGATTTAATTTTTTTAAGCATTATTTTTTTTAATATTTTATATGATTTTTTATATCAAAGGTTTGTAATTGTCTATAGATGAATGATTCTTGATAGACACAATCTTCTCATATAATAATAAAAATATGATATTATAATAAAAAAATTAATAAATTTATAAATCCGAATAAAAACTTATATTAAATTAGACTAAAATAACTATTTTTTTTGATTATAAATTAATTAAAAAGTTATACAAATTTTTTTAAAAATTTTTAATTATGATATTTAAATATTTGCATTTAAAAACATTATATAATTTATTATATATTTATAATAAGTTTCAAAATATTTTAATTAATAAAACAACATAAATAAAAAGTACTACTAATAAAAAGCTAAAATAAACTATTGTTTGATTAAATAAAAAAAATTATAAAAATATATGATTTAACAAATAAACAAATAAATATTTATATTATTTAAAGTAAAAATAAATATTTTTATGATTACAAAAATCTTTTAAAAATATAATGAATAAAAGATTTGATAATTTTGAATTATAAAAAAAATTCAACTTTTTCATAAAATTTTAAAGAAAATAAGTTGATATTTAAATATTAACATATAGATGTTTTAATTACATCAAAAAAATTTTGATGATTTAAAAAATAAATGTTTTAGTATGGTTATTAAATGAATATTTCAATGATTCAAATTTTAATGACTAAAAGATGTTAATTTTATGCCTTTATAATTATTTCTTAATATAGTAATAAAAGATAAATTGAATTCATATAAATTTAAAACCATAAAAAAAAATATGTATATATATATATATATATATATATATGCATGCATGTATGTATGTATGTATGTGTGTTGTGTGTGTGTATATATATGAAATAATTTATTATTATATAATATTATTTTATTTATTTATGAAATAATATCATTTATGGTTAAATAAAAATTGATTTCATTTTTTTAATTTAAATTATTTATTTTTTATAAATTTAGTTTACTTTTATATTTTTGTTTCTTTATTTTCTATATATTTACATCCAATTTTGTATTTATAGTTTCCTTGAAAAAAAAATTGCTTAGGCATTAAGCACTTAACATTTTTTTTTATCTTTCAACGACGAAGAGAGGAGAAGCAAAACGAGACTATTGGAGCAACCTACAAAATCAACCTTTTCTTGTTACTAGGTAATATTATCATTGCTCTTCTCCTTCGAAATACTATTTACAAATCTCTGCCTCTCTCAATTTGATTACCACTGCTGGAGTTAAATTTTTAGGGTTATATTGATCTTCAAATACTAAATGTTTGGATATCATTTTCTGCTTCCGTAACTTAAAAAAAATTATGCTTAATGTTTTATACTTCTGTAACTTAAGAAAAAACAAACTTTATGTTTATAAGTTCAATTTTTGTTGTCTCCAAAAATATTATAAACAGAGAAATATTATATATAAACATTTATACTTTTATATAATCATATGGCATATATATAAAAGTCTAAACTTTAATATATATAAACATATTACATTATATATAAACATATAATGTTTATATAAACATATAATGTTATGTATAAATATTTATACATATGTATTAATATTTATAAATATCTATACAAAATTTACATAAAACTATCCATTTATATAATTTTTTATATTGCAATTATATAACATATAAAATGTTTATACATTTTTGTAAACATTTATATAACATATTAATTTTTATATAAATATATAATTTTTATAATATTTATATAAATGTGATATATATACCATATAATATTTATAAAAGTGATAGATATATATATAATTATATTTTAGTAACATTTATAAAACTAATTTAAATACAAATATTATATCAAAACACTTGTATAATTATATAATCATATGCCATTACATATAAAAATTTTTATAATTATATTTAGTTTTGATCGGAATAAAGCAATGAGCAAGGCCATTTGAAAAAAAGCTCTCTTTTGCAAATAAGCAAAAAGATTTAGCCGGCATAGTTGGTGCAATTGAGAATGCTCATCTTTATCAGGGTAAGGGGGGAGAGATGATGCACTCCGCTATCTCCTGATTGATATAATGTATTGCATTGTATCATTTATCATTATCCGAGAGGATAACACAAAGTTTGTTTGATATCATCAATGAGATCTTGAGCCATCCCAACCCTCAGATACAGGTGGTGCTACACCTTGCAAGTTAATTTCTTTCCAACATGACCCATTATATCATCAAAGCTCCATTTATCTTCTTCCCCTTTAAACTTCACAGAACACAGTTATTGGTGCCTTGAAACCCTTTGTTCGAGCATTCCTAGTTCTTGTAGATAATGGTGATGCAGCCGGTGTGACCTCAAAGTGCCTATAGTAGCTTTCTGATCAAAACACTGCTATTAGAAGGGGCTCAACTTTAGCCCTAGGAGTTCTTCCTTATATGTTATTGGCTCATATATCGAGAGAGGTTGTCTTCAAGCTCTGTGAGATTGAGGTGCAGGGTGATATTGTGATTAGAGATGTTGAAGCAAGGGTGAATGCTATCAGATGGCTCATCTCTCTGTCTCAAACATTTTTCCATGAAAGATTGGCTCCTAGTTCTCGCTTACTCATTTATTCTCTGATAAAGGAAAAGGTAATGGCTTGTTTATTTGAAGCTCTGGATGACTATTCTGTCGATAACATAGGATATGTTGGTTCATGGGTTCATGAGGCAGCCATTGAAAAATCGAGGTGTGAACTTACATTCTCTATGATGTATCATCTTCTCCTTCAAAATCACATCTAGCAGCTGAAAATGAAGAAGACACTGAGGTAGTGATGTTCTTTGATGAAAACATGGTTACAATGTTGCGATGGGCATTGCTAAGCAAGCTGTGGAAAAGATTGATGGATTACGTATGAAATAACTCTACAAAAGATTCTTCATAGTAAGAAGACCTTAGTCAGGTGCATATCTTTTAGGGATAAACTAGAGCAGATTGTTCCATCAATGTAGTTATACTATGTAGTGTTTGTATCACCATCCTCATAATCTCCTGCTTATTTTTTTCTTTTTACTCTTTTTTGACAATGGGCATGCTTTAATTGCAAGTGTCTGCCACGTGTTATTCTTGTTTCGTGCGGCTACTTGAATTTCCTTGTTATAGTAAGGTAGTGATGTATGGATTAGTTATTTCAATTGGTGGATAGCAAGATTCTCTAAGGAAGGCATCAATATCTATGCTGCTGGACTTTCTTTGTGAAGATAGAATTGAAGCCTTGCCGAAGAAGAGGCCTAGAGAGATCATGCTCTACCTTGATCTCTTGTGGATTCTCTAGAAGCACCGACGATGTGACAGATTTATTGTTCGTACTTTTAAGGTATGGCATCATATTTTCTAAATGAAATTCTAACATGATGGGTGTTATGAACATCGCTATCAATTTCTTGTATGATCTAAAATAACTTAGCTTTTTTGAAGTTTCATATGAACATTGCTGTTTTGGTTTAGGGTTGCTATGAACGATAGGAGAGAAAGAGAGAAAGAGAGAGGGGGGGGGGGGGGGGGAGAAAGAAGAAGAGAAAAAAATTATTTAAATCATAAAATTGATTTTTGAATATACAATCTTAGGCATATGTGTGTGTGTATTGAAGTGTATACATGTAAGAAAAATAATGATAAAAATGAGCATTCTTTTATAAGTTTGTGCTTTGTGGTACCCCACAAGTCAAATGCTCCCAAGCAAATAAAAAAAACTAAAGTAAATACTTAATAATCATGATATATATATGTGTGTGTGTGCGTGCGTGCGTGCGTGCGTGTGTGTATACAAGTATCCACAATACTATATGTATTGTATGGTTTGGGGCATCCTACAATTTAACTGTTCAAATAAATAAAAAACAAAAATGCAATAATCATGATAAATAAATAAAAGAATAAATAAATAACACACACACACACACAAATGTATATATGCTAGTAAAATAATAAAAAAAAATGAGCATTCTTTTAAAAATCAGGAGTGATTATTGTATAACAAAAGTAATAAAAATAACGCATAGAGGTATTGCCTAGTACGCATGACTCTTGCATAGGTCCGGGATTTGTGAGTTTAATATCTTGATAGTTTTATCCCTGAAAATCATAAATTTTATATTGTTATGTCTGATAATTCATTGAGGAGCAAAAATAATAAAATTTTTTATTCCTAGACGAGAGTACTTATTATCATACCAGTGCATTACCTCATAATATATCTCATACTTCATGATATATACCTTAGGGTATATATTGTGTATGATGCTTGAAATTGGAGTAAATTTTATCTTTATTAAGTTAAAATATCATATGAACATTCATTTTTGTATATTGTTTTTTAATATTTTTATTATTTTTTATTTATTATTTTTTATTTATTATTTTTATTTTTTATTTTTATTTTATTTTTATTTTATTTTTATTTTTATTATTTTTTTATTTTTATTTTATTTTTATTTTATTTTTATTTTTATTATTTTTATTATTTTTATTATTTTTATTTTTTGTATATTAATGTTTCATGTATGATCACAATTCATAATGGAGATGTATTTATTAGTAAATATATAATAATGAAATTATAAAGAATTTATTTAAAAATATCAAAGTATTACACACACACACAAAGTAAAATATCAAAAATTTGAATGAAGATTTATGATGGGTTAATTTTCAAAGCCTTTTCTTAACAATTTGGCTAAGAAGACAGTCATTGTAAAACTCAAGTGGAGAATGGAATACAAAGGTGACCTACCTTGTGTTCTTTTCCTATGCATTGCAATTTTTTTTCTCATTTTTTTTTTGGTTTCTTTCAGGTTTCCTTGCTTCGGTGGATTCCTATATGAACCTACGGGCATGCAAAAATTCAATGCCACGTAGCTTGTTGTCATTTGCAATTATATTTTTGTTTTGTTTGCCACTTTCTAATGAGTTTTGTATGGAAATAATACATTTTAAATAAAATATCCAAAATATAATGCTAGTTTGAAAAATATTACCAAACTAATGTGTCTAGAAATAGCGTGGCAATTTGCATTGTTGTGAACGATGGTCATTGACATGCTATTGAATTTTAAAAATTAAAGGCCGATGTTGTGAATGCCGGCTATTAAATTTTAAAAATTTAAGATGTATGCATTGGGAATTAACGAGAGAGTGTGTGGCATCCAATCTAGTGAAAAATAAGGTTGAACAAGCCGTATCCATGGATATTTGTTGTAGAAGTACATCCACAACCCTGACTGTCACTACAAATATCACTCCAGTTTTTGGAACTCATACCTAAAAGAAGACATAAAACCTCCCACCATACCCAAATCTCCTCCATTTCTTTCATTCAGTCAATTTGAACCCATTGGGGAAGGACTTAAGCTTGCCATTAAAAGTACTAACAAAGAAAGAAGATGTGATGAAAGTTTTATAGATGATGGAGAGGAAGAAAAGAAACATCATGATTACTAGAGAGTGTGTGGCAAGAATAGAGAGCTAGTAAGAGGTGTGAGGGATAAAATGTAAATTGTTAGATTAATAACATTTCCTCTATTCTTTTTAAGGAATCATTCAAAAGTAGATATTGACGAGAAATTTATAGATCTTAAGTGCATCGTAGATGCTTATTTGACTAGAGGAGTTGTTTTATATGTGGGTGAACTTAAGTGGGTCTCTGATATCTGGCCAAATTATGGTTGGCAGGCACGTAACAACATTACAGAGTATATTATCACAGAGATGAAAAGTCTGATCTATGGAATAGATAGCAAGGCTAGAAAAGCATGGCTCATGGGAATCGCCACATTCCAAACGTACACCAAGTGTAAAGCAAGCTTTTCCTGTCTGGAGACTATTTGTGAACTTTATGCAGTCACTATTCCAATTGGAAGCTTTAATCTTAGCATCAATCTCAATTGGTAAAATGATTATTTTTTTTTCACTCAGATTCTTCTAGTGCGATATATCAGTCACTTATGATACCATCAATGGCTCAAATACACACCCACAAAGACACACACAAACACATACACCCACACACTTATTCATATGTATCGTCATGTCAACTATTATATATATGTGTGCATAAATACTTCATATCTCACTAGTCATGCATTTGCCTAAGTTTTAAAAAAAAGAAAAAAGAATGTAGAAGCAAAACATCTACTTGTGAGAGTGGCTCTGGCTGGGAAAAGATTGAATCTGGATTACTTACAAAAAGTGTAACATGCAACTCTAATTACTCCATTAACCTCAATAAAGAAACTCAAGTTTGACTATTACCATAATGTTTCCAGATGAACTAGTTTGGTAATATTTTTTAACAAGCATCATATTTTGGATTTTTTATTTAAAACATATTATTTCTGTAAAAAACTCCTTTCTAATTTTCTTATAATTAACCATGGATTGATGGGTGAAGTTGGGAAACACAAAAGAATATGTTGATCGATAGTTCACTAAAAATCTTGGAGAAATCTTGATTCGGTAATTTAAAAATACGCTCATGATTATCTCATTGTGTGAAATTTCTAGCCAATGGTAGTTGGTATTGCATGCGCTAGTCTTTGTATTTTTCAATGGCATTGTATTGTGTTCTTCTTTGGTTTGTAAATTTAATATGTTATGCTCCATGTTCAGGTGTAACAATGTTCTCTATTTGCGTTGAGTACCAGAGGACAAAGAACTAGAAGATGCTGACCATGCCTGAGAGACCTATATATGTGTTTTTTAAGCCCTAGATTATTTTCTTCTATTGTCTTTGATGGTATGTGTAGCTGCAAGAAAGTACATATGTTTGTGTTTACACACACACACATGGGCACATACATACATGCACAAGTATACATACATGCAACTGATCGTAAGGTTAAAAAAATACTGTTGGAAGAGCATCTAGATACAAAAAGGGCATTGGCAGATACAAGGAAGGAGTTGGAGGAAGAGAGAAAATGCAGACTAGAACTAAAGGAAGCATTGCAGATGGGCATGGAGGGACATGCTCGAGTACTAGAGTAGTATACAAATTTTGAGGAGATGGGGAAGAGAAAGCAACATCAATTTCATAGATAGATTATACTTTGTATATTGCCATTAGATACATTGATGAAAAATAATACGTAATGAAGTTTTGTTATGTTTCTGTGTTAACTATGTAACTTATTGTATCAGAATATTTTATTAACTAATTTTATTTTTTGTTAATTATAAATAATTATTTATTGTTTATGTTTTTTTTTTAATTTAATATAAAAATTTAAAAATATGTATTTAAATTTTATGTAAATAATTAAAAATGTTAAAATATTTTAGAAAGAAAATAGCTAGGAAGTTTCCCTCGCTAATATAGCTAGGGAATTTTCTATCGCTAATATAGCTAGGGATTTTTCCCTCGCTAGTTTTGTTAGGAAATATTTCCTTGCTAGTTTTGCTTGGTAATATTTCCTCACTAATTTTGCTAGAAAATATATTTCCTCATTAATTTTTGTGACAAGCACTTTACTTTGAGAAATGTTTCGTCATAATCCATCATTAATCTATCGTTATATCCACTTTAGCGATGAAAATAATATATTTAGCTACGGAATTTTTCCTAGCTATTTGAGATTTTTCTTATAGTATATCTATCTTTCTATCTATCTATTTATATATATGTCTGTCTGTTTGTCTATCTATCTATTGATCTATCTATCTATCTTTCTTTCTATCTATCTATGTATCTATTTGTATATCTATCTATCTATAATTTTGTATGTCTATTTGCCTATCTATCTATCTGTCAATCTATTTGTCTATCTTTCTATCTATATGTCTATCTATATATCTGTCTGTCTATATGTCTATCTATCTGTTTGTCTATCTATCTATCTATCTATTTGTCTATCTTTCTCTCTATATATCTATATGTTTTTTCCATCTTTTTATCTATTTTTTATCTATCTGTCTATTTGTCTATTTATAAGTCTATCTATTTGTCTATCTATCTATATGTCTATCTATTTGTATATATATATATATATATTTCTTTATATATCTATCTTTCAAATCAATCTATCAGTCTACACTACAAGAAATTATCTATATAGCTATAAAAATTTTGCTAGGGAAATAATCTCTAGCTAATTTACGAGAGATTAACTAGGGAACTACAAGTGATATTTGATTTTATATTGAATGAAAAATTTGTGAAGGATGTGTGATGGATTAGAGATAGAAATTTTTAATTGAAAAATATCTCTAGCTAATATTGTCAGATTTTAGCACTAACATTGGCGGCAAATTTATCAATGACTTTAGAGATGGATTTTCCCTAGCTAATTAGCTCGAGAAAAATTCTCTAAATAAATCATTATCTAGAAAAATATTTTTACAATTAAATATTAATAGCAAGTTATTAGTTCTTAAATTATAATTTTTACAAAATATATACATTTATCTAGAGATTTTTCCAAACATAGCTTTAGTTTATTTTCGTCATTAATTTATTGTGAATTATTTTTTTTTCGTTTTATATATTATTTGTTTTAATATTTGATATAATTTTATATATTAAAGGTTTTTCATGGTCTATGGATGAGGATCCTTGAAAGATGTCTTCTTTTCATATAATTATAAAAATAAGATGTTACAAATAAATAATTTCAAATATATATAAATATGAATAAAAATTTATATTAATAAGGATAAAAATAACTATTTTTTTGATTATAAAATTTTAAAAAAATATACAAAATATTATTTGAATTAATTAATAATGATATTTAAATATTTGTATTAATAAATACATTAAATAATTAATTTTATAATTATAAACATTTTTTTAAAATATTTAAAATAATACATCAACATGCATAAATAGTTGTATTAATAAAAACATAAAATCATTATTTGTTTGATACTAAAATAAATATTCATAAAAAATCTGAATTAACAAATAAATAAGTAAATATTTATATTAATAAAACTTAAAAAAATTTAATGATTATAGAAATTTTTTTAAAAAAATATTACTAAAACATTTGAAATATTTGAATTATAAAAAAAATCATATTTTTTTTTAAATTTAAGATAAAATAAATTGATATTTAAGGATAAATATATTGATGTTTTAAATACATCCAAAATCTTTTGACGAGTTATAAAAAAATATCTCCAAGTGCTTATTAAAACAATACTTTAGGTATTTTTTTAGGGTTTAATAAAAATTTTTTTAAATATTACTAATGATATTTTTTTCTCTTGATGTTTACAAGTGATGGAAGTTTTGACTCGTTATTGTGCTTGTGTTAGAGATGATATTTTGGGTAAAGCCATAATATTTATTAGTTTAATTATAAATTATGTTTGCAAAACTAATATCTCTGAGAGTTTGGTTACTCACATTGATTTAGTAGGCTAAAAATACTTAACCTAGATCTTTATTGCTCAGTTTGCAAGTGAATACCTACTCAGGTTGTGCTACTTAAATTGTTGATATTGTGGAATCTTGATAACATAAAATTCATTAAATTTAATATTTTTCATGTTTTTTTTCACAACCTCCATAATTTTGATAAAATTAAAGAAAAAATTAATTTTTTTCATTAAAAAAAAAGAAACCATCCTCAATTAAATATAAAATATGAACTAATCATGGTCATGCTAATTAGCAAATTCTTTTTTTTTGCTAATTTAATATTGTTTAAAAATATTTTTTTATTGTTGTTAGGTGTTATTAGACCTAGAAAAAATTATGTATTGGTGCATTAGAATAATAATTTTAAAAAAAGTACCTAAATAAGTAAATATTCATATTAAAAAATACATCAAAATAAAAGATTTCTACTTCTTGGTGAACTCAAAAAATACTTTTATTGCTCCTGTATATTTATTGATTTGAAAAAAAATAAAAAAATAAAAACATAAAATCTATTTTCAAAAACACTATAGCAAGAGAGGTATACTGTTTTGAAAAATATTATGCTGATTTGAAGCAATATAATATTTATATAAATATTATAAACACATAACATTATATATAAACATTTATACATTTTTATAATCATATGACATTATATATAAATGTTTATACTCAAATATATAATATATATAAACGTATAACATTATATATAAATATTGATATGTTTATATAAACATATAATGTTATATATAAATGTTTATACATATGTATAAATCTTTATAAATATTTATACAACATTTACAAAACTCTATCCATTTATATAATTGTTTATATAGCATTTATAAAAATATAAAATGTTTATACATATGTATAAACATTTATATAATATATAAATATTTCTATAAAAATATAATATTTATAATGCTTATATAATTGTGATATTTATACATTATAATATTTATAAAAGTGTTTCATATATATATATATATGTAACATTTATAAAAATATTTTAAATACAACGATATATCTAAACACTTGTACATTTATATAATTTTTTATGCCATTATATTTAAATGTTTAAACTTTAATATAAATGTGCAACTAAGAAAATAGTGATGTGCAATATGATGCTTGTATGCATACACAAGAGATTATCTATATAATATATATATATATATATATATATATATATATCATATGAAGAAATGATATATTATAGAGGGATATTAGTAGTTGTATCTATGAATGAGGACGAAAGTATTATTAGGTATTTAGAGAGACAAGTCAATTATCATTGTCATTTGGGAGACTTCATAGAGCTCTTCTATCGTGATGATTACATTAAAGAAGTAAACAAATCTTTTTTTTTAAATTGTTGTTGATACTTCTTATTTGTTATTTATTATAGTTTTCGTAACTCATCTATTTACTTATATGTATGATTATTAACTTAGAAGTTAATAATCATAGTATAGAAAAAAATTATTTGCTTAATATTTTCTTATTTTTTAAAAAATATTGAAATAGCTACTAAAAAATTATCTAAAATTATCTGTTATATTAATATACAAGTTGAAATTTGTTGCTTTTGTCTTTTTTTTATTTTGGATTTATTTGTAGTCATATTTTTGTAAGTTATATTTGTAAGTAATTAATTTTTAATTTTATTTTTTTTGGATAATGGTAAGATTATATATTTTTATTGTTATGGTCAGATATTTTATTAGGTATTTGAATATTATTGATATGTTACTTATTCATTATTTACTTGGTTATTTATTTTTTATTTAATTGAGATGTAATAAATTTTGTATGGTTATACATTTATACAATATATCAATGGTTATATGAAATAATATATATTTTTAATAAATGAAATAATATGAAAATTTAATTGCCAATTAATAGTTTTCATGGTTAATAGTAATATTATTTATTTTCTCCATTGTTATAAACATAGAATTAATTTTTTTTTATTTCTGAAATTTATTTGATTAATTTATAAATAATATTATAAAAAATAACCATAAGAATTTCATAAACTATTAACCATAAATTTATTTAATTATTAAATAATATAATTAATGGTTAAATATAAAATAATTTTGTTTTCTAATATTTTCTATCTTTGACTCGTCACTCACCCGTCTGGCCGTCTCTACATAATTAGGTCAATTCACTTCTAAAAAACATTTGTCTATCAGAACACAACGTCATCAAAGCATCATTTCGTAGATTCTTATTAAACAAAGAAAATATATGTAACTTTCTTTCTATCTATCTCTCTATCTATCTTTCTCTTTCTGCCTATTTTTTTGTTTATTTTCAGTATAATTTAATGAGAAATTAGAAATGACCTTTGCAAATTTAAAATCAGCAATAAGCTAAATGGTGCTTTTTTGTTGAATTCTTCTATGTCAATGATAAATAAGTAGTGTGAATTTTTTTATTTTAATGATTATTTTTTAAAAGGTTTAATGGATTTCAAATTAACATAAAGTGTGCTAGCTCTAAAATTCGAAGAAGAATAGCAAAAGAGGACGAAGAAAATAACAAGAGGAGGATAAGAGCAAGGTACTATAATTTTTTAAATTCAAGTTATCTCTTATATTATAATTTATGGTTTTTATATTTTAGAATTATTGTCCTATAAAGAAGATGTATATGAAGAACCTATGGAAATTTATCTACTAATCAAGCTTTTGGGGTTATAGTGTGAAACTCTTATATATTTCTCAAAGAAAAAGTTACAGCTTAACCATAACCTTTAATTTTGGTGTCATTACTCATGTTGATAGTTTGTTGAGGATGTAATTTATGTTGTGGATGATGATGAATTCTGATTAGATTTTTTTTTCTTAATAAATCATATTTTTTGGTCTTTAATTAGGTACCCAATATATTCCATATTAAATCTTCTCTGTTAAGATCGTTGATGCTTTAATTAATTTAATTGGTCTGATATTAATTATTTTTTAATAGTACTATTGAAAAAATTCACTACACTAAACATAATTATATCTATCTAATATTGGCATGTAGAATCAAAGCAAACTTGATTGAGAAATGGAAGGTGTAGATGACTAAGAACCCAAGTCAAACTTTATATTATTATAAGCAAGAGAACAAACATTGTGCAGAATTTTCTCAATGTGTTTTATTAGATACCATGCATTCTCAAAGCACACTAATCATGCATGATAATTTTTTTCGTATATACATTTATAATAATCAATTATTCCATCATTATACAATGTTCACATGAGTAATATGATAGATAATTTGATTAGTAATAAGTATACCCTTCTTTTATTAAAAAAATGTGCATATAGTATTTTTATCCAAAGTAGTGTAGATGTGTGGTGCATGTGAAGTTGCTTATTTAGTGTACCCTATGTTTTCTTTACATGCACATTATTTATTATTTACAATGAAACATGTGTACTAATATACTTCTGTACACAAAAAACTTGCCAATTTATTTGTGACACAAAAAATTAGAAATTATCATAAATAATATTGTTCAACAAAATGAAAAAAAATCAAACAAGATGAAACACGTCATTTAATAGACTTTCAAAAATTTGACTATGATCTAATGTTGATTCTGAGATTATTATTGAAAATCAAAATATCAAAATAATGTTTTTTGATTAAAATTGTGTATTGGATCAAAATCTCCATATGAAGAAATATCTTTAATATTGGTGTGATATTTTAGATTTAATGTTATTATAGTAGTATATTTTTTGTTAAATTCAATATTTAGCAATAAAAAATTAATGATAAACAAAAATTAAAAATTATCATTAATGCATTATATGATATTCTTGATATATGACTCTTGATATAGCATATGTTTTCCTTTTATTTTTTTTCTTTTCAGCTATTTTAGATTTAGCATATGTTAATAAACCCCTTAGTGCAGTTTATGATACTCTTAATATATGTTATATATACACACACACACATACACACATATGTATGTATACTTCTTTGTTTGTAATTATTTGTATCATTATATTTTTTGTTATTTATATATTTTCAATGTTTTGTTTTGATGTAACATCATAATATGAATATATTAAATAATTTTATAATTTTTTTGCAATTATAGCCATGTTATTGGTTGATGAAATTAATTAACCCGTTTAAGAATCTTTTAAACAAAGTGATGTGTCCATTTGGTTGATTTGCTCTTTGATTATTTGGGTATTGTAAAAAATAGCCTTCTCGGACTGTTATTTCCAATATGTAGCTTTTTTTAATCTTTTGTTTGATGAAATAATACTTTTATGTGTTCAGTTTGCTCATAAAAGATTATATTGAAAATAACATTTCATGTGAGCTAACAACCATCATAGAAGATGAAAATAGACTTTTCAAAACAAAAATTAATTTCTCAGTTAAATATCTAATCGATAAAAGTATAAGTGATGGTCATATCTATAATTTTTGCTAAATTTATAAGTTGTCATCCTTCATATCGTTTAAGTTTATATTGATGTGTATGTAAATAATCCTTAAGTAAAGTACTCAAATATTAGGATAAATTTATTTTGCACTGCTATTTTTTAGGCAGTTCTTTAGTTCATAAGATGGTGTGTCCTTAGGTTGCTACTTTAATTAACTATTTATTTATGCATTTCTTTGGCATTTACTCTTAGTGTTTTATTCATGTGCCACTTTAATGTTAAGCTTTAGTTTTACTAGATTATATTCATACATTTCTAATATCTATCTTGTTAGTAAACTTAATGTAGGATGTGACAGAATTACTAAGATCTCTATAGTCAATGAGTTTTGCTTAATTCTTATTGTTATTATCTCAGTCAGTTTTCTTTAGCAAACTATCTTTTGATAATAGTTTTCCACAAAATATATTAATGTTAATGCTTGTAATTGTTCATATCTTTAATCAGTCTATATTTGTAATGCTAAAAATTTGAAATTGCAGGCTTTTCACATCTATGTTTTCTAGTTTAATACTTTGTATGATATGTTTTCTAGTTCAAATCTTTAATGGTTCATGTCTTAATTCTTCATTAAATCATTTTTAATAAGTTCTTGGAATTGGATCTTCATTCCATTTTTTTTCGTTCCTATTTATTTTATATTCAAAGATTGAATTGAATAATAGTTGAAATTTTCTTATTTGATCTTCATTGAGAAATGAGAAGCTTACTCCTTCAAACTTGTAATTCAATTCTTGTTTGCTTTCCTTTGTTGTCCTTTCACTTGGTTCCTGTGTTCTCCTAATTCTTGTCTTTTTATGTGGCTTTGATTGGTTCACTGGAAGAGACATGCTCTCTTCATCTATAAAAAGCATGATATATTTTCACCTTTAGCATGCTAATAAATGCTATATTTCTTCATGTAGATTCTACAAATGCATTGCCTAAAAATTCATGATATTTTATCTTTGCATATTCATCTATAAGTGATTTTATTTAATTAATAGTATTCTTTGAAGTCAATTGTATGTTTCATTTAGAATTATGATTAATCATAATTCTTTGCAAATATAACAGTGAAAAATGAGTTCAGATCATCAGTGGATATATAAAAGGTTTATAAATGGAATTTTGAATAAGTATTTTTTGACTGCGCTAGAAACTTATATTAACTTGCTTATAGTCAATCGATATGGATGGACGAGGATAAAATAAAGTTTCCATGTAATAACTACAAGTGTTAGAATATGCTTTTTCATGATGTAAAGACTATTAGATACCGTGTGGCTAAATATGGCTTTGTACCAAATTATTTTGTTTTGATTTATCAAGGGGAAAGTACAATGGATGTGAACATTGATCAAAATGAGGGTACTGGATCATATGTTTGTAGTGAAGAAATATCAAACACATACTATAAAATGGTCATGGAAGCTACTGGTGCTGACTTTAATATGGAATACATGGATGAACCAGGTAATCTTGTAGCTTAGAAATTTTATGATATGCTTGCTACAGATAATTAGTTGTGGCCTGGTTGTAAAAACATTCACATTTATCACTTGTGGCTTGACTTATGAGCATGAAGTTAAAAAATCATATGTCTATGAAATTATTTGATTAGATGAGAGAACTGATGAATGAGATTATTTCGGATAATAATTTGGTCACTAACAACTTTTATACCATTAAGAAATTACTATGAGGTATGGGACTACCAGTGGAAAAAATTGATTGTTATTTCAATGGATGTATGTTATATTGGGGTAGTGATAGTGATCTAATTAGCTATATGTTTTGTGATCATCCTCAGTTTTAGAAGGCACCTCGTGTTGCAGAAATGTCACATAAGATGAAAGTTGCAATTAAGAAAATTTATTACTTTCCTTTAATTCCTCGATTACAGCGACAATAAGTATCAAATGTTACAGCACATGATATTAGGTGGCATCCTGAGCATGAGGTTGAACATGAGGTGATGCATCATCTATTAGATTCACTTGCTTGGAAGTATTTTAATCATATACATCAAGATTTTACTACTAAAAATTGAAATGTGAGATTGGGTATCTACACTAATGGTTTTTAGCCATTTGGCCAATTTGGACAATAGTATCCTACATGGCCAGTGATAGTGACACCTTACAATTTGCCTCCATGGTTGTGTATGAAGGAGTAATATATGTTTCTGTCAATATTGGTTACATGGCCAAAAAATCTGAAACACATGTTGGATATTTTCTCACAACCTCTTAAAGTAGAGTTGAATCTTTTATGGGATATTGGCATAAATAAATATGACATCTCAAAGAAGCAAAATTTCATTATGCGGGCGATATGGATGGTAAGTGATTTTACTGCATATTCAATATTGTATGGTTGGAATACAACATGATGGTTAGCATGCCCATTTTTCATTGACAAGTATGATGTTTTTATTCTTAAATTCAGTGGTAAACAATCATGGTTTGATAAACATCATAAGTTTCTACCTACAAATCATCCATTCCATAGAAATAGAACTACATTTCAAAAAAATAAAATAGTGATGATAGTTCTACCAGCTGTACGTTAAGGAGATGATATCTTGATAGAGATCTAAAGTTTGGGTCTGAAGAAGGTAACTGAAATGGATGCTACTAGAACTAATGGACCAATATGCAGAATATTTGGATGGAGAAAAAGTAGTATTTTTTGGGACTAACCCTATTGGAGGTCCAATTTAATTTGTCTTAACTTGGACGTAATGAATATTGAAAAAAATTTGTTTGACAATATTTTCAACATTGTCCTAAATGTAGATGAAAAAAAAACACTTTAAAATTAAGACAAGAGTTTAATGATTACTATCATTGTCCTGAATTGAAATAGTATGAGGCCATAGAAAAATATCCTAAAGCTTGTTACACACTTGATAAAAAACCAAGATAGTCTTAGTGTGAATGGGTTAAAAATTTGAAATTTTCAAATGGGTATGTGTCAAATTTTGACAGATGTGTGTATATGAAGAAGCCTAAGTTATTTGGAATAAAAAGTCATGACTATCATGTATTTATGCAAAGATTAATACCAATTGCTTGCCATGAAATACTTTCCTTAAGTGTTTGAAAGGTTCTTACAGAACTTAATTTATTCTTCAAATAACTAATGACAACCACAACCAAAATAGATGACATATTGAGACTAGAGAATGACATACCTCTCATTCTTTGTAAGCTTGAATGGATATTCCTACCATGTTTTTTTCACTCAATGGAGCATTTGCCGATCCAATCGGCTTATGAAGCAAGGATAACTAGGCTAGTACAATAGAAGTGGATATATCCTTTTGAGAGGTAAATAAAATTAATAGCTATGTTTTATTATTTTAAGCATAAATTAATATTGTAATTTGATTTAAATGAAACCTAATATAATGGTTGTAGGTATCTTCGTAAGTTGAAATTGAATATTAGAAACAAGGCAAGAGTTGAAGGTTTAATTTGCAATGCATATGTAGTAGAAGAAGCATCATCATTTTGTTCTTATTATTTTGAGGACCATGTCAATACAAAGAATATAAATGTTTCTTGGGATGTTGAAGGTCATGTGCTGGCAGAAGATAAATCTAAGGACAAACTATCTATCTTCAAGCACATTGGAAGAGCAATTGTAAGTATAAAGAAAAGCCATATGACAGATGAAGAGTATAAAGCAACCCAGAGCTACGTTTTACTTAATTGTGAGAAAGTGGCACCATATATTGAGTATGTATACCTAAAATGGTTGCAGGTTTAATCATAGAATAATTTTGTCCTGGATATAAATAATTTAAAATTGATATCTATTATTTTCTTTCAATTAGTATTTGTGCAGTGTTTATGTTAAGTAGTTAAAACATAGACAACCAACCATTCTGAGACATGAGGTCGATTCTATGCTAGAAATAGAATTTACAAATTGGTTAAAAAACTATGTAAGAATTATTAAGCCTTAATTTTTTGAATATTTTGATTTATTAGTACCTTATATTTTTTAACATCATTTGTTGATTTAATGCAACTTACAAATGATCTTTCAAATGGAGATACCAACATATTCATATAGATTCTAAGTAAATGCACATTTAGATATGTGAAACCTATATTGGGTATTTTGTCAATGGCTATAAATTTCACACAAAAGGGCACGATTCTTCTAAAGCAACTATGAATAGTGGTGTATGCATTAAAGACTCAAGTTATATTGTAGATGAGATTGATTATTATAGTCAAATAGCATAAGTTATTGAGTTGGAGTATCTTGGACACGAATATAATAGGATTGTATTATTAAATATGAGTGGTTTGATCCTACACTCAGTGTGGGTACAAAGATTCATTCGGATTATAAGCTAGTGGATATTAATCATAAACATATATTTAATCGATATGAGCCATTTATTATGGTAGTTCAAGCCACTCAAGTATATTATTGTATATATCTAAGTTTATCTCGTGATAAGAGTGACTGGTGGGTCATTTACAAAATCAAAACTCAATCAAATTTTAAAGAACCAACATCTTAAAAATTAAGTGCAAACATAGCTATTGCACTAGCATATATAATATTGAGCATGTGCAAGTAGATAAAGATCTAGATAACTTATGTGACTCAAATGGTGGCTTAATAAAAATTGAAGATGATCATTTTCTATCTGAAGATGAGTTGGAACTTCCATCAGAATCACATAAATGTGAGAAGATCCATTAAAGGATGATAGTGATACCAATAATTAAACAGTTATAGTTGTATTAGAATATTATAGTTTCAAATAATTTTTATATTTTGTTTTAATTCAATAGTGTGTGTTATTCTAAAATGCATAGTTATTCATCATACAATATCAATTTGTGTTTTCATTATATCTCTATTATTTGTACTTTGTTTTTACTTTTGTACAGTAGATGGTGCATAAAGGACATGGGTGTGGTGCAGGTGTACGTGGACACAGACATGGACAAGATTCATCGAATATTTTATGTCCTATTGTGCAGTCAATACCATCTCATACCCACCCTATCTAGACTTCAACATCATCATCACCTTCACCATCACCATCACCATTATTGACACCTTTATCATCACCTTTATCAGATATAAGGCCACCATTCATTGTCCCTCCTACACACACTTTTGATCCATCACCATCATCTACACCACATTTTACACCATCAGTTCTTCCCTCATTTACACACCATCGACATCATCAAATGTTGTGACTTCTCTAAAGGCAGTGCTAGGTTAGTAATTGAGATTTTGGGTGAGAGGCAATAGAAATATGTAAATATTACCTTAATAAAAAATTATGATGTCCTTGTTAGTGGTTTTGTTTTTATATATAGTTATGAATTACTTATTTTCAATGTTAATTTTTTATTTTTACAGTTTAATTCCATTTACAAGTGTTCAGCTATAATTACAAAGTCATTCAAAAAAAATAGTTGATTCCAAAGAATTCTCATGGAAGAAAGATTTTTCGAATCAACAAAAGATATGAATTTTTATGACTTTTAGTTAAAAACAAAGATTACAAAAGCATTGAAAATTAAGTATCTAATTAGTTAACTATTAAGTTAGTTATTATTCAAGTAAAAAATAATTATGTTTTTGTTATTAAAATAGTTTTTTTATGAATTTTTTATATATAGAATCAGTGTAAATGGGGAGCCAAATTTGATGGGTGGATAAAGTCATTGTGTGAGAGAAAAGCTACCAAACAATACTCAAATTTTGTCCATAAATTGAAGATTCTAACCAGATAGGCCTGAATTTATACCTTAGGATGAGTGACCCAAGTGGCTTAAGTGTTGGAAGGAGCTAGAAGTAAAGAAAAAATCAGAGATATCCAGCAAAAACTGAAGGTAGCAATTTATAACTTTAAAACATTAAAACATTTGTATATTTAACAGTTGGCCTAATAGTCCAAATAGTTCAAATCTTTGCATGTTTTTTCAATTTAGCGAAAATTTTTTAACATATATTATTTTTTGACTTAAATACATACTTTAGGCTTGAGAACTTGGTCAAAATCCCAATTTTTATGAGTTTTTTAAAAAGATGCATGTGAAGAAAATGGATGGATAGTTTGTTGACAACAAATCTTAGATGATTGCTATCAGAATCTATTATATTAATAAACTTTTAAAATACTACAGTAAATATTGAAAGTTGTGTGGAATAAAAAATATTTGATTTATTTTATTTATATCTTGCACAATATTTTATTCTATTTTATCATAAGACTTCGTGGAGGAACGTCTAATAGCTAATTCTCAGCTAGTTGAGAATTTAATGGACATTCAACCAATTGACTATAATCCTATCTATTTGGAGACCATAGAATGTTAAAAGAAGCAGCAAGTGTACGACATCAACTCGAAGGGTGTATCTTTTTGTTCTAGCAGTCATGCTTCTATTTCCTCTAACTCAACAGTGGTGGATGAGGTGGTCATAAAGCAAGTAATTGAAAAAAATGAGTGTTTTGTATTTATATTGAGAGAAAAAAAAGAATAGAATTAGCAGATTATTCTTTTGAAGGAAGAAATCTAGGAAATGAATGAAGTGAATGATGAGATGAAAGAAATTAAGAATGCAATGCAATAGTAAATGTCCTATATGGAGACACAATTAGGGGGCTTGATGTGAGAGATAGCATACCAAGTTCTAGTAGAGAAACCACATAGGAGATGATAGCACAAATGCACCAACTAATGATGAGGATTATAATTTAGTTTTAAATGATTAAATACCTATTATATATTTTTGTTTTAACTATGTAACTATTGTATCAGAATAATTTTTGAACTTCTTATACTTTTTTTAAATTATAAAAAATGGTTAATAATATATTTTGTATCCAATTTTAATATAAAAATTTTAATAAAAGTAATTAAAATTTTTTGTAATTAAAATTTTTTGTAAAAAAATAAAAATTGTGAAAATAGTTTTGGAAACAAAATAACTAGGTATATTTGTCAAATGGGATGGGTCGGTCCGACCCTACATGAAGCACCACATAGTTTGGTTGTGCTTGGCTCAGAACGGCACGAGAATGACCCATGCCCATGCTAATGTTGGGCCTGCCCTCGACACAGTTTGTGCCATGCCAGGCTGAGAGATTTTGACCCTCATTCCTTGCCAAGCACAGCAAGAATGCCTGGCACATGGGCACGGCACACGTGACCACACACTTAGCATGGTAACGATGATCCGACGTTGATAGGCGATGCTCGCCGTGCCGTGAAAGGGTGATGGCAATGAGGGGGTGTAGTGACACGCTGTGGAAACCCTATTTTTTAAAAAAAATTAGGGTTACCGTCCATCCATAATCAGGGCGAACAGAGGTGAACCAAAAGGATTTCAGGGCGCTGGCCCATGCTGGGCCTGCCTCCACAGAACCATTCTAGGCCAGACACGACATGATTACTATGCTGTGCTGTGGCTTGACAATTCATGGTAGCCCAGTATTCATCCTAAAATTGGGTCGGCCCGGCCCGCCCTGCCCTTTTTTGACACCTCTATAGCTAGGGATTATTTCATCGCTAATTTAGCTAGGATATTTCTTGTCTATATTCAGATGAAAGATATTATTTACTACTCTTAATTATGATCAAAATTAGCAAGGGAAAAACTATAATTAGCAAGAAATTTTCTGTCATTCAAAAATTTGTTAAGGAATTTTTTTTTTGTTAATATTTTGCGACAAGTACTTTAGCTTCGGATAAATTTCGTCGTAAATCTATCGCTATTCTATTTTAGTGAAGGAATTTTTTATAATAGCTAAGGAAATTTACGTAGCTATTATGTCTATATATCTTTATATTTGTATGTCTATTTGTCTATCTATCAGTTTGTCTATATATATATGTATATGTCTATCAAACTATCTATCTATCTATTTATCTATCTATCTATCTAACTATATATATTTATCTCTCTGTCTATTTGTCTATCAATCAATCTTATTTGTCTATCTGTCTATCAATATGTCTATCAATATGTCATTCTATCTTTTTATATATATATCTATCTACCTGTCTATCAATTTGTCTATCTATCTGTCTATAAATCTATCTATAAATATAAAATTTACTCTATCTATCAACTTATCTATCAATCTATCTATCAATTTGTATATCTAAATATCTATATATCTGATCTATCTATCTATCTATCAATCTATCTATTTATCTGTATACCTATTTGTCTATCAATATGTCTATCAATATGTATATCAATATGTATATCATATCAATATGTCTATCTATCTGTCAATCAATCAATCTATCTATCTATTTTTCAATATATATATATATATATATCTTTCAATCTATCTGTCAATCTATCTATCTATCTTTCTAGCTATCTATCTATTAGATTATCTTTCTATCTATCTATATATCTGTCAATCTAACTATATATTTATTTTTCTATCTATCTGTCTATCTATCTATATATCTATCTTTCTCTCTATCAATCTATCTATCTATCTTCCCATCTATTTGTCTATCTGTCTATCTATCTATTTGTATATCTATCTATCTATCACTCTATCTATTTGTCTATTTATCTATCTAACTGTCTATCTAACTATCTATCGGTCTATCTATCTTCCTATCTATCTTTGTGTCTATCTATCTGATCTATCTATAAGTCTATCTTTCTATCATTGTGTCTATCTATTTATCTATATATTTTTCTATCTATCTATCTATCTATTTGTCTATCTATCTATCTATCTATCCATCTTTCAGTTTATCTATCTATTTGTCAATCTATCTATTTATCTATTTGTATATCTATATATCAATCTATCTATCTATCTATCTCTCAATCTAACTATCTATCTATCTAACTATCTTTCTATCTATCAATCAATATATCTATTTATTTATCTCTCTATCAATATGTTAATAAATCTGATAATCAATCAATCAATCTGTCTATATATCTATTTATTTATCTATCTATTTATCTATCTATCTAACTAACTAACTAACTAACTATCTATCTGTCTATCTGTCTGTCTAATTGTCTACCTATTTATTTGGCAGTCTACATATCTAACTATCTATCTATGTAACTATCTATCTATGTGTCTCTCTTTCTCTCTATCTATCTGTCTATCTATTTTTCTATCTATTTGTCTCTCTTTCAATCTATTAATCTATTTATCCATAGGTATGTCTATCTATATTTATATCTATCTATCTTTCTGTCTATCTATCTGCCTTTCTTTATGTCTATATATATATATATATATATATATATATATATATATATATATATATATATATATATCTCTCTCTCTCTATCAATCTATCTATCAATCTATCAATCTGTCTGTCTGTCTGTCTATCTACTCACAGTACAAAAAAACCTTCATTTAGAGACAAACATTTTGGTCTCTAATCCATCTATAAATAGAATTCTAGTTGGGTTAGAGATGAAAGTTTCAGTCTTAAAAATGCTGGTATGTGATTTTGACCATCTCTAATACATCTCTGATTAATGATGGAACTTTTAGTCTATAATCAGAGATGGATTAGTGATGGATTTTTCCATCTCTAAATTAAGAATTCCCAAAGCTATTTCCGTCTATGATTAGAGATAGAATTTTTGGTCTTAAATTTCATCTCTGTCCAGAGACATTGATTCCATTTCTGACTATATATAAAATTTTTAGTCTTAAATTATATCTCTATTTATAGACGCATTTAATTCTATCTTTGATCAGAGATAGATTTCATTCTGTCTCTAATTAGACTGAATTTTTGGTCTCAAATTTCATCACTCTTCAAAGTCAGAATGATTTCGTCTCAGATCAGATATGGAAATTTTGGTCTCAAATTCTATCTCTAATCAAAGTGCAACATTCCATCTTTAAACAGAGATGAAAATTTTAATTTTTTTTCTATCAATATATACAAATATTTTTGTTCACATGTCGTGACTTTTCATACCGATCTTTTTGTCTTTCAAAACCAATTATATGAAATCATTAAGATGTAGCTTTATAGTTAATATAATAGATATCATTAAATAAGTTGAAATACACAATACTTTTAATTAATTATAAAATCAATAGTATTCTTAAATAAAAAATGGTAATAGTAGTGTCAAATATAGCTACTAATCATTATACCATGAAAAAAAGAAACCAACTATGATTTCATCTACTCTTTCATCTCTCTTTGCATCTCTTACATTTTTTACACATCACCTCTTGCATTTGTTTATGCATCTCCTCCTGCATTATTTCATTTCGCTCTTGTATTTTTTGGTGTTGATCTTGCAAATTAAACTGATCATGTAACAGCTAATTTTCTTCCTACACAAGTTGGAATTTATTCTCTAACTCATGGCTATGGCCCTTAGCAGGTGAAGTGCCACTAAAAGAAGCAATGCTATAGTATGTTGCTATTTCATAGTTAATACCATATAGTCTTGATTTCTTCACTCCCCCAACATTTTAAAAAAAAATTCATTTTCATCAACTTGACTAGGTTCGGACGACCCCTCTTCTGGTTGGGACATCTCCTTTTGTAGTTGGATGAAATCATCATGCACTCAACAACACATCACATTATAATTTATAAATTTAGTAATGAAATAATTAACTATTAATATAATAAATCATTAAATTTTTATTAAGATGCTAATATTCAAAGCTTTGGCTTTCTCATTGACGGATGAGCCATCACTCCTTTTAGTATGATTATGAATAAACAACTTATAGTATGTAGGCTTCTTTCCCAAACTTTGTTCTTGTGAGTTCACAACAAAAAATTTATATAATGTGATCCCACAATTAAATTGTTATTGTAACAAACTTTCTTATCGTAAAAACCTAACCATGCAATGCATGTGAATAATGTGTGATAGATCCTCCGTTATGAGTGGCAGGTTCACCAGCTTGCTGATTTAGCTTGTTATGTCATGCTCTTGCTATGTACTCGGGCTTATTGAATTCATCATTCCATGCCTTCTAAATATCATCAGAAACATAGGTCAGCTTCTGTTTGGCATTCTTAATGGTCCAAATGAAACTCTTGTATTTAATAGCTACATGTTTCTCCCAAAGAATATTGACTATGCCACTTAATTTTTGATCCCACCAAAAATATTACTATAAATTTGAAAAAAAAAACAAATAGTTAGTACAAACTCATTTTATATTTTAAAAGTTACAATATTTTTGAAAAATATTGCCGGAAAACCCTCAAAATACAAATCTTTAGTATTCTGAGAAATGTTTTTCCAAGTATACCCATCATTGTGAAGTTGTTGCTTGAAAGTCTTTTAATCATCCGTGAGCATTTTTCATGAGGCAACAACCTATGATGCAAATTATGTTTTCTTAGTTTTAGTATTGAAAAGATTTAATAATACTAAACAAATAAAGAAGTCATTTTCTTGGTAATGATAAAATTGGATAATTAAATGCGATTGACTTAAAATTCTACTGAAAATGACATGAACATATATTTTTATACAAACCCACATACACTGTGGAAAATTGTTTGTGTTTGAACCTTCTTATGCTAGTTAAGTGATTAGAGTAATTAATGGGATAGCTCTTGCTCCACTGGGTTCTAAAAAAATGATGAAGATAATGGGCTTGACTAGCTGATCTATTACAAAAACCAAAAGAAAAAAAATTAAGTTGATTCTTTCTGCCACATTTTATTACATAAAACTAATAATATTCTAGTGTATTGGTATATGTCAATTAATTAATTGTTATCAATTATGACTATCTTTCATTAAAGCACTTGAGTGGTAACTAAATATTCTAGATTGATGGATAGTAATACTTATGATATGTTAATATAGTACATGCTTCTATATGCATTATTTGAAAAAAATTAAGTTGTTGAAAGCTTACTCTCTGTTCTCAATAATGATCACATCTCTAGGGTCAAATCTAGAAGTACCATCAATGTTGGCCTCAACATTTATAGATTCACCAATAGATGCTGATATAGAGCCAATTTCAAATTGTTGTGGTGCCTGTGCTGGCAGAGGAGGTGATGGTTGCACTGAAGGAATTTGTGATTGTATAATGGGAGCCATGTGTTTGGTCTCTGTTACAGATTTATCTCAACAATAGACCCTGTCTAATATCAACTATTATTATTACCTCTTTTTTATTGGTCTCCTCCTCCTCTTTTACCTCTACCTTCATAGATTCCTTCTCTTCCTTTACCTCTACCCATCTGCACATATGATGGTTAGTAAACTAACCACCCATGAAGTTCATTAACAAGCATAAAGTGTTAATCTACAAGTATAAATTCAATGTTGTATATTATCTTGAAATAGTAAGTACTTGCTTCTACTATAGTCCTTCCCTGATTGCTTAAAATATGATCATAATAGTTGAAAGAAATAACATTGATAGAATAAAAAATAGTAGAACTTATACTTGTTTTTGTTTAAAGGTATCATGCAATTTATACTTAACTTGCCTCTGTCAACTCTTATGTTCTTTTTAGTTGGATCACTATACCATAAAATGATATTGATGAGTTGAGCTTTAATGTGTTTTCTCACCAATATCATATGTCTTTTTGAGATTTAGTTAAAATAAAGACCAATATTTTTAAAATAAAATTCCAGCATAACTGATTTTGTTATGAGTAATATACACATCCAAGATAAAAGGTTTATGCACTTTAACATGTATAAGATTGTCCCAATCAGAAGCATCCACCATATTGGGTGTATTTTGAGGTATAGCCTATATACCATAATATTAGGCATAATAAGGAATATAGAGTTATGTTTGGCCTATTGGGCCAATCAAAAGACAAAGAAAAGGAATCATATGCATTGCGTAAGATTTTTTATGCACAGAATTTCTCAAAATATTGCAAAACACAAAAGGAAAAGATTTTCTCTAACTTTATTCTCACCCCAGTCTCAACAATCACAAACCTAAAAAACTCCTCGTCTCCATGATCACAAACATAGAAAAAGATACAACGAACGAAAGGATTTAATCAGTATTACAGAATATTGAAAATAAGCATAAACATGGAAAAAATGGAAAATAAGAAAACATCTAATTTCCAACAAATTTTCCTTCCTTAAAATACACAAATGAAAATAATCATTAAATCTTTATCCATCCAAAGAGTGCTAGCGCCTATCAATAGTTCATGGATCAAGCCTTCAGGTAAGTAATAAAGATATTTTTGAATTCCCAAACTAAATAACCTATAATAGCCACAAAAATGAAAAAAAAAACTATAACCACTCATGTAATTATGATTATTCCACTAGTCTCCATATACCATGAAATACAAAACTTAAGGGGCATTTGGATAGTTTTAAATCTAAGCTTTCATAAAAATAAAAATGGATATTATTGTTTACTTATAGTATAGCGGCTCCAATGGCACAATCAAAAAATATGAAACCCTTGAACAAAGTATGAATCGTGACTTTGTGATTAATGATTTAAGTTAACTTGTCAATATAATACAATCTCACTATATTTATGTTTTACTTTCTCCTTGTATAATTCTGAACGGATTTCATTCATAACTATAATCATAACCATAATAGTAAAATCACAATTATAACCACCAAAACACCACCCTATATCTTCTCTACCCAAATCACAATAGCAAAATCTATATACCAGCAAAACTAATCAATTTAAACTTAAACAAAGTAATGCAAATGAAACCTTAGTAATCCATGCAATGGGCTCTCTAAAAGCTAAACCATGAAGCCTCTATTGTTTAAGTACTAGCCATAATAGTCAACTACCTTGATATACTTGAAGGAGAATTTAAAAAAATGGCATAATTTTATCGCATGATCGAACTCAGCACAACCAATAGAATAAATCAAAACATCAATCCGCAAGATAATTGAGAATAAATATTAATCATTAATCACAAACACTCTTATTTTCTCCAACAAAGGCCAAAATCAAACAATTCACAAGAAACAAAACAAAAATCGTCGACACTTCTTGGAACAATGAAAAAATGATAAGAAAATTTAGGGTTGTGTTGATGAGTAGTGGTGATACTTACTTCAATTCAAAGATTTTTCTTGCCCGTGGTATGAGTGATTATCTATGAACAAATATCACCAAAACTCCAAATCAAACTATAGCTAGAGCCTTAGTTCTTCACTAGATGTACACCAAATAATTCTGATACCATTTATATTATGCTTTAGTTCTTATACTCATCCTTGGAAAGGTAACGAATTTTCAAATAAATTTTCAAAGCATGTTATTTAATGATAAAATAAAGAAAAAGTTTCTAAAACAAGTAGATATTCAAGAGAGCAAATATGCTTATTTATGATTATAGAATTATAGCATCTAAAATAAGACCATTCATCATCTCACATGTAATATGTATTAATATTTATAACAATAAAGCATACATTATTCATCTTGTCTACACTGTGACTTGGGTCTTTGATGTGTACAAATCAAATAACAATTTCAAAATGGAGCAGCAATCAGAAATACTAGACTACTAATATTGTACAGAATATACTAAGAAAAATCACGTGGACAAAAACAAATAAAAAAAAATAAAGAATGAATGAAGAAATTTTGATATACAATCTATTTTCAAGTGTAGGTTATTCATTGAAAAGTTTCTTGTAGCACTAAAGAAAGGATTGTTACAAAATCCTTTCCTTAAAAAAATACTAGAAATATAAACTAGCAGAAATTTCCAAACTCATCCCTTCCCATTACATCAAACGTCAGGTTAATGAGTTAGAAAATGGACAACTAGTGATTATAATAACTTGGGAGATAAGTTTACTAGAATGTTTCACAACAAGATTGCAAAAAAATACTACAAATCAGCAAAGTCTTCATCGTCATCTTCATCTTCTGATTCATATTCCAAAACATGTTAAATCTCATCTTCAGATTCAAATTCATCATCTCCTACATTAGCACCTATATCTCCACAATTTGGATCATTTTGAAGACAAAGATCATTGTCCTCCACCACCTCAATTTGATGTAAATTAATTTCATTATCATGAAAGGCTAATTCCAGCATTGAAGAAGTTTTCTTTGACAATTCAGGCATCTCTACAATTTTCCTCGCCTTAATCATGCACATAGCTATCCAATCCGTTTGGACTCACCTTAATGAATGATATGGTACATAATATACCTAGCATGATTGCATTGTAAAGTATGAATGGTTCATATTTATTAAACCTTCTACTTTGGTTAACTTCTATGCGGCTGTAATTTGGGTGCCTCCTAGTACCAAGCCTTGAAGGGTCAAACCAATCATATTTAAATAGAATCGTTATTTTGAATGGATAACCAGGATACTCTAACTCTAATATCTCTATCAATTGACCATAATAATCACTTGCATTCTACCTATAGTTTGTACCCTTAATGCAAATACCATTGTTCATGGTAGCTCGGCCAGTCTCGGGGTCTATAGTATAAAATGTGTACCCATTGACAAAGTACATTAGATATGCCTGTGTGGTTCTATTTGGCCTTTCAGCAAGAGCCTTTACAAAGATATTTTCCACATTGTTACTTGGATTACATGCCTGTTTATCTAAAAAATAGTAATGTCAATATGTATTTGATTTTAAATATTTGCTTATGAAAAATTATGCAGGGAAGGAAATACTCTTACATAAAGTTTGAACAATTCAACAAAATTATTATTGAGCATTTGATCAATGTCAACATCACAAATTCTTGGATCTTGTTCATGTAGCTTGAGAATGTAACTACTTCAAAAGGTACAACCTCAACACAATTCAAAAGAATATAGGTTTTAGCAGCTCGAAGCTCCCCGACATCAATTGGCCTAGGCTTTGCAATTCCATAAGAAGATCCAGGATACATGAATATTGACAAATTACCTTCTATTGGAACATAAACCCCCTCATCATCATTACAAGGTACATTCTATAATCTTGTGGGAACATGTGATTCAAAGTATTGCGAACAAAAGTTTGATGCTTCTTCAACTAAATATGCATTACATATTGAACCCTCAACCCAAGCCTTATTACCAACATTTTTTTCAAATGACAAAAGGAACCTACACACACAAACACACACACACACACACACAATATATATATATATATATATGACATTAATTAATTCTTTTCATATGTTATTAACATCAAATATCAAGGAAATTGAAAATTTTATATGAGAAGTTAGTACCTCTCAAATAGGTATATCCAACAAACCTATACTAGGCCTGCTATCATTGCCTCATATAGGATGTGGACAGGCAAATATTTCATTGAGTCAAAGAAAGTAGGAAAAAATATTCTCTCTAACTTTCATAGAATTTTTGAAATTTCTAACTATAATCTTCTTATATATTCCTCCTTGATTTTCATACAGGCAAAGTCTTTAAAGGATAAGCTCAACTCAGTTAGTGGTACCCAAACATTAATTTGCATCAAATTCTAAAATACTATTGGTATTAACCTTTATATAAAGACATGGAAGTCATGACTTTTCATACCAAAAAGTTTGTACTTCTTATGTCCACACATCATGCCATATTTGACATATAGACATCAAGAAATTTGAGATTTTTCACCCATTCACATATATCTTGCTTATCATCTTATCCAAAGTGTAGCTTTCCTTTGAATATTTATTATTAGCATTCTTCTCTAACTCTTTTCGTCGGCAATATCAAATCCTTCCTAGTTTTGATGTTGTCTTTTGTTTTGCCATCAATGTTCATGATAGTATTGAAGTCATTTTCAAACAAAATTTTTTCTATGTGCATTACATAGAGATTATGATGAATCAGATAGTACTCTAATAAGGCAAATCCAAAAATATACTACATTTTCTCCAACCCCTACCGCTAGTTTTACAAATGTTGCTATTGATCTCTTCTGCATCAGCTTTAGTTACCTTTCTAAGTCCCAACATCTTGATGTGCTCAAAAATTTCTGTTGCATACCTAATAGAAGGTGACTGGGAAGAAATTGTTTTATTTTTAATAAAGTGGTTTTTATTTCATCTGAAAGGGTGATTATGAGGTAGAAATTTTCAATGATTGTCGAACCATGATGTCTAATGACAATTTGGGAGTGAAAATGTATCTAAGTACTCCATATAATGCAAACAAGCTAATTTACCAATTATGCATCATCCAGACAATATTTATTATGCCGGAAAGTCACTAATAATAGTTCACAACAAAGATGTTCTCATTTAAAAATTATATTTTTGAGACACATCATATGTTTCAACATCTATCTCCCACAAGTGTTTCAATTTAGCTATTAGTGGGGAAGAAAACATTTATCTTATGCTTAGGGTTGTTCGTCTAAGGTATAATTACTAATAAGAAAACATGAGGCTCTTTCATCACTACTAAAAATTATGATAATATCGACCAAAATACCGACGAAAAAATTTGGTCGGTAATTGATGTCTAAAACACGACTAGTTAGCGAACAAAAAAGAATATAGATAAAAAAATTCTACCGATCAAATTTGCGACAAAATACTGACCATAATTTTTAACCAAATATTTTTGGTCAGAAATTAGTCTGTAGAGTGGTTATCAGATATATTACCGACCATTTAATGAGCTATCATTATAATTGATTAGCATAGTATTTTTTCCAAATTATTTATGTCTTAGCACATACCAACCATTTACCAATCAAATATATAGGTTGGTAATTACCGACTAATTCATGACCAATTTAGAAATCCAGAGAGGTGCATCAGAGAAAAATACTTCCGATCAAATTTCTGACCAACTAAGGACCATATATTACAGATCAAATTTATTTGGTGGGTAATATGGTCTATAAATAATAAAAAAATTAGAGAAAAATATTCCCGAAAGATTACCGATCATTTAATGAATAAAAATATATAACAATTAAAAATGGTCAATAAAGTGATAATCCAATATATTTATAACATCGTACTGACCAAACTTCCTACCAAAATAGTTTTGGTCGAAAATTGAATAGTAAATTAGGATGGAAATAGCAAAAAGAAATTTTCAACTAATTACCGATCAATTAATGACCAAAAATATATTACCATTAAAATTGGTCAGTAAATTTGACTTCCAAATACTTCATGATTTTTTTCACCAACCTTTAACCAACCATAATTTTGGTCGGTAATTCAATATTTTTATTTTTCTGATTTGGAAATTATTTGCTAAGTCATTATAACCTAAATCATCGAAACTCCGACATTTTTTTGAATCAAAGTCGACTATAAGTACGTAATCGCATAAATAAGATATTTCTTCTGAATCCAAGTAAGTTTTTCTTTGTCCTTCGCCTTCAAATTGCTTATACACATCTCTGTCTCTCAGAATTATATATATACATTCAGAATTTCATTTTTCAATATATTTGGGTATTAGGTTTTTTCTCCTCCAAATTTTTAAGTTTTGCTTCAATTTCATTTAACCTGACATGATTTTTACTCGGCACAATTAATTAAACTATAATTTTTCATTTTTTAAAATTTGTTCATCTACTAAATATATTTTTAGGATTTTAGTGATTTTGATTTTAATTATATGATGTTTGCATCCGAATAATCTTAATGTTAATGGTTTATATTTATATAAGCATATGAAATTATGTATAAATGTCAATACATTAATATATATTATGATTTATTTTTAATCAAACTTTTAGTTAATGTTAATCTTAATTAATAGCTATAATAGTATATATAAACTTTTATAGATATATATAATCAAATGATATTATGTACAAATTTCTATACTTTAATATATATAAATGTATTATATTATAAATATACATTGATATATTTATATAAACATATAATTATATATATATATATATATTTTTTTATACATATGTATTAATGTTTATACATATCTATATAAAATTTACATTAAACTACCCATTTATATATTTTCTTATATAACAATTATGTAATATTAAATGATTATACAATTTTGTAAATATTTATATTACATCTTATTTTGTATATAAATATAGAATATTTATAATGTTTATATAAATGTGATATATATACTATATATTATTTATAAAAGTGTTACATATAATATAATAATATTTAAGTAACTTTATAACAATATTTTATTCACAAATATTATATAGATACACGTTTTTAATTATATAATCATATGTCATTTTATGTAAAAGTATTTATAACTATATTTATAAGAAAGTTAACTACTTTTCTAACTATATTTATAGCTTTATATAACTAATTTGTAACTATATAATAATGCATAACTATATGTATAATTCTATATAACTATATTTCTAATAAATACATTATATGTATACTAATATATAACTATTTATAATTATATTTTACTAAATGTATACCTTTATTAATGTTAAATATAATTATATCTTTAACTACATACATTTTTATAACTATATGTGTATAACTATATATAAATATTTGTATAAAAATTTACACTTAATATAATTAAATATAACAATATTTGTAACTATATATACATATATGTATTCATATAATTAAATTAAAATATTTGTATATAACATTGTATATATTTATGTATGACTACTTATCACTACTTGTATTAATATATCTATATATAACTATTTGTTTAATTATATAACTATATATATTATATGTAAAATAATATTTAACTATAAATAATTGTATCTTACTATGTGTATAACATTAAAAGTTGTATGCATAATTATATTTAAATATTAAATTTACAACTTATATTTAATATATATTTGTATATAGTAGTATATAAAAAAGTATTTTACTATATGTATACCTATACATAACTATATGTAATAATATATAAAATTAAATTAACAAATATATAAACCTACAAGTATAAATATATGTTTAACTATGTGTAACTGTATCTATAGTCACATGTAACAATATTTATAATTACATGTATAACAACATACAACATTATGTTAAACTATATGTGTATAACTATATATAAATATTTGTATAACTAAATAAATGTCTATATAAATTATATAACTATATTTGTAACTGTAAATACATTTATGTATTAATATAATTAAAGCAAAAAATTTTTTTATAACGTTGTTTATATTTATGTATAACCACTGATAACTACTTGTATGAATAAATCTATATAAAACTAAATGTTTTATAATATATAACTATTTATAACTATATATATTATATGTAAAATAATATATAACTATAAATAATTGTATCTTACTATGTGTATAACTTTAAAAGTTTTATGCATAATAATATTTAAATATTAAATTTACAACTTATTTTAAACTATATTTGTATATAGTAGTATATACAAAAGTAATTTACTATATCTATACCTATACATAACTATATGTATAAATATAAAAAATTAAATTAACAAATATATAATCTTACATGTATAAAAATACGTTTAACTATATGTGTAACTATATGTATAACCATATGTAACTATATTTATAATTACATGTATAACAACATTCAACATTATTGTAAACTATATGTGTATAACTAAATATAAATTTTTGTTTAACTAAATAAATGTCTATATAATTTTATATAACTATATTTGTAATTATATATACATTTTTTCATTAATATAATTAAAGCAAAATATTTTTTTATAACATTGTTTATATTTATGTATAACTACTTATAACTACTTGTATGAATATATCTTTATATAACTATATGTTTAATTATATATAACTATTTATAACTTTATATATTATATGTAAAATTATATATAACTATAAATAATTGTATCTTACTTTAAAATTTTTATGCATAATAATATTTAAATATTAAATTTATCGCATATATTTAATATATATTTGTATAGTATTATTGTAATGTATAACTATACATTACTATATGTATAAATATATAAAATTAAATGAACAAAAATATAAACCGACATGTATCAATATATGATTAACTATATGTGTAACTATATGTATAACCACATGAAACTATATATATAATTACATGTATAATAACATACAACATTATTTTAAAATATATGTGTGTAACTATAAATAAATATTTTTAGATGTAAATTAATGCCTATTTAATTATATATAACTATAATTAGAGACAATTACTTGTGTTAAATAAAATGATTTTTTTAACTAGTTATGGAAGATGATCGTGAATGGATGTACAATGGTCGAATTGTGCATGGAATTGTGAATGGATGTACAATGATTTTTTTAACTAGTTTTGGAAGATGATTGTGAATGGATGATCATGAATGATTTTTAATAGTTGTAAAATAAGTGGGCATGCTCGGTACAAGCAAAATGTTAGGGGGTCTGGAAATAAATTGTATATACATAAGTTGAAGGTGCCGTATAAAAAGATACACTATTGTCCTATAACACCTAGGTTGCAAAGATTGTATGCATCAACCACAACAGCTAATTAAATGATGTGACAATCATAGCATCATATGGAGGACTGTAGGATGTGTCACCCCGCTAATGCTCCTGGTTGGAAACATTTTAATGGGTGTTTTCCTGATTTTTCTTCTCGAGTTCGAAATGTTATGCTGGATTAATTTGCTGATGGTTTTTAGCCATTTGGTCAATCAGGACAGCAATATTCTTTGTGGCCTATGGTGGTGACCCCATATAATTTATCTCTAGACTTATGTATGAAGGAGGAATTTATATTTTTGACATTCTTAGTGTCGGGGCCTACGAATCCAAAGGAAAAGATAGATATTTTCTTGTAGCCATTGATAGTATAGTTGAAAAGAATTTAGGGTGTTGGGGTTCAAATTTATGATATTTCCAAACTGCAAAATTTTTAGATGCGAGCTATCCACATGTAGACCATAAATGACTTTCCAACATATTCTATGATATCTGGGTGGAGTACACCTAGTATGTTAGCATATCCACATAGTATGGAAATTTCTGATGCTTTTAGATTAATTAAGATAGGAAAATAGTCATGGTTCGACAACCATCGGAAGTTTTTGCCCATTAATCATCCGTATCGACGTAAAAATCAAAGACTTCATTAAGAATAGAAAGGTTACTAAACAATTCCCCGAGATTAGTTTTTGGGATGATATTCTGTAAGAATTGAATAAAAGAGGGTCAAGGAAGGTGATATATGTTGATGCTGAGGTTGTGAATGTAGCTATATCTAAGACTTGTGGGTGGAATAAGAAGTATTTACTTGGATTTGCCCTACTGGTGTGAACACTGGCTCAAGCACAATCTTGATGTTATGCATATCGAGAAGAATGTGTTTTACAATTTTTTCAATACAGTGTTTAACATTCCCAGAAAAAACTAAGGACACTTACAAGTCAAGAGATGAGTTAAATAAATATTTTTGTTGTCCTCAATTTACAAAAATTCTTGTCACCAATAAATACCTTGATGTGCCATTTGTTCTGAATAAATCACAGAAAAAGGTTGTGTTGGAGTGGGTAAAATAACTTAGATTTTCAGATGGGTATGCTTCTAATCTGGGGAGATGTGTGGATATGAAAAAACTTAAGATGTTTTGCATTAAGTGTCATGATTGTCATGTATTCATACAAAGGTTATTACAAATTGTTCTTCTAGAATTCCTGCCTAATAGAATATGAGAGCCCATAACTGAGATTTCATTATTCATCAAGCAACTAACTTTTCTTCATTGATTGATTAGGAGTTGAGGAATCTAGGTGAACAAATTCTAGATATCTTATGCAATCTTGAGAAAATCTTTCCACCTAGTTTTTTTTGATATAATGGAATATCTTCCAGTGTACTTGGCTTATGAAACTATGATTGCTGGTCCTGTCCATTATCATTGGATTTATCCTCTAGAAAGGTAATATTAATTTACTAAACCAATTCTTTTTCTATATATATATTTATATATACACAAAAATTACTTGTAATTTCAATAATTATTTTGTAGATACTTGAGGAAAATAAAGCATACAATAATGAATAAGGTTCAGGTTAAGAGTTCTATATCAATAGGTTATATTATGGTTGAGGCTAAAAAATTTATTTCATTTTATTTCAAAGAAGGAGATCCAACTCTTTCACTTAAGGAAAAATAGAATAAGGTTTATCTTAATGACAGTTTAGATAATGAAATGTTTGAAATTTTCAAGCCTTCGGGTAATGAAATTGATGCTGAAGGTAAAAGATATCTAGTCGACTATGAATATATGGCAGCTCATCTATATATCCTAATGAATTGTCCAGAGGTTCAACCATTCATTGAGTAAGTATTTTTTAATTGTCAAATGATATCTATTATTCATTATAATTTACTATTTCCTATCAATGTATCAATTATTTTTTATTTTTTTTAGTGATTTTGTTATAGATAAACATAAAGAATTTCCAAACATGAATGAAGAAGCAATCAATGCAGTGATGGAAAAAGAATTTTCATCATTTTTTGAAAAATACGTATGTTTACTTATAATAAAAATCACAAAATAATTGTATTGTTCTAATAAAAATTTATAATTGTAATCTCAATAATCCACTTAATTTTTATGGCAAATTCATAATCATGCGAATAAAATTTCCAATCATTATCTTCAATGTATAGCACAAGGTCCCCTAAGAGAGATTAAAACATACAAAGGTTACTATGTGAATGGTTTTAAATTTCACACTAAATCATATGGTAGCTTCTGGGCAACATATAATATTGGGGTATGCATTAAAGGTTTTGTATACAATGAAACCAAGTATGACTATTACGAGACTCTGGTCAAAGTGATTGAATTAGAATTTGAAGCACTCTTGGTTAAAAAAACCATGTTATTCAAATGTGAATAGTTTGATCCAACACTACATGTTGATATTGTTGTCCATCCTCGATATAAACTTGTCAATGTGCATGATAAAAAATGATTCAGCAAGTACAAACCTTTTGTCTTAGCAGTACAAGCATCATAGGTTTATTATTGTGAATATTCGGGTCGGACCGACCCTAGAAATGATTGGAAAGTTGTGTGCATCATAAAAGCAAGGGCTCAAATTGACATCCCCACATCACCAAGTACTAATTTCATATACCCAGCTTTTCAAAATGATGACAATGATTTTATAATTTAAGTTGTGGTGAGGGACGAAGACGTCCTTTTAGTCGCATCTTCTGAGATGGATACAAGTGGGGATGTAGATGTTGATGAAAATTTAATTGATTATGAGAAAGAAATATGTGATGAAGAGAAGTTTGAAATTTATGTTAGTACATTTGAATAAGATGACAAAGCAGATTTGAATGATTTTGATGAGAATGAATAGACAGTGAGATTTATTTTATTTTAATTGTTAATCATTTTTGTTTATTTACATTTCCTTGTGCATTTTTAATAGGTATGGCACATGGACGAGGTAGAGGCAGCACATTGTATGGTCGTAGGAGTTATGGTATAGGCAGCACCGCCCTAGGTATGCCAGAAACTGGTAGAGGGTCATGTGTGGGAGGGATGCCATATTAGACAGAGAAGGTTATGAATGTACCACAGCAGTAGCATCAGTTGACTAATCCACATAATGGTCCTTAGATTTTGATGAATGATCAAGAGACATGGGATGGAGATGAGGAGAGGATGGAGATGTTGGAGAGTCTTCCTCAGAGCATCCTACAGATGAGACTCTCCCTATTGCTCGGGTTAATCCGACAATTGATAATCTGTAAGATATAAAGCTTAACAAATGATTTATCAATTTATTTATTTATTTCTTACTTGCTAATAAAATTTTGGTTACAGGATGATGTTAGAGCTGCCTGGTTCTATTTCTAGGGTTTTGAGGTCAATTTTCAAAAAGTCTTTTAAACCTAATGGACATAATTAAAAGTCACTAACACATAGAGACAAATTGGTGATTTGGAGAGAATTTAAGGTAAATATTACTACCTAAAAATTTTTACATCTTTTATTTTTTTTTGTTCATTGATTAAAAAGTATTTATTTATAAATATAGAAAGTTTACAGGTGGACACAGCCAAAGAAATCGATCAAAAGTGTGTTCTACAGATATGCTGCCAGTCAGTATAAAGACACCACGTACGAGATTAAAGATAAATAGCTGAAGAAGAAAGAAAAAGATTCAAGTGTCCCGGATTATGTTTTCGAGGAGTGGCGGAGCATATAGGAAGATCCGGATTATAGGAAGAGGAGTGCTAAACAGAGAGGCAATCTTTGCTCAGAGTGGGCTGGGGAGGGTAGTGGCATGTCTACACACACTTGTGGATCTCGTTCTATGCATGAGCACAAATGAGAATGGGTATTATTTCTAATTTATACTTTTTATATTTATTACTTTGTGAATTGTGTTCAATTATACCTAAATTTCATTTCTCATAAGGAATTTTTTTTTCAATATATTTAAAGTATGTATTGTGTGTAATTATAGACACGCAAGGAGGGTAAGAAGCTCAGTGCTTCTCACTTATTCAGATATATACACATGAAGGTTCATGATGATCAGACTTTTGTTGATTAGACATTTCGTGCAGCAAATGTAAGTTAAATTAAAAAAATTAATTTTTCTTTTTTTGTTTGAATACAAATTGAAATACTTTTCATACATTTTTATTAGGGGAGATATTAGGAAATGTTATCTATTGCACTCACACATATTCCTAGTCTACTTCATGTTCATGTGAAGGTGCAACAGGTAGTTCTCATTCATCAGCTCCACCAGTTGATGCGTATTAGATTTGGTATACGCCTATTGATGGCAAGGAGAAAGATGCCCGTCTATAGTGTTGGTTCGTTGGCATCATTATTCTACTCGCATAGATGACCAAACTATGAAGCTGAATTTTCAAGACTAGTTTCAAATTTGTTCTCGAAGATGGAGGAATTTTAAGATGCGATGCAAAATTTGATACAGTTTCAGTTGGCTGATACCGAACAACGCATGATCGACTATGAGGATTATAGGGATGACTTGTGTATATGTTTTGATTGGCTTACAAAGAAGTTTCAGGAAAGAGGACTACAATTCAACCCTGATGATCTACCTTGGATTGTTTGGAGTAATGCTCCAGCTACAACATCTACTCCTTCAACTACAGCAGCACCTACAACAACCGCTTCAGGACTAGTAGCAGCAGACAACTCTACCCTAGTACCCAATATCTCACCGTGTGGACTAGAAATGTCACACCATAATGATTATGAAACTAGGTTGGATGATTAGTGTACTACACACATTTTTTTTCAATGCCTTAAACTTTAATTTTGGATTTTATTTTTTTATTTTATCTTGATGCTTTTAATATATATATGCAATAGATATAATTTTTTTCTGGAGTTAATTAGATTTTTATTTTGTTGTTTTATCTGTACATGTTTCTACAGGTACTGAATCAAAACTGGAAGCAAAATGATTATTTTTTTGTGTTTCATGTTCCAATTTCTGACCATATTGCAACCAAACTGACCAAAATTTTTTAATATCATGGTCGATAAAAGGTCACCAAATGGTCGATAATTCTTTTGGAGATCAATTACCAACCAATGATTTTCAAAGATATTGATCGGTTTTTTGTCGCAATTTTTTAGGTTTTTACCGACCATTTTGTGACCATTTACCGACCTAATTCTTTTGGTTGGAAAATGGTCTGAATATCATCGGTTTTTTGTCGGTAAATGGTCTCCAAATGCTCGGTAATTACCGACCGTTTGGAGAACAATTACCGACCTTAATTATTTGGTGGTTAAATTGTCGGAATATAGTCGGCAAATCTTTGTCAGTAGACGATCCTTAAATGGTCAGTAATTTCCCAATCGACTGATTTTTCATTGGTAAAAAATTTAGCGACGAGCAAATATTTTGGTCAGTAAATGGATGGGTTTAGGTTTGCCGACCAAAAAACACCGAATTTCCGACCAAATAATTGGTTGGTAATATGGTGAATTTTAGAAGTGCATACACATCCCCGATGAAAAATTTTATAGTGTTACAATGATTAGCCAACTTGAATATTGCTTACTCGATTGACCAAATGGTTGGAATCCATCCCTACATAATCCCAACTTGACATTTCAACTCTTCGCAGAAAATGAAGGATGCAACTGGTCAAAATGAAACATAGCCTTGATGAATGATGCATAACACAATCGTCCTTGTCATGATCATCATGCCAACGCATATCCTTAGCAATTGTTTTTGAAACATACAATCTCTATAGCCTAGGAATGAGAGGAAAGTAATACATCCTTTTATACAGAACATCACCCAAGTGTTTTGTTGACTCCTTTCTCCTACTTTTGTACTGAGGATTCTCACATAAATTGCAACACTTCAAAGTGCTATCTACACTGCGATATATCATGCAGACAAGCTCACAACAATCAATTTTGTTCATAGGAATACCCAATCCTTTAACCACCTTATTCGTATCATAAAAATTTGTTGGCAATGTGTTTCTCTAAGCTAGTACCTTTTTCATAAATTCAAATAAGGAATCATAACATCTCTCTGGTAAATGATATTGTGACTTAATATTCAACAATCGAGCTACTATAAATAACTATAAGTACTTCTCACTCCTGGGCCACAATGCTCGATCGATTACTTGTAACATTTTATACAATTTTTTTGCTATCAGATTTGGACTCTCCTCAGTAGTGTCAAAGTTTAAGTCAGGTCCACCTACATCCATAACCATGGTATGGTATGGACCTGGTAATTTAGTAGCATAAGCTGATGTATGACCTTCACACTGTTCATAATTTCTATGAGTTGTAGTTTCCCCTTGATATATAGATTGATAGATAGATAACAGATAGACAGATAAATAAATAAATAAATAAATATATATATATATATATATTTATATAGATAAAAGATTGATGTAAAGATAGATAGATAAACATATAGACAAATAGACACATAAATAATTAGATATATTAATAGATAGGTACATAGACTATAGGCTAAAAAACATAAAGGTAGATAGAGAGATAGAGACATAGACTTATAGACAAATAGAAAGATAGAGAGATAGATAGATAGATAGATAGATAGATAGATAGACAGGTAGACAAATAGATAGATAGATAGATAGACAAATAAATTTATTGATAAATAGATAGATAAACATATAAACACATTTATAGAAATTTAAATAGATAGATAGAAAGATAGATAGTAAAATAGTCTGATATAAATATAGATAGTTAGATAGTTAGACAAATAGAAAGATAGACAGATAGATAGATAGATAGACATATAGATTGATAGATAGATAGATGGTTAGACAGTTAGAAAATTAGATAGATATATATATAGATAGATAGATACATACATATATAAAGATAGATAGAAATGCATATAGAAAAATATTCAAATACTCAGATAGAGTGAGGAGAAAATAATTAGATAGATAGATAAATAGAAAGATATACAGATTGATTGATTTGTGGATATATACACAGATATAAAAATAGAAAGATAAATAAATAAATAGATAGATAAACTGATAGAGTGATAGATAGTTGAATAGATATATAGATAAATAAATATATGGATATACAAATAGACAATTAGATAGAGAAATAGAGAAATAGATGGATATATAGATATATAGATAAATTAATTTACTTATAGTCTAATAGAGTAATAGAAAGAAAGAAATTTAGATAGTTATACAGATAGATAGATAGAAATATAGATAGTTATATAGAAAGATAAATTGAAAGATAGACATATATACAAATAGATAGATAAGAAGATAGACAAATAGACATATAAACATATAGATATATAAATATATAAATATATAGATAGATAGATATGTAGATAGACATATAGATAAATAGATAGATAGATAGAAGATATACATATAGACAGATATAAAGATAAATAGTGAAATATATTTTTAAATATTTAGTCAAATATGAGTAGATAGATAGATTGATTGATTGATAAAAAGCTAGATAGAAAAATAAGTATATATATAGATAGATATATAGATATATTCACAAATAGATAAATAGATAAATATATAGATAAATATTTAGATAGATATACAAATAAATAGATAGATAGATAAATACACAAATATATAGATAAACAGATAATAGTTAGATAGATAGAGAGGCATATAGACAAATAGACATATAAATAGATAGATAAATTTATAGACAGATAGAAAAATAGATAAATAGACAGATAGACAAATAGACAGATAACCAATTAGATATATCGAAAGATTGATAGATATACAAATAGACAGATAGACACATAGGGAGATAGATAGATAGGTAGATAGATAGATACATAAAAAGATAGATAGATAGATTTATTGACAAAGAGATAGATAGATAGATAGATAGACAGTCATATAGACACATAGAAACATAGATGATAGAAAAGAGATTAATAGACAAATAGAAAAATACACAGATAGATAGATAGATAAAGAAACTTGAGATAGATAGATAGATAGATAGATAGACAGATAAACAAAAAGACAAATTAATAGATAGACACTTATACAAAAAGAGACATAAATAGATAGACATATTAACAAATACACAATTAGACTAATAAACTAATAGGTAGTTAGATATTTTGATAAGTAGACAGATAGATAAAATAGATAGATAGATAATTAGATAGTTAGACAATTATATGGTAGATATATAGACATATAGACATATAGATAGATTGATAAATTGATAGATAGATAGATAAATAGGTAGACTTATAGATAAAAAGATAGATATAAATATAAATAGATATATAGGTAGAAAGATAGAAAGATAGATAGACAGATAGACTAATAGACTAATTGACTGATTGATAGATAAACAAATATACATATATATAGATTTACAAATAGATACATAGATAGATAGACAAATAAACAGGTAGATAGACATACAGATAGATAGATAGCGAGATAGTTATAAGATAGATTTACTGATAGACTAATAGATAGAAAGATAGTTAAATAGTTAGATAATTAGACAAATAGACAGATAAACAGATGTATTTTTAGCTAGTTAGTGAATTATATTGATAGAAAGATAAATAGATATATTGATTGATAGATTGACAAATTGATAGATTGACAAATAGATACATAGATAGATAGACAAATAGATAAATAGAAAGTTAGACATATTGAGAGATATATTAATAGAAAGTTAAATAGATGGACAGATATATAGATATAGAGATAGACATATAGATAATAACATAAATAGATAGAGAGATAGATAGATGGAAAGCCACATAGAGTTATAGTGATAGACTAATACACAGATAGAGACATATATAGATAAATGATAAACAGATTGATTGATAGAAAGATAGACAAATAGATTGAAATATAGATTGATAGATAAACATTTAGACAAATAGATAGATACATAGATAGTTAGATAGACAGATTAACAGATAGATTGACAGATAGATAGATAATTAGAAAGAACAATAGATAGTTAGATAGATAGGTAGGTGGACATATAGATAGATATATACATATAGAGATTGATAGAAAGAAAGATAAATAGATAGATCGAGAAATAGATAGATATACAGATTGACAGATGGATATATATATATATATAGACTGATAGACTAATAGACATAAAGATAGTTAGACAGTTATATGAATAGACAGTTAAAAAGATAGATAGTTAAATAGTTACATAGATTGATAAATAAACATATAGATATATTGATAAATAGATAGATAGATAGCTAAATAAACATATAGATTGATATACTAATAGAAAAATATATAGATTTATATATATAATGATAGATAGATAGATAAATAGACATAAAGACAGATTGATTGATTGACAAATATATAGTTAGAAATATAGATAGAAAGATAGATAGATAAACATATAGGCAGATAGATATATAGATAATTAGAGAGATAGATAGATAGATAAACACAAAGATTAATATATTGATGAATTAAAAGGCATAAAAAGAGATAGAGAGATAGACATAAAAAAATAAATAGATATATAAAGATAAAAAGATAAATAGATATATTGAAAGATAGAAAGATAGATGGATAGACAGATATTAAGATAGTTAGACAGATAGATAAATAGTTAGATAGACAAATAGTCAGATAGACACATAAACACATTTAAAGATAGTTAGATAGATATATAGACTAATATACTCCTAGAAAAATAGATAATTAGATAGTTAAAAAGATAGATAGATAGGCAGACAGATAGGTAGATAGATAGATAGACAATTAGATAGATAGACAAGTATATAGATAGATAAATATATAGACATCGAAAGAAAGATAAAAAAATAGTTAGATAGATAGATAGGTAAATAAATAGATAGACAGATATATAGATAGATAGATGGATGGTTAGAGAGATATATAAATAGATAAAAAATTAGATAGATAAATAAACAGATTGATAGACTTATAAACTAATAGACTAATAGATAGTTGAATAGTTAGACAGGTTAATGAAATAAATTGATATAAAAATAAATAATTAGGCAGACTGATTGATTGATTGATTGATTGACAGATAGATTGATAGGCAGAATGATAGTTAGAAAATAATATAGATAGATTGATAGAAAGGTGGATAGTTACATAGATAGATAAATTGACTCATAGATATATACAAATAGATAGATAGATAGATAAACATATTTACAGATAGAAAGATAGATATATAGATAGATAGATTAGTAGATAGACATATAGAAAGATAAATAAATAGATAGAAATATAGACAGATGGATAGTTATATAGTCAAATAGATTAATAGATAGATAATCAGATAAAATTATAGATATATAAATAGATTGATAGATAGCGAGGTAGGAAGATATGTAGATATATACATAGATATATTGATATATAGATATATGGATATATAGATATATGGATATATATATATATATATATATGGATATATAGATATATGGATATATAGATATATGGATATATAGATATATGGATATATAGATATATGGATATATAGATATATGGATATATGGATATATAGATATTTGGATATATAGATATATGGATATATAGATATATAGATATATAGATATATAGATATATAGATAGATAGTAAAATATTATGATAGATAGACAATTAGATAGATAGACAAGTATATAGATAGATAAATATATAGACATAGAAAGAAAGATAAAAAAATAGTCAAATAGATTGATAAATAAATAGTTAGATAGATAGTTAAATAGATAGATAGATAGATAGGTAAATAAATAGATAGACAGATATATAGATAGATAGATGGATGGTTAGAGAGATATATAGATAGATAAAAAATTAGATAGATAAATAAACAGATTGATAGACTTATAAACTAATTGACTAATAGATAGTTGGATAGTTAGACAGGTTAATGAAATAAATTGATATACAAATAAATAGTTAGGCAGACTGATTGATTGATTGATTGATTGACTGATAGATTGATAGGCAGAATGATAGTTAGAAAATAATATAGATCGATAGATAGAAAGGTGGATAGTTACATACATAGATAGATTGACTCATAGATATATACAAATAAATAGATAGATAGATAAACATATATACATATTGAAAGATATATATATAGATAGATAGATTAGTAGATAGACATATAGAAAGATAAATAAAAAGATAGAAATATAGATAGATGGATAGTTATATAGTCAAATAGATTAATAGATAGATAATCAGATAAAATTATAGATATATAAGAACGGTTCTTTTTTTCAAAAACGCTCTCAATTTCGAGAGAGAGAAAACCCCATTTTCTAGAGGGAGAAAATTTCCATTTTTGCTCAAAACAAGCTCCATTCAAGCTAAAAATGGAGCAAACCGACTTATTAATTAATAATAAGTCATTTCCTTCGATTTTAAAGGGGACCACACTGATTTCACATTCTCACGGGAACAAAAACGGACATCCAGTGCTCATCTTCTCATCCGAAGAAATGAAAAGGCTCATGGAACCGTTTGAACACATGCTCATCGGGAAGTTCTCCCACGGCAGACCTCGCACGAGTGAAGTCCAAAAGTTTATCACCTCTTTGAAGCTCAACGGTAAGGTGAAGTTCGCAGACTTCGATACTAAACACGTCGTGCTGCAATGCACTCTGCTGGAAGACTACTATCATCTATGGCATGTAGATGGATTTCCCATGCGAGTTTTGAAGTGGACAAAGGATTATACTCCACTAGAAGAGGTGCCCATAGTCCCAGTATGGTTTACATTACTGTATCTTCCATTATATTTATTTAGTGCACACTCTCTCTTTGCTATATTGTCGTGTTTGGGAAATTTTATGCAACGGGATGAGGCCACTGTCGCCATGTCCAGGCCGAATAAAGCTCGAGTATGTGTCGAGTATAACCTTCTGTCTCAACTGCCTAGTAAGATATGGATATGCAGTGGGGAAGAAGAACGGGCCGAGGGGTTTTGGAAAATAGTCATTCCCGAAAGCTTGTCATCTTACAGTTCTGGCTGTAAGAGGCTCGGGCATGACACAAGTCAATGCAAGGCATGCGTTGAGGTGAAGGAAGAAGCTTTTCAGCAGGAAGACAGATGCAGGAACACCACCAAATGGATAACAAAGAAGGATGAAACCATTTACAGAAAGTTACATGAAGAAGAGAATAAACGCTCGAATGGTTTAGAAGATTTGAAGGAGAATGGTAAGAATGATCAAATCGTGTATAAAGAGGCTAACACGACTGAAAAACAGAATGAAGAGATAAGCAAAGAGGAAGGGGGGATTGGGGATGCAACTGATGGATGGAAGGAGGTAAAACACAAGCGAAAACATTGTAGAAAAACTAAAACCAAAATAGGTTTAAAAGAAAAACTTGAGGATTATAACTGGTTAAATGATAATCTTCTGGACTTTCCAGAAGATGAATCAATTATGTTCAGCTGTCCCTCATTAAACAAGGATGAAGAATCACAAGGGGAGTGTTTCGAAAAAGCTAAGGATGATTTATCAATATACAATGAAGATTGGGAAAAGCTTTCGAGAAATCAAGCTATGGAGGCCATTAAACGAATGGCTATGGAATTAGGTAAACAAGTTAAATACAATGAGATAAAGCAAGAAATTTTTAATACCCCTAAAACCCCAAGGAATATGAAGAAATATGCTAATATGGGTTTAGATTCTAAGTGTACAACTAGAGCTCAAGCTAAACTAAGTTTTAATGGATAGATGTCTATATTGGAATATTCGGGCGGTCGCTAATAACCCCACCCTAAACACACTAAAACAATTGATTAAAATATTCAAAATATCTTTAGTTGTTATTGCTGAACCAATGGTACAACATGATCAATTAATTAAATATGGTGAAACTTTAGGGTTTAAAAATGCGTATGCCAACCTAAATAGTAAACTCTGGATTATGTGGCATAATAAGCTGGAAATTGAAATATTAAAAGATACCAAACAAATAGTTCAGTTAAAATTAAACAAACAAGCAAATCAAATAATCTCGATAGTTTATGCTAAAAATGATAAAAAATCTAGGTTAACTTTATGTGAGGAGATGAAAGACATAGCGAAAAGTGTCTCCCCTTGGATTAAAGTAGAAGATTTTAATGTAGTAAGAAGTCCTTGTGAGAAGAAAGGAGGAAACCCACCAGAAACGATAGCTATGAATCAATTTAATGATACAATAGCCTCTACCAATTTAATGGATATAGATTTCATAGGATCAAGATACACCTGGTGTAATAACTGGCGGAAGAGAGGAGTAATCTGGGCAAGGCTAGATAGGGTCATGTGTAATTCTAAATGGGTAACCACTCAAGAAATTACTAGGTAGAGACACTTAAACAGAACATGTTCTGATCATAGCCCACTATTAATTACAATACATAAGAGCCAGATAGTCACACCTAATTTTAAATTCCAAAACATGTGGGCTAAGCACCCAAGCTTCGAAGGGCTTGTGAAAGAGTCCTGGCTAGAACCATCTCTGGGAAAGCCAATACAAGCCCTTATGGTCAAGCTTTTAAGACTAAAAAGAAGTTTAAAAACCTGGAATAAAGAGGTTTTTGGTAATATTAATCAAGAAATTTAAAAAGCAGATGAAGAAGTAGCTAAGTTGGAACAGGATTTTGATAGCACAAACAATAAAAACACTAGGCAAGAATTAAGTAAAGCTTACGGAGAGCTGAGATTGAAACTACACATGGAAGAAATTTACTGGAAACAACGATCAAAAATTAAATGGTTAAAAGACGGAGAAAAAAACACTAAATTCTTCCACAATATGTGTAAAATTAAATCTCAAAAAAAAAACAAAATTAAAGGAATAAAAAATGGAGAGGGAATATGGGTGGATGAAGAAAAGCAAATAAGTGCTCTCTTTGAAGAATTTTTTAAAAATCAATTATGCAGTCAGGCACAACGTGTGGGAAACTCACTAATGACAGAGATCAATGCAATCATCACGGAAGAACAAAATCAAATTATGGAAATGATTCTAGAAGAACTTGAGGTTAAAGAAGTGGTATTCAACCTAGACAAGGACAGTGCAGTAGGGCCAAATGGTTGGAATAAGTATTTCTTCTAATCAAACTAGCATATTATTAAAAATGAGCTAGTCCCTGCAATTGCCAGCTTTTTTGTAGGGGCGGAAATACCGAAATCTTGGGCAAAATCATATATAGTATTAATCCCTAAAAAAGAAATGCCACAGAAATGTGAGGATTTTAGACCTATAAGTCTATGTAATGCTATTTATAAGGTATTAGCTAAAATTCCATAGAATAGATTAAGCTCCATCTTACCCTCTATAATATCTCAGGAGCAAACGGGGTTCGTTGAAAACAGGTTAATGATAGAAAATATTAGGTTGGCATCTGAGATGATGAAAGAGATAACAAGTAAAACTAGAGGAAAGAATTTAGTGGTAAAACTAGATTTGTCCAAAGCATTCGACAGGGTCAAATGAGATACTCTATGTTTTGCTATGAGAAAGTTAGGTTTTTCCGAGTTAACCATAGATCTAATATATAGATGTATCTCTAGTATATGGGTAAGAATAATTGTAAACAGGAAGATAGGCAAGGAATTTAAACGAAGTAAAAGTCTAAGGCAAGGAGATCCATTGTCTCCTCTCCTTTTCAATATATATCTAGAATTATTAATTCGAAATCTGAATAAAAGAATGTCAGAAGGCAAAATAATACCTTTCAGACAACCAAAAAATACACCTAGAATAGGATGTTTAGCATTTGCAGATGACATTATAATATTTACGAATGCAAGTAAAAAATCAATAATGAACTTTATGGACCCTTCAAATATTTGAAAATGAAAAAGGCCAAGTTGTAAATAAGAATAAATGTCAGTTTATGGTATCTAAAAACACGAAAGTAAAAGTAGTAAATAAAATCAAGAGTATTACAGGTTTTTTAGAAATTAAAGGAGCCTTAATATACCTAGGATGCCCTATATATGAGGGAAGACTCAAAGAAAAATATCTAATTTCTCTTCAGGATAAACTGAGAAAGAAAATTGCAGGTGGGAAAGAATAGCTGTTGGGCTTTGGAGGGAGAATTACGTTAATTTCTCATGTTCTGCAAAGTACACTGGTGCATATATTATCAGTTATTCACCCTCCTAAGAATTTCACTAAAAAACGTGAATCAAAAATGACCAACTTCTTATGGGGCAAAAGAGATGGGAAAAACAAATTACACTGGAAAAACTGAGAAGATATTTGTTACCCTAAAGCAGAAGCAGGCTTAGGTATAATGAATTCACAGGATTTAGCCAAGGCATGGGATTGTAAGGGCTGGTGGAGACTTAAAGAAAGTGACAATCTCTGGGCAAGATTCATGCGTGCTAAATATTTAGCTCATAAGCATAGGACCCCAAAGAAAGCTTCGAATAACTGGAAAGCAATGGAAAAACAAAAGGAGTTAGTAGACACGCACTCTATACTAAAATAGAGCAGTTGGAAATGGACTCTAACCCCACAAGGAAACTTCACCTTAAAGGCAGTAAAGGAATTGGTTAGGAACAAAAAACCTTCCCAAATGATATTCAAATGGGTTTGGCAAGAGAATGTTCCTCAGAAAATGTGATCTCTTACATGGAAGGCCCTTGTAAATGCCTTACCGATAGACACTAATATACAAAGAAAAGGGACAAAATTGGCATCAAGATGTGAATGCTGCTCTGAAGCTGTAGAATCTATGGATCACTTATTCTCTAAAGGTATAATTGTTGTGGAACTCTAGAAAGAGCTAGAAGAAGCAAGTAAATAAAGTAAAAAAAAAGATGGACTAATAGACAGACTTAAAAAATGGGGAAGTAATTCTACAAAAAATCCCACTAGAACTTGGCTCAATCAAAAACTACCACATGTTATAATTTGGTGCTTATGGAAAACTAGAAATAAAAGTAGATTTAAAAACATAAGGATGAATTCAACAGAAATAATAAAAGATATTAAAAAAGAGAACCAATATATCAATTATAAAACCTATTAGAATAGACAAAGAGAAGTTAGATAAGAAGGATGAGAAGACATGGGATCTTACGTTTAAAATTATTAGTCAACAATGGGCTAAAAGAATAAGCTGGAATAGCCCCCTAGTAGGTAAGCTTTCTCTTAACGCAGATGGTAGCTTTAACAGGGATACCGGATTAGTAGGAGGGGGAGGTGTAATAAGAGACTCGAAGGGAGAGTAATGAAAGCCTTTACTCTTTATAGCGTAGCCTCTTCAGCTCTCGAATCAGAAATAAAAGCCTTGAAAACTGGATTAGTAATATGTAAAAAATTAGAATTTAGAAACATTCAAATTTAGGTGGACTCGAAGTTGCTAGTAGATACAGTTACCAATAGAAGAATTCTCTGGAGGTATGAGGAGGATTTAGAAGCAATTATAAATCTCATTATTGAAGTAAAAGCTTCATTAATACATGTTTATAGGGAGGCAAACACTCTAGCGGATAACCAAGCCAGAATAGGTTAGACCAGAGGGGAATTAGAATATGATGAGAATTCCATGCCGCTCAAATTAAAAGGAATTGCTCGACTAGATAAATTATCCTTCCCTTATGTAAGAATAAAAAAGATTAGCCTTAGTAAATTGGAAGCAGCTTAAAAATATTGACTAAATGAAAATGTGAGCGGACAGCTGGCTCTGTAGGGGAATTTCTGTCTCTACAAAGCCTCGCCTTGCAAAGAACAAAGAAGGTTAAGGTAAGTCTGAAATTTCTGCTTTCTTTTTTTGGTTTTGCTGGTTTTTTATTTTGCAGGATAGTCCTTTAAGGGGCTCCAATTCCAAGGTTTTCTGTTTAAAAATCCAGCTTGAAATTTTATAAGAGTCTGTAATATGCATTGTTAAGTCATGCATTATGGTTCCTTATATCTATAAAGTCATGAGTGCGGGAAAAAAGAGAGAGAGGAAGTCCGTGTTAAGCCTAAACATAAAGAGATAGGAGAGTTAAGTGTCTACGTTAGGTGCTGCTAGGAGGATCTAAAAAAGCTTCGAAGAAGGAAGTTTGAAGCTTTACGGAATACATAGAGAGAAAAAGGGCAGGAAAAGAGACAGAATTAAATGCTGGAAAAACACTTCAACATGGTGCAAAGGTAACAAGGAAAATAAGATATATCTTGCTATAATTTTGCAGGTAAATAATGCAAATAAAGTAGATGGAGTGAGGAAACATGCAAAGAGGAGAGATGGCCCATCACTAGGAGTGCTAAAAAAATTTAAGGGTGAAGTATCCTCGAGCAAAGTTAAGCCCACATATAAGTTCTTTAATAGTGTTTCAATAAAGACTAGATGCTACTTAGTACTAGGAATTTCTATTTTAACTAGTCTTTAGAAATGGGGTATGGATGTAAGAGGGAAAAGGGTAGTAGCTTGTACAAACGGTATTCCTCCACCAAAAGAGAGGGTTATAAATTAATAAACAAACTTTTATAAAAAAAATTATAGATATATAAATAGATTGATAGATAGCGAGGTAGGAAGATATGTAGATATATACATAGATATATAGATATCTAGATATATGGATATATAGATATATGGATATATAGATATATGGATATATAGATATATGGATATATAGATATATGGATATATAGATATATGGATATATGGATATATGGATATATGGATATATGAATATATGGATATATAGATATATGGATATAGAGATATTTGGATATATAGATATATGGATATATAGATATATGGATATTAAGATATATAGATATATAGATATATAGATATATGCATAAATTGATAGATAAATAGATAGATAGTAAAATATTATGATAGATAGGCATATAGATATATACATAGAAAGATAGATACATGTGCAAATAGATAAATAGATAAACAGATAAAAGATAGATAGATAGCCCATTAAATAGGTAGTCATAAAGATAGATAGATAGATTGATTAATTGATTGATTAATTGATTGATTAATTGATTGACATTTAGAATAATAGACGAATAGATAGATTGTTAGCTAGATAACCAGATAGATAGATACATAGATAGACAGATAGATAGATAAATAGATAGATAGATAGACAGATAGAATCATAGATAGACAGAAAAAAGATAAAAAGAAAAATAGATAGATACATAGATAGATTGATACATATATATACACAAAGAGACATAAATAGAAAAATAGATAAACAAATAGATGATTAGACAGATTGACTAATTAGTTAGATAGTTTGATAGAGAGGTATATAGATAAATAGATAGATAAATAATTAGATAGTTAGATAGTTAGATTAGTTGAAAGATCGACATATAGATATATAGATAGATTGATAAATTGATAGATGGATAGATAAACAGATAGATAGAGAGATAGATAAACATATAGACATATAAATAGAAAGATAGATAGATAGATAGACAGATAGATAGATAAATATATAGATAGACTAATAGATAGATTGATAGATACATGGATAGACATATAGACTGATAAACAAAAATGTATATAGAAAATAGACAAATAAACATATAGATAGATAGATAGATAGATACAGATATAAAGAGAAGACAGATAGACTGATAGACTAATCGATAGAATGATAGTTATATAGTTTGATAGATAGACAAATATATAGATAGACAGATATATTGTTAGTTAATTAGTGAATTATACAAATAGAAAGAAAAACAAATAGTTAGATTAATAGATAGATAGATTAATAGATTGACAAATTAATAGATAGACAGATAGACAAATAGACAAATAAAAGGTTAGACATATATATAGATATAAAGATAGATAGGCAGATATATAGATAATGTTATAGACTTATAGATAGTTAGATAAATAGATAGATAGACAAATAGATAGATAGTTAGATAGACAAATAGATTGATAGATGTATAGACTTATATACTAATAGACTAATGGATAGATAAAAAGATAGAAAGATAAGACAGATTAACAGATAGATAGACAAATAGATAGATAGATATACAGATTGATATATAGACAGATAGACATATAAATAGATACATAGATAGATAGATACATAATAGATAGATAGATAGACAGACAAATATATAGATATATAGTTTGATAGATAGATAGATATATTGATATATAGATAGATCGATATATAGTTAGACATATAAATAGATAGATAGATACACCCAAATCCACAGATATATAGATTGATAGATGGATATATATATATATATATTATATAGATTGATAGAGTGATTGATAGGCTCATAGATAGAAAGATATATATTTAGACAGATACATATATTGAGAGGTAGACATATAGAGATATAGACAAATAGATAGATAGATATATATACATATAAATTGATAGATTGATGTATAGATATACAGATAGACATATAAATATATCGATAGACAAACAAATAGATAGATAGATAGATATATAAGTATATATACAGATAGACATATAGATAGATAAACATATATATAGATATAAAGATAAATAAATAGGCAAATTCATAGATCAACAAATAGATATATAGACACATAAACACATTTATAGATATATAGATAGATAGGTAGATAGACTAATAGATTGATAAAAAATATATCTTTAGATAATTAGACAGACAGATAGATAGATAGATAATTAGGCGACAATCAGATATATAGATAGATAAATTAATAAATTAAAAGAAATTAGACATATAGAAAGAAAGAAAGATAGACATATAGAAAGATACTCAAATAGTCAGATAGACTAATTGAAAAATAGTTAAATAGATAGAAAAACATAAAGAAAGATTGGTAGATAGACAGATAGAAAAATAGATAGATAGATAAATAGAAATAAAGATATGCATATAGATATATAGAAAGATAAACATATAGATTGTTAGATTGCCCTATAGGCACATAGATAGAAAGAATGATAATCTAATAGATGAATAGAAAGATAGACAAAAAGAAATAAAGAAAGATAGATAGATATTTATATATATATACACACACAAATAGACAAATAGACAAATAGAAATATAGATAGATTAGTAAATAAGTAGATAAATATATAGATAAACAAATAGATAGAAATATAAATAGGAATGTATATAGATATACAGATAGACATATAGATATATGTAAATACATAGATAGATATATACATATACATTGAAAGACAAATATACAGATAGATAGATAAATAGACATAAATGACAAATAGACAAATAGATAGATAATCAAATAGTCAGATAGATAGATAGACATATAGACAAATAGATAAATAGATTAAAGATATGTAGTCAGACAAATAAATAGATAGATAGATACATACATACATACATAGACAGATAGATTGATTATTAGATAGCTAGATAGATAGATTAATAGATAGATAGACAGACAGACAGATAAATAGAATGATAGATACATAGACACATAGAAACATAGGCAAATAGAAAAAATAAAGATAGACAAATAAATAGAAACACAAGTAGATATAAAGATAGATAGATAGATAAACAAACATATAATAGATAGATAGACAAATAGACAAATAGACAGATTTATATATAGACACATATACACAAAGATACATAAATAGATAAATAGATAGACATATAGATGATTAGACTGATTGACTAATAGGTTGTTAGATAGTTTATAGATAGACAGATAGATAAATCGATAGATAAATAGATAGAAAGACAATTAAATACTTAGACAATTATATAGATAGATAAATAGATAGACATATAGACATATGGATGGATTGATAAATAGATAGATAGATATAAAAATAGATAGATATACAGACATATAGATAGATAGATAGATAGATAGACACATAGATAGATTGATTGTTAGATAGATTCACAGAAAGAGAGATAGACATATATACTGAAAAACAAATTGATAGATAGAGATATAGACAAATAAATAGATAGATAAATAAACAAATAGACAAATCGCTAGATAGACATATAGATAAATAGACTGATATTCTAATTGAAAGAAATATAGTTAAATAGTTTGATAGATATAAAATAGATAGATGAATATATTTTTAATTAGTTAGTTAGTGAATTATATAGTTAGAAAGATAAACAAATAGATAAATTGATAGATTAATAGATTGTTAGATAGACAAATAGATATATAGATAGATAGACAAATAGACAGAGAAAGTTAGACATATAGACAAATATATATATAATATAATATAATGATAGATAGATAGACAGATATACAAATAATGTGATTAGATAATTAGATATACAAATAATGATAGATATATATATTTAGATAGTTAGCTAAATAGATAGATAGACAAATAAATAGATATATAGAAAGATTATTGGATAGACATAGATTTTTATACAAATAGACTATTAGATAATTAGATAGATAGATAGATAGAGAGATATATAGATTAACAAATAGATAGATAAATAAATAGATAGATAGTTAGACAAATAGAAAGATACATACATAGATATATAGACTGGTAGAAAGATAAATAGATAGATAGATAGACAGATAGATACATAGATATATAGATAGATAAGTAGATAGACATATAGATTGATAGAAACATAGATATATAGAAAGATAGATAGAAAGATTAATAGATAGACTGATAAATTGATAGATAAATAGATTGATAGATGGATATAGATAGATTGATATATATATAAATATATAAATTGATTGATAGACTGATAGACTAAAAGATAATTAGATAATTTGACAAATAGATAGATAGATAGTTAGATAGTTACATAGATTGATAGATATACATATACACAGAAAAATATATAGATAGATAGATAGACATATAGATTGCTAAATAGATATACAAATAGACATATAGATAGATAGATAGACAAATATATAGATAGATAATTTGAAAGATTATAGATAAAATGATATATAGATAAGTAGATAGACAGATAGACATGTAGACAATAAGACCGATTGATAGATAGATAAATAAACACATGGACTTATAGAATGATAAACTAAAACCCATATTAACAGATAGAGAGATAGACATTAAGACAATTAGACAAATAGTTAGATAGACAATTAGACAAAAAGATAGATAAAAGATATGTAATTAGATAGAATGATAGATAGATAGACAAATAGATAGATAGACACATAAACACAATTATATATATATAGTCAAATAGAGAGATAGACTTCTAATTTTGATAATAAAAATAAATAGTTAGATAGTTAGATAGAGAAATAAATAGATAGACATATATATATATATAGTTATATACAAGTAGATACATAAATAGATATATAGATATATCAATATAAATTGACATATAGAAAGAAAGGTATATAGACGTATAAAAAGATAGACAAATAGTGAGATAGACAATTGGACAAATAGTTAGATAGATAAATAGATATATAGATATGCATATATTTTAAAAGAAAGATAGATATATAGATTGATAAATATGCATATAGACATATAAAAAGATAAACATATAGACAAATAGATCGATAGATAATCATATAGACTAATAGTTATATAGATAAATAGAGAAATATATAGATAGATAGATAAGCAAAATGATAGATAGATAGATAGACAAGTAGACAGTTAGACAGGCAGATAGAATGATCGATTGAAAGATAGATAAATAAACATATAGAATAATACACTTATATATTAAAAGATAGATAGAGAAATAGATAGAGAGACTGATAGATAGATAGAAAGATAGGCATATAGATAGATAGATAGATAGATAGAGAAAAAGATATACAGATAGATAGATAGCTCTATAAACACATATATAGATAGATTAATAGTCTAATAGATGAATAGAGAGATAGACAGAAAGATTGAAAGATAGACATATAGATAGATAGATATATATATATATATATATGTAGACAAATGAACAAATAGAAAAATAGAAAGATTGATAGATAGATAGATAGATAGACTATTAAATAGATAGATAGATAAACAAATAGATAAAAGAGAATTTGGAACATATACCAATAGACAGATAAATATATATATATATATATATATAAATAAAAAGATAGATAGATAATTATATACAAATATCCAGATAGAGATATATATAGATAGATAGATAAATAAAATGACATATAAAGAAATAGATAGATAGACATATAGAAAAATTATCAAATTGATAGATAGGCACATAGACAAATAGTCAGATAGATTGATTTACAATTATACAAAGAAGTAGATAGGAATATAGGCAGATATACAAATAGATAGATATGCCCATATATAGATATAAAAATAGATAGTTAGATAAAAAGATAGAAAGATAGAGAGACAGATAGTTAGATAGTTAGTTAGATAGATATATGAAAAGATAGACAAATAGATTGATTTAGATATAGACATATAAATAGATAGACAAATAGTAAGATAGAAAGAAAGATAGAGAGAGAGATAGACAAATAGATTGAAAGATAGATATATAAATAGATAGATAAACTGAAAGATAGAAAGAAAGATTAAAAATTATATAGATAGAAAGATTGATTGATTAATTAATAGAAATAAAGATAATTTGATAATTAGAGAGATAGATAGACATTAGATTATTTCACAAATAGATAGGGAGATATATACACATATAGATAGTTAGCCAGTTAGATAGATAGAAAAATACTCAGATAGATAGATAGATTAATAGATATACATATACATAGTTATACAAAAAGATAAATAGTTACATAGACAAATAGATATATTGAAAAATAGATAGAAAGATCTAAAGATATATGGATAGATAGATAGATTAATATACTGATAGATAGTTAGTTATTATACAAAGAGACAGATAGATATATAGAGAGCTACATAGATATATAGATAGATAAACAAATAGATAAACAGATTTACTAATAGACTAATATATAGAAAGATAGAAAATTAAATATATAGATAGATTGAAAGATTGATTATTAGACAGATAGAAAGATAGATAGTTAGAAAGTTACAAATATAGATAGATCGACATATAATCATTTAGACATATAAATATTTAGATATACAGATAGACAAATAGAAAAATAGATAGATAGTAGATAGAAATATAGACAAATAAACACATAGATAGATATATAGATAGGTAGAAAGATAGATATATAGATAGATAGAAAATATATAGATAGATAGATGTATCAATAGATAGATATACAAATAGATAGATAAATAAATAGATAGATAAATAAATAGATAGATAGATAGACATAGAGACAAATAAATAGTTAGCAAGATAGCCATATAGAATGATTGATAGATATATAAATAAATTGATAGACAGATACACAGATAGGTAGATTGATTGATTGACAGATATACAAATAGACATAGAGAGAGAGAGATATTCATATAGACGAATAGATAGATAGAAAAATAGACAAATATATAGATAGACAGATATATACAAAAGCATATAAGATGATAGATAGATATACAAATAGATAAATCAAAAAATAGACTGATAGATAGATAGATATATATATATATATATAAAGATAGATAGATGCAAAGATATGTAGATAAATTGATTGATAGATAGATAGAATGGAAAATAGACTGTTAGACATATAGATAGATAGATAGAGAAATAGACTAATAGATAGATAAAGAGATAGAAAAATAGATAGACCGATAGGTAGATATACAAATAGGCAACAAGATATGTTGATAGATAGATATCTAGATAGATATCTAGACATACAAATGTATAGATACAAAGATAGAAATATAGATAGATAGACAGACAGAAAGAAAGATAGATAGATAGTTAAATAGATAGACAGATAGAAAGATATACTAATAGATAGATAGACAGATAGATAGATAAATAGATAGATATTTTGACTAATTGATAAAAAGACAAATATATCTATATATATATATATAAGTATGTAGATTTTTTTATGGGTAGATAGATAGATAGATTAACTAATAGACTGATATGCAAAAAGATAAATACATAGATAAACATATAGATAGATAAACAGATAGATAGATATACAGACAGATAGATAGATAGATACATAAATAGATAGATAGATAGATAAAAAGACATATAAACAAATATACTAATAGAAAAATTAATAGATTGATAAATATACAAATATATGGATATACAGTTAAATATATAGACAAATAGATAGAAAGACAAATAGATATATAGATAGATAGATAAATAGCTAGATCAAAGGATAGATAGACAGATACATAGACTCTTAGACATATAGATAGATAGACTATTAGACATATAGATAGATAGATTTATTGACTAAGAGACAGATAGATAGATATACAATTAGATTGATAGACAAAAAGACAAAAAGAAAAAAATTATATAGATTAATAGGTAGTTATACATTTAGATATAAATAAATATATATATATAAATAGATAGATAAACAAAAAGACAAATAAATAGAAATTATACAAGATTGACAAATAGATTGATTAACATATAGACAAAAAAATTGATAGTCATATAGAAAGATTGACAGATAGAAAGATAGATAGATAAATAGAATGATAGAGAGAGCAATATAGATATATATATATATATATATATTGATAGATATATAGTTATAAAGATAAATAGGTAGAAAAAGAAATAGATATATAGAAAGTCTGATAGATAGACAAATAGACAGATAAAGAAATAGATAGATTAGTAGATTGATAGATAGATATATATACAAATATATAAATTAATAGAAAATATTGATAGATATATAGATAGATAGATAGATAAATAGAAAGATAGATAGATAGGCAAATTGACAAATAGAAAGATTGATAGATAAATAAATAGACAGATAGATAGATTAACTGGTAGACAAATACATGAATATATAGATAGATATATAGAAATATAGGTACATAAGTAGAGGTGTCAAATGGATAGGCCCTGCATGCCCCGACTTCATTTTATGTTGCCCAACCTGGCTATAGTGATGGGCCTGGCCCAGCACTATTACTGTACAATGCCGGCTCGACACTGACAGTGCCCCGAAAACTATCATGTTAGGCTCACTTTGGGTCGGACAAACATTAATTTTTTTAAAAAATTATGGGTTCGGCACCATGCCGCCATGCATCTTTGCCCTTTTATAGCTTGGCATGCATCACCTGTCGGGTGTCGGCACATATTCACCATATTCAGTGTGTGGTCATGCGTGCAATGCCCACATGCCAGGCACTACATGTTGGGCCGAGGCACGGCATGATGGTTGGGGCATGGAATGATCGGATGGGGCATGGCACAATGGGCACGGACATGGGACTGTAGAGTGCCATGCAGGGCACAAGCACGGCACTATAGCATGCCTTGCCGGGCATGGGCATAACTAAATCATGCCAATCCCAGGCCCATCGTGATATAAAGATAGATAGACAGATATACATATAAATAAGTATATAGAAATATAGATAAATAGATTAACACATAAATAATTAAAACGATAGATATATACACAAATAGACAAAAAGACAAATCGACAAATAGAGCAATAGATAGATAAACAAATAGACAGAATGACAGATAGCCAAATCAATATATAGAAAGATAGATGAATAAATAGATAGATAAAAATATAATTAGATAGTTAGATAAACAGAAATATAAATACATAGATAGACAGATAGAGAAATCAACAAATACATAGATAAATAGTTTGAAATATAGTCTGATTGATAGATTTAAGAATTCATAGATACACACACACACACACACACATAGATTGATAGACAGACACATAAATATATAGATAGACAAATAGACATATAGATAGATACACAAAAACACATCTATATAATGAGATAGTTATATAGATAGATATACAGATATACAAATATATAGATAGATAGATAGAAATATAAATAGATATACATAATTATATATATATATATATATATATATATATATATATATATAGATAAACATATATATAGATAGAAAGAATGATGGATAGTCAGATAGACATATAGATATATTGATAGACAAATAAATTGGGATACAAATTGACATTTAGATAGATATATAGATAGATAGATAAATAAGTAGATAGAAATTAGATAGATATTTTGACAAACAAATAGATTGATCGATAGATATACATATAGCTAGATAGACACATAGACTAATAGACTAATATTCTAAAAGATAGAAAGAGAGTGAGATAGACAAAGAGAGATAAATTTAAAGATAGATAGATAGAAAGTTAGAGAGATAAATAGAAAGATAGATTGACATATAGACAGATAAGAAAATTGATAGATAGAATATAGTCTAATAGATGAATAGAGAGATAGTGAAAATATATATATATATATATATATATATATATATGTGTGTGTATATATATATATATATGTATATATTGATAGATAGACAAATAGAAAGATTATTACAAATGTAGATACCTAGACAAATAGACACATGGACAGACAGATAGATAGATAGATAAAGAAAAAGATAGATAGATAGATAGACAGACAGATATATAGGCTGACAGATAGATGGATTGATAGATAAATAGATAGAGAGATAGATAGACAGATAGAAAGTCAGATAAAAAGTTAGATAGATAAACAAATAAATAGATTGATTTAGAGAAATATATATAGATAGACATATAGAT
>JAREIK010003817.1:456498-493953 GCA_029783825.1 Sapria himalayana
CTATCTATGTATCTTTTTATCTAACGATCTATTATATAATCTCTATTTGTATATCTATCCCTCTATTTATCTATATGTATATCTATCTATCTATTTATATGTCAATCTATCTATCTTTATATCTATGTATATATTTATCTATATGCTTAGCTAACTATCTATATATCTATTTGTCTATATATTTATGTGTTTATCTATCTATATATTTATATATCTATATATCTATATGTTTAACATTCTTTTATCTATCTATCTATATATGTGTTTATATATCTATTTATATAGCTTTCTATCTGTTTATCTATCTATCTGTATATCTAGCTGTCTATTTAAGTTTCTATATGTCTAACTAAGTGTCTATCTATCTACTTGTTTATCATTCTATCTACCTATCATCTATCTATCTATCTGTCTGTCTATCTGTATATCATTCAATCTCTCTATTTTCCAATCTATCTATATTTCAAATTCTTTTTTTCTAATCTATGCCTATCTATTTATTTGTCTATCTATCTATTTGTCTATATGTTTTTATGTGTGTCCATATATCTTTGTATCTATTTATTAATCTATTTGTTTCATTGTCTATGTGTCTATATGTCTATTTATATATGTATTTATCTATATATAAATCTATCTATCTATATCTATATTTGTCTATCTATATAAATATCCATCTATATATTTATATATCTATATTTTTATCTTTCTATCTCTCTATTTATCTATCCTTCTATCTATATCTTTATCTGTCTATATATCTATATGTCTATCTATCTAAGTACCTATTTATCTATCTATCAATTTGTTTATCTGTCTAATTATCAATCTATCTATATATCGATTTATCTATTTGACTATAAATGTATTTGTCGATCTTTCTATATATCTATTTGGTATCTATCTATCCATCTATAATTTTATATGTCTATTTATCTCTCTTTATTTGTCTATCTCTTTTTCTATCTATCTATATTTTTATCTAGCTATCTTAGTATCTGTCTATATGTCTATATCTTTATTTGTCTATGTTTCTATCTATCTATCTATCTATTTATATGTCTAACAGTGTATCTATATAAGTTACTATCTATTTATATGTCTATCTATGTATTTTTTTATATATCTATTTATCTATCTATCTATTTGCTATCTATGTATATGTATATCTATTAATCGGTCTATTTGTGAATTTATCTATTTGTCTTTATATCTATATATTGTTTATCAATCTATCTATCTTTTTGTCTATTAGTATATCTATCTATGTGTCTATCTATCTATCTATCTATCTATCTGTCTGTCTATCTTTCTTAATGTCTTTCAATATATCACGCTATCTACCAATAAATCTCTATATCTATTTGCATTTCATAAATATGTCTTTCTGTCTATCTATCTACATGTCTATCTCTATATCTAACTATCTATCTATCTGTCTAGCTCTATATCTATCTACCTTTCTAACTACTTATCTATCCATCCATCCATCCATATATCTATTTATCCATCTATCTATATATTAATCTATATATCTATCTATATATCTATCTATATCTATCTATATATCTATCTATATCTATCTATCTATATAGTTTTCTATCAATCTATCTGTATATCGAGCTATATATATATATATATCTAGCTATATATTTATCTATCTATCAATCAATCAATCAATATAACTTTTTAACTATCTTTCTATATGTCAACTATCTATTTGTATATTTGTCTATATGATTATTTACCAATCTATCTATCTAATTGTCTATCTTTCTATTTTCCTATCTATCTATATGTCTATCTACCTATCTATCTATCTATTTCTTTATCTTTTCTTTTATATCTTTTATATCTTTGTATCTATCTACTTGTTTATCTATTTATTTATCTGTGTCTATGTGTATATATGTCTATGTATCTATCTATCTCTCTCTCTCCCAATTTGTCTATATATCTATCTATTTATTTATCTGTCTATCTATCTCCCTATCTATTTGTGTATCTATCAATCTATTTGTCAATCAATCTATCAATCTATCTATATGTCACTCTGTCTATTTATCTTTATATTTGTCAATCTATCTATCTATATATTTATTTAGCTATCTATGTATTAGTCTATATGTCTATGTATCTATTTATGTATCTATTAATCTATATGTCTGTCTATCTATCTGTCTATCTTTCTATCTATCTATATGTCTACCTTTATATTTGCGATCTATCTATATGTCTATCTACCTATCTATCTATTTATCTATCTATCTGTATATCTATTTATTTATCAATCAAATGATCTATCTATATATCTATCTGTTATTTAATCTTACTATCTGTCTATTTATCCATCTATGTATTTATCTATCTATCTACATGTCTATCTATATATCTATCTATTTGTAATATATCTATTTATTTATATATATGATAATCTAGCTATCTATCTATATTTTTATTTCATTATATATCTATGTGTCTATATATCTATATGTCTATCTATCTATCTATCTGGCTATCTGTCGGTCTATATATATATATATATATATCTATCTATATATTGAAGATCTATTTATATGTCTATATGTCTATCTATCTATGTATTTATATTTCTATCAAACAATCTATATTTCTATATATCTATATATCTATATATTTTCCTATATATTTATCTATTTATCTATCTATCTATTTGTATATCAATATATATGTCTATCTATTTATTGTGTATTTGCCTATCAATTTGTCTATTAATCTGTTTATTAATCTATCTATCTATTAATTAATAAATCAATCAATTTAATTTTTTATCTACTATTTATCTATCTAACTATTTGTCTATAAATTTATCTATTTAACTATATATATATATATATATATATCTATCTATTTGTATATCTATTTGTCTATTTTCTTTCTTTCTAATTATCTATATAAATGTGTGTATATATATATATATATCTGTCTGTCTGTCTGTATGTCTGTCTATCTGTCTGTTTGTCTATCTATCTATCTATTTGTCAATCTATATGGAAATCTATCCATCAATCTATTTATCTATATATATGTTTAGCTATCTATCTGTCTGTCTGTCTATATATCTATCTATCTATCTATCTGCATGTCTATCTATCTATCTATCTATCTATCTATTTGTCTATCTATTTGTTAATATATCTATCAATCTATTTGTCTATCTATCTAACTATCTATCCATCTTTCTTTCCATCTATCTATCCGTAAATCTATCAGTCTATTTATTCTTTTATCTATCCATCCATCTAATCATCTATCTATCCATCTATCTATACTACTATCTATTCATCTACCTATCCATCTATCTATCCTACTATTTATTCATCTACCTATCCATCTATATATTCGACTATTTATCTATCAATTTATCTGTCCATCAATCCGTCGATCTATCCCTCTATTCATCCTTTAATTTATCGTTTTAGCTACTTATCTATCAATTCATCTATCTATCTGTTTATCTATTCAATTATCTATTGGTCTATCTATCAATATTTCTATACGTTTATCAATCCATCTAAATATTTGTCTATCTATCTATCTATCTGCCATTCTAAATGACTTTTTATATGTCTATCTATTTGCTTGTCTATTTGTTTATCAATTTTTCTATCTATTTGACTATCTATTTATCTTTTTATCTATCTATCTATCTATATGTCTGTCTATCTACTGACCTATCTATCTCTCTATCTATCTGTCTACCTATATGTCTGTATATGTGTCTTTTTATATACCTATCTATCCATATATCTATCTTTTAATCTATATATCTATCGAGTCTATTTGTCTATTTATCAATCTATCTATCTATTTATATATATGTCTATCTTTCTATCTATCTAACTAGCTATCTATCTGTTTGACTATATGTCTGTCTATCTATCTATCTATTTGTCTATCTGTCTGACTATATGTCTATATATCTATTTTTCTATCTGTCTATCTATCTTTCTATCTATCAATCTACTATCTATATGTCTATATATCAGTCTATCTAAATGTATATATAACTATCTATCTATTTATCTATTTATTAGTCTATCTATCTATATATTTATCTATCAATCTATATGTCTATCTATTAGTCTGTCTATCTATATATCTATTTGTATATATATATATGTCAAATTATCTAAATATCTATCTGCTTATCTAGTTATCTATCTGTGTATCTATCTATCTGTCTATCTGTATATCTATTTATCTATTTGTCAATATATCTATCTAACTATCTTTCTATCTATCTATATATCTATTTATCTAACTATCTATCTATTTATCTATCTGTCTGTCTGTCTCTCTGTTTGACTATTTGTCAGTCTATATGTCATTCTATCTATCTCTATATATTTTTTATCTTTTTATCTATTTATCTATCTTTATGTCTGCTTTATATTTATCTGTTTATCTATCTATTTATCTGAATGACTATTTTTTATTTTTCTTTCTATCAATCTATATAACTATTTGTCTCTCTATCGATCTATCTGTCTGTCTATCTATTTATCTATCTATCTATTTATCTATCTATCTATTTATCTATCTATCTGTATTTTTGTCTATCTATCTATCTATTTATCTATCTATTGGTCTATCAATCAATCAATCTATCTATCTATATATCTAACTATATATCTATCTATATATCTATCTATGTGTAAATTTTTCTATCCAACAATCTATTTCTTTGTCTATCTATGTGTCTATCTTTCTAACTAACTATCTGTCTACTGTCTATTTATTTGTCTATATAATTGTCTTTCTACTTGTTTATATAAATACATGTCTTTATATATGCTTATGTGTTTGTCTATTTATCAATCTATCTATCTATATGCATGTTTATCTATCAATCTGTCTATCTATCTATCTATATCAAAATAAATCAATCAATATTTCTGTCTATATATCTATCTCTCTATTTGTATATCTATCTATCTGGCTATTTGTCTCTCTATCCATCTCACTATTTGTATATCTATTTGTCTATCCATCTATGAGTCTATCTTTATGCCTATCTATCTATTTATGTGTCTATCTATCTATGTGTCTATCTATCTATCTTTCTATGTATCTATCTATTTATCTATCTTTTTATCTATCTATATATATGTCTATCTATTTGTCTATCTATTGGTATATCTAATTGTCTATTAATCTGTCTATATATCTATCTATTGTATACGTCTATATATCTATCTATCTATCCTTCTATCAATCCAATAATCTATATACCTATCTATATGTCATTTTATCTATCTTTCTATTTTTCTATATATATGTTTATTTATCTTTTTATCTTACTTTCTATTTGCATGTATATCTTTCTATCTATATTTCAATCTATCTAACTTTATATGTCCGTGTATCTGTCTGTGTATATGTCTATCAATCTGTATGTCTATCTAATTTTATATCTGTCTATCTATCTATCTATCAGTCTATCTATTTATCTTTCTATAAGTCTATATGTTTATATATATATATATATATATATATATCTAACTATCTATTTATTTATCTATATATAAATATATCTATCTATCTATCTTACTATCTTACTAACTATCTATTTGTCGACTTGTCTATCTAACTATTTGTCTATCTATTTGTCTACCTAGCTATATATCTATCTGTTAGTCTATCTTTTTTTTATTTGTCTATCTATCAATGTGTCTATCTAACTAACTATCTATCGGTCTATCTAAATTTTTATCTATCTGTATATCTATCTATCTTTAAATCTATCCATGTATCTATCTGTCTATCTATCTGTCTATCTATCTGTCTATCTATATGTCTATCTATTTATCTATCTATCTATGAATCTTTTATATATATATTTATCTATCTATATATATATTTATATATTTGTCTGACTATATATAAATTTGTCTATCTATCTATCATCTTATCTATGTATCTATCTTACTGTCTATCTATCTATCTATGTATCTTTCTATCTGTCTGTCTATCTATCTATCTGGCTATCTATATATCAATTTATGTATCTTTATGTCTATCTATCTATTTATCTATCTGTCTATCTATCTATCTATCTATTTGTCTATCTAACTATTTATGTATCAGTCTATCTATATGTCTATATCTATATATATATATATATATATCTATCTATATTTCTATCTATCTATCTTTCCATCAATGTATCTATCTAATTATATGCCTATCTATCTATTTATCTATCTCTTTAACTGCATATCTATCAATCAATCAATTTGCCTATCTATATTTCTATTTATTTTATAATAATCTATCTATCTATCTATATATTTATTTATCTATATATTTATCTATCTATTTGTATATTAATCTGCCAATTTATCTGTCTAACAATTTATCTTTGTCTTTATATATCAATCTATTTATCAATCTTCTATCAATCTATCTATCAATATCTTGATAAATATATGTATTGATCTATCTATCTATCTATCTATCTATATATTTATCTAACTATCTCCATATCTATTTATATATATCTACCTATTTATTTATCTGTTTATCTATCTGTCAATATATCCATAAATCTATCTATTAATATATACATTTATCTATCTTTTTATCTATTCGTCTATTTATTTATATCTCTATATATTTATCTATCTAATCATCTAATTATTTATTTATCTATCTATCTATATATTCATCTATATATTAATTTATCAATCTATCTATATATTTGTCTGTCAATCTATCTTTCTATATGTCATTCTATCTATCTTTCTATATGTTTTTCTATCTTTCGATCTATCTGTATATATATATATATATCTATTTATTTATCTGTCTATCTATCTTTGTCTCTTTCTATCAATCTATCTATTAATATGTCTATCTATTTGTCTATCTATCAGTCTGTCAATCATCGTGTCTATTTGTTTATTTATTTGTTTATCTATGTGTCTGCCTATCTTTTTGTCTATCTATCTATCTAATTTTTGTATATCTATCTATGTTTTGTCTATTTATTTTCCTGTCTATAAGTTTGTTTATCTTTCTGTCTATTTATCTATATGTCTGTCTATCTATCTGTTTATATAACTCTATGCCTATTTATTAATCTATTTGTATGGCTATCTATCTGTCAATATGCTTTCGGTCTATTAATCTATCTGACTGTCTATCTATCTATCTATTTGTTTGTCTATCTGTCATTATATCTATCTATCTATTTATCTACCTATCTATGTATCTATATGTCTATCTTTCTATCTACCTATCTATATATGTCTCTCTCCCTTTCTCTCTATCTATTTTTCTATCAATATATATATATATATATATATATATATATATATATATATATATATATATATATATATATATATATATATATATATATATATCTATCTATCTCATTAACTATTTTTCTATCTATATTTTTATCTATCAATTTGTCTGTCAATTGATCGATTTATCAATCTGTCTATCTATTTATCTATAAATCTATTTGTATATCTATCCATTTATCTATCTATCTATCTATATTTGTATTTATCAAACTATCTATCTATCTTTCTGTCTATCTAACTATCAATATATTTGTTTATCCTTCTGTCTATTTATCTATATATTTGTTAATATCATTCTATTATCTATCTATCTTTCTATCCATCTATCTATTTTTCTATCTATATGTCTATCTATCTATTTATATATTATTCTATCTATCTGTGTATTTATTTTTTTATCAATCTATCTATCTATCTGAGTATTTATTTGTCTAAAAATATGTCTATCTATCTATCTATCTAATTGGCTATTTATCTATTTATCTATTTATCTATATGTTTATATATCTATCTATCTATATATGTTTGTATATTAATCTGTCAATCAATCTCTCTATCAACATATTATCTATTTAACTATCATTAAGTGTATTTATCTATCTAATATCTACCTATATATCTATCTATATTTCAGCCTATCTATCTATCTGTCTATCTATCTATCTATTTATCTATTTTTCTATCTATCCATCTATCTATCTATCTATATACCAATTAATCATCCGTGTTTTTATTAGACTTTCTATATGTTTTGATATTCATCTATCTATCTATCTATCTATCTATACGTTAATCTTTCTGTCTATCTATCTATCTATATGTCTATCTTTTTGTCTATGTATTTGTCTTTCTATATATCTTTCTAATTGTATGCCTATCTTTCTTTTATATATGTCTTTCTATCTGTCTTTCTATCTGTTTGTCTACCTATCTATCTATCTGTGTGTCGATCTCACTTTTTGTATATCTATCTGTCTATCTTTTCATTGCCAATTTATCTTTATCTTTTTTCTATTTGTCTATCTACCAGTATATCTATCTTTTTGTCTATCTACATGTCTATTTGAATGACTATATCTATGTCAATCTTTTTATCTATCTATATGTCTTTTGTCTATCTATCTATTGATCTATGTATTTGTCTTTTTGTCTATATGTCTATCTATATGACTATCTATTTATCTATCTATCTTTATGTGTGTATATCTGTATGTCTAACTCTTTGCCTATCTATCTCTCTTTCTATATGTCTATTTTTCTATCAATCTATCTGTCTCATGTCTTTCTATCTATATATCTTTCTATCTTTCTATTTATCTATTTATGTATCTATCTGTCTGACTATTTATCTATCAATCTATCTATGTATATATCTATCTCTCTATTTATCTATTTTTTTTCTTCCTCTTTTTCTTTCTATCAATCTATTGATCTATCTATCTATTTGACTATTAATCTATCAATTTTTTATCTGTCTATCTAACTATCTGTTAATAAATCATTCCATTTATCTATATTTTTTTCTATCTAGCTATATATCTCTCTAACTATGTGTCTATCTGTCTATCAATATATCTATCTAACTATTTATCTATCTATCTATCTGTATGTCTATGTATCTATCTATATAACTATCTAACTATGTATCTATCAATCCATCTATCTATCTATTATCTATCTGTCAATCTATTAATCAATCATTCATCTATCTATTAGTCTAACTATATGTTTTTATCTTTGTAGATCTATTTATCTATCTATCGATCTATACGTATATCTTTCCCTCTAACTAACTAACTAACTATATGTTTATCTTTATATCTATCATTCTATCTATCTTTTTTTCTATCATTCTTTCTAATTGTCTATCTATCACTCTTTCTATATGACTTTCTATCTCTGTTTTTAACGATTTGTATATCTATCTATTGATACACACACACACACACACACACACACACACACACACACACACATATATATATATATATATATATATCTGTCTGTCTTTCTATCTATTTGTATGTCTTTTTATCTATCACTCTTTTGTCAATTTGTTTGTCTTTCTTGCTATCTATTATTTATTTATCTAGTTTTCTATCTATATGCATGTATATTTGTCTGTCTATATCTCTGTAAATCTTTCTACCTATGTATCTATATATCTATGATCTATCTATCTATTTGTTTGTCTATATGTCTATATATATGACTATCTATCTGTATATCTAGTCATTTATTTCTCAGTATATCTTTCTGTGTGTATATCTGTATGACTATCTGTTTGTCTATCTATCTTTCTATATATATATCTGTCTAACTTTCTATCATTCTATCTATTTGATGTCTACATGTCTGTATATTTGTCTATCTATCTATGTAAATATATATCAGTTTGTCTATTTTTATATTTATCTATCTGTCTATCTTTCTATTTATCTGTCTATCTATCTATTTATATGTTTATCGATCTATCTATCAATTTATATCTATCCGCCTATCTATTTGTCTCTTGATCTATCTATCTATATATCTAACTATCTATCAAATTATCTTTTTGTATCTGTCAATATTCCTATCTAGCTATTTATTTCTCTATCTATGTATCTATCTATATGTCTATCTATATTATTATTTAAAAGTCTAACTTTTTTTTCTAACTATCTGTCTATCTATCTATCAAGTTATTTGTCTATTTATCTCTCTATCTATATGTATGTTTATCTATCTATCCAACTTTCTTTCTATGTATCTATCTATCAATCTATCTACCTATCTATTTCTAATTCTTTCTGTCTAACTATCCGTATATCAATCTATCTATTAATTTATCTATTTATCTATATATCTATGTTTGTATATATATACCTATCTGTCTATATATCTATTTATTTTTCTATTTACATATCTATTTATATATCTATCTATCCATCTATCTATCAATCTATTTGTCTATCCATTTTTCTATCTATAAGTCTATCTTTATGTCTATTTATCTGTAAATTTATTTGTCTAACTATATGACTTTAATATGTCGATCTATATATTTATCTATCTGTCTATCTATCTATTTTTCTGTTTATCAATTAGACTATCTATCCATCAATCTATTAATCTATCTATCCATTTATATATCTGTCTATCTATCTATCTGTCTATTTTTCTATCAATCTTTCTATATATGTATCTTTCTATCTATCAAATTATCTATCTATCTATTTATATATCTATCTGTCAATCTATCTATCTAACTATTTCTCTATCTATCTATCAATCAAACTATCTATCTGTCTGTTTATCTATCAATCTATCAATCAATCAAACTATCTATCTGTCTATCTATCTATTTATCTATCTATCTATTTATGTATCTATCTATTTATCTATACATCAAACTATCTATCATTCTATCTATCTGTATATCAATCTATCTATCAATCAATCTGTCTATTTATGATTCTATCTATCTCAATATCTATCTTTCTATCTATCTGTGTATCAATCTATCTACCTTTATTTCTATCTATCAATGTACCTATTTATCTATCTATCTATCTATTTTTTTGTCTATCTATTTGCACATCTATCTATCTATCTACATATCTATCTATCTATATATTTATTTATTTGTCTATCTATTTGTCTATCTATCTAACTATGTATCGAACTATTTATCTATCTATTTAATTTTTATTTGTGTATCTATTTGCCTATCCATCTTTCTATTTGTCTATCTAACTATGTATCTAACTATTTATCTATCTATTTAATTTTTATTTGTATATCTATTTATCTATCCATCTATCTATTTGTCTATCTATTTCTCTATCTATCATTCTATTAATTAATCAATCTATTTGTCTATCTATTGTCTATCTAACTATCTATATATTTTACTTTCTATATTTTTATCTTTCTAGCTATCTTTATGTCTATCTATTTGTCTATCTATTTATTTATAAATGTATCTATTTACCTATCTGTCTATCTATCTATTTATAAATTTTTATCTATCTATCTATCTATTTATCTATATATCTATCTGTTTATTTATCTTAAGTCAATCAATCTATCTATCTATATATTTATCTATCTATGTATTTATCTTTCTATCAATTAATCTATCTATCTATATATATCTCTTTCTCTATCTATTTATTATTTATGCGTATATCTATTCTTTTCTATTTGTTTATCTATCTCTCTATGTATTTATCTATCCATTTGTCTGTCTATCTATCTATTTCTCTATATATACACTACAAAAAAATCTCATATAGCTAGGGACAATTCCATAGCTAAATGGCCATTTTACCGTCATTAAACGGGATATACCGAGGGAAAGTGTCTCTGGCTAATAATTCAGCGATGAAAAATCCCTAGCTAAAAAAGATATTTTCCCTAACTAAATTTGCAAGCTAAATGATAGTTTCCATCGCTAAACGGATATAATGACTGATGTTATCCCAATCTAAAGTACTCGTCGCTAAATATTAGTGATGGAAATAGTCCCTAGGAAAATTAATTTAGCGACGAAAAAAATCTCTTGCTAAAATAAAGATATCACTAGCTAAATCAGCTATGGAAAATTTTCTTTATAAATTAGCAAGGGAAAAATCCCTAGATATTTTATTTTCAAATTTAATTTTTTATTAAAATTTTAATAAAATAATTTTATATTTTTAGATTAAATTGAATACAAACAAAAACTAAAAATGATAATTTATAATTAACAAAAAATAAAATCATTCAATAACTTATTCAAATACAATATTTTATATTATTAAAACATAAAAATAACAGAATTTTATTACATCTTATTTAGTAATGTATCTACCGACAGTGCATAAACTATAATCTATCCATACATTAATGTTGTTTTATTTCCCTCTACCCCTTTGATCATCATCTTTCTACTGCGACAAAGCTGTCCGAGTCACGGTACATCATGTCTAGTGAAAAATCCCATCACTTATACAAGCTTCGTATGGTGAATAATGCGGTACCATATATGTAAGAAATGCAAACCACTAAATCAAATCAAAATAAATAAATAAAAATTTTTTTTTGATAAATATATAATACTATAGTATATATGTACATATATACTAGCATTTCACTCGTACATATATAAACTTCAGTATTATGTGTAGATATATACTGTGTACATATATACTCAGTATATATGTAAATACAATACTACAGGATTATATGAACTAATATATCGTATTTGTTGTGTTGATGCTGCTGCTGCTATCGCTATCACTCTTGCCACTATCGTCACTGTCGCTGCTGTTGCCATTGGTACCGCCGATGCCACTGCTACCGCTGCTAATGCTGCCGATGCCACCGCCGTCATCACCACCGCCATTGCCACCACTACTACCACTGATAATAAAAGTCAAGCGGGTGATGATGCTAGATAGATGACCTTCCCTGCCAACCACTCGTTTTGAGTTTGAGTGAGTTTTTGACGAGGCGGTGAGCTACTTCTCCCAAAATAGTACCTAATATTCCTCCTGGACCAGAAATACATGACACTACACGGGCATCATCATCATCATCATCATCATCATACTAAGATCTAGTACAATTAGAACCAATCATTGTAGAACCTAGAGGAAAAAAACTTATTTACTCATACGTTCCCTTTGTACCATGTGATATTTGCAAATTAACACAATTACTAAGATTTTTAACACCAACCTTTATCTACCTGGCTAGCTTGGACCATAAATATCTTCATCCCACGGCTTTAGGGAAAGTCTAAGATCCATGGCTTTTATTACCTGCATCAGTAAGCAATGCACGATGATGACCAGACCTGCCCGAGCAATTATATGTTAAAAACTATCTGTGTAAATGGGTGTGTGTGTGTGTGTGTATGTATGACAAAATATACATGTCTACAAATAAATATATGTACCCACATATGTATATACTCGGTATATACATATGTATAAACTTTAGTATAAAAGTACATATATACTGATTATATACATACGTATATACTACAGTAAAAAAGTACATATATACCGAGTATATACATATGTATATACTATAGTATAAAAGTACTTATATACCTAGTATAAACATACATATAAACTGTAGTATATATGTATGTATATACTGATTATATACGTGCAAATATACTCAGTATGTACGAACATATATACTCAGTATATACCTACTTATTTACTCAGTATATACATAGATATATACTAAGTATATATATACATTTATACCAAGTATATTTGTATGTATATACTAAAGTACTATATGTACGTATATATAATCAATAGTCTTAGATGATACACACACTTGTACTTTCTTGCAAATACACATACCATCAAAGAATACAAAAGAAAATAATCTAGGATATTAAAAAATGCATATATGGATCTCAAGCATGCTCAGCATTTCTAATTCTTTTTTATTTGTTACTCCATGTAGATATAGAACATTGTTACACATGCACATAGAGCATAACATACTATATTTACAAACAAATAACCGATAATAAGCAGACATAGATCTGAACTGCGACAACATAGATTTACACAAAATAAGAGTGTCAAAAACAAACATGTGTATGCGTGGAATTAATTTTTTGGTTCATCTCACAGTTTAAGAAGCTAAGGTGTTGTTCCCAGCACCATGAAAGACCAACCAAGCCTTTTACATACCTATAATATCCTAAAACTCTACCCAAAAAATTCGGAGACACACAAACACATTCACAGATATATAAAAATAGTTATTATATATATGAACAAACACATATTAAAGTTAATAGTCTTAGAAATTCAACAAAATCTAAATGATGTCTAGCAATGATGTTTAGAGAGAAAGAGAGTGCAAAAATAAAATATTTTAGGAATAATGAAGATAAAAGAAGCTAGCCCTTTTTTTGATCAAGCGGAAATCGATAAATATGGGACCCATGCATTTGAAGGACCGTGGAAATGTCTGAATGCTTTAAATCAAAATTTTTTTGTGCATCTCACATCATGTGTCCTGCAAAGATTCATTATTAGCTAGGTTAATCAGCAAAGCAAAAAACAAAACCAGAATAAAAAAAATTGAAACCTACAAAAAAATCTCATTATGTTTTCCTACACATAGACACAAATTCAGTTTAGAAATATTTCTCATACAAAATCATTCTCATAATTAGTATGGAATTTTGAGCTAGCCTCTCATGCGAGTTTTCGCAAGAGAGCCTAGCACATATTGTTATGAGCCTTATTTATATTATATGAACCTGACCAATGGATACTCTCATGCTATGTGCTTACATATTGTTGATATTATATCTTTTGCCATTTAATTTAAAGTTAGTGCAACAAATTAGAATTATCCCATTTATAATTATATGTTAGTATACATATAGTATATGTGGTTATAAATAGTTATATATAGTTAAACATATAGTTATATATAGATATATCCATACAAGTAGTTATAAGCAGTTATACATAAATCTATATAAAGTAATAAACAATTATATAGATTTACATATATGTAAACATATATGCATACATAATTAAAAATAAAGTTATATTTATTTATATAGAGTTTTTTATAAATATACAAATATTTATATATAGTTATACACATATAGTTAAACATTATGTTGTATGTTTTTATACATATAAATATAAATATAGTTACATGTGGTTATAGATATAGTTACACGTATAGTTAAACTTATATTTATACATGTATGTATATATTTTTTTTCATATAATTTCATATATTTATACATATAGCTATATATAGGTATAGATATACTAAAATACAATTTTTATACTAATAAATAAAAATATATATTAAATATATATTGTTAATTATATATTTAAATATAGTTATCTATAAAGTTTTTATAGTTATACATATAGTAAGATAGAATTATTTATAGTTATATGTTATTTTACATTTAATATATATAGTTATAAAAATTTATATATCGTTAAACATTTAGTTTTATATATATATATATATATATATATATATATATATATATATATTCATACGAGTTGTTATATTTAGTTATAAATAAATATATACAAAGTTATAAACAAATATATAGATTTACATATATGTATAAATATTTAAAAATATAGTTATAATTAATTATATAATGTTTTATTTAGTTTTACAAATATTTATATATAGTTTTACACATATAATTAAACATAAAGGTGTATGTTGTTATACATGTAATTATAAATATAGGTACATGTGGTTATACATATAGATACACATAAAGTTTAGCTTATATTTATACATGTAGGTATATATATTTTTTCATATAATTTCATATATTTATACATATAGTTATGTATAGGTATAGATATACTAAAATACATTTTTTATTATAATATATAAAAATATTTAGTAAATATAAGCTATTAATTATAAATTTTAATATATTTATGTATAATGTTTTTATAATTATACATATAGTCAAAGACAATTATATATAGTTATAGGTTTTTATACCTATAGCTTATATAGTTAAAAATAGAGTTATATATAGTTAAACATATAGTTATGTATAGATATATTCATACAAGTGGTTATAAGTAGTTATACATAAATGTATAAAAAGTTATAAACAAATAATTAGATTTAATTATATGAATACATATGTGTATACATAGTTACAAATAAAGTTATATTTAATTATATAGAGTATTACATAGTTATACAAATATTTATATAGTAAAATACAATTAAATATTTTTATATATTATTAAACATATTGTATATTTTGTTAGATATATAGTTATATAGAAATATACATATAGTTATAAATTATAATTAAGTTAAAAAAATTATTATATATAGTTGTGGATATAGTTATAAAATTAGTTTACATAGTTACAAATATAATAAAATATAGTTGCTCTCGGCGAAAACTCGGCGAAAACTCGGCGAAAACTCTCCTGCGGTTTTCTCTAGATTTCTCTCTCGCGATTTACCTTAAATAAACTGTTATGTGAATTGCTTCGTGAATTGCTGTTTGATTTAAGTTTTCTCGCGTTTTCTATAACGTTTTTATCTTGCGAATATCTTGTATAAACTGTTAATGTGGATTGTTGGGTGAAATATCGTGAAAATTGCTTTGTGAACTGCTATTGTATGTTATATTTGCAAAGTGTTATTATGAGTAACTGCTAGTTTTATGCAACGAAGTGTTCCTTGATTCTCTCGCGAAATTAAGAGCATGAAGCAATACGGGCGAGCAGGAACAACAACACTTGTAAGAAATATTAAGCTAAATTAGAAGCCGGAAGCCTTGGTTCTCTTGCGAAAATCTTCTCGCGATTTTCCTGTGTTATTTCTCTAGCTTTCTGGAGTAAACTTTTCTGCGAACAGTTGTGGGACTTACTGTGCAAATTGCCGTGTGATTCACTGTTCATGTGTAATTGCTAGATTGTGCAACTAAAAAGGAAGAACACTCCACAACTGTTCAAACCAAGTCCAAATCAAGATGAGTATGGAAAAATCTGACTTATGTTTAAATAATAAGTCTTTTGCCTCGATGGTAAAAGGAACCGTGCCGATTTCACGAATCCAAGGGAACAAAAACGGGCTCCCAACCATCATCTTCTCTGCTGAGGAATCTCGAAGGCTCTTAGAACCATTCGAATACACGCTCGTTGGTAAGTTCTCTCACGGCAGGCCTCGTGCGATTGGAGTTCAGAAATTCATTGACAATTTAAAGCTCAAGGGGAAGGTGAAATTTGCTGATTTCGATGCCAAGCATGTCGTGCTCCATTGCTCTCTACTGGAAGATCAATATCGTCTATGGTAGCACGGATTATGGCAAGTTGATGGCTTCCCCATGCGTATACTGAAGTGGACAAAGGAGTTTACTCCTCTTGAAGAGCCGCCTATAGCTCTGGTATGGTTTACATTGCTTTTTCTGCCACTTCATCTCTTCTCTGAATCATCTCTCTATGCAATTTCATCGTATTTGGGTAAGCCCATGTTAAGAGATGAAGCCACAAGAACCATGTCTAGGCCGAATAAAGCATGTGTATGTGTTGAGCTAAACCTCTTAACTAAACCGCCTGATAAAGTATGGATAGGTAGTGGGGAAGGGGAACAGGCCGAGGGGTATTGGCAAACTATCGTCCCCGAAAGCCTCCCTCCCTACTGTACAAAGTGTAAGAGGCTCGGGCATGATATTTTATCGTGCAAGGTGGGGAAAGAAGACGGGCAGCAGCATGAGGGAGGAGGTAGGAAGGAGATGCAATGGGTAAGGAAAGAGGAGGCTTCGGTTCTCAAACAAAATATCCAGCCGAAGGGAGATCTGAATAATGGAATAATTTCAAGCATCCCTCCAGATTATCCAAATATTACCCAGGATGAAGGAACCTTGAAAGAGCCGAACTTGGGGATAGAGAATGAGGTTAGCTTAAATAAAGGATGGGATGAGGTAAAACACAAGAGAAAATATAAAAAAACATCTAAAACAAGAATTGTATTGAAAGAAAGACTTGATGATTATGCGTGGATAGACGAGGATCTTCTGGATTTTCCTGAAGAAGATTCGGTAATTTTCAGTTGCCCTTCAAGTCATAAGGGGGAAGTATCTCAAGAAGAGGCTGAGGCGAAAGCAAATGACGATATATATATTTATAATGAAGATTGGGGGAATCTTTCAAGAACCCAATCCATGGAGGCCCTAAAACAAATGGCCATGGTGCTCGGAAAACAGGAAAAATATGAGATTAGGTATGAAATTCCTTACACTCCTAAAACATCAAGAAATTCAAAGAAATATGCTAACAGCCCTTATGAATCTAAGCGTACAACTCGAGCTGAAGCTAAATTAGTTTTTAATGGATAGATGCCTATATTGGAATGTTAGGGGGGTAGCTAATACCCCCACGATAAATAGGTTAAGACTTTTAATTAAAGAACATAAAATCTCACTACTGATTATTGCAGAACCAATGGTTCTGCAAGATCAACTAAATAAATATAGAGAAATATTAGGATTTAATAAGGCGTATGCTAATCTAAATAGTAAACTCTGGATTTTATGGCGCAGTAAATTGAAAATTGAAATAATAAAAGATATTGAACAAATAGTACATTTCAAATTAGATAAGAGCACAAATCAAATAATCTCAGCAGTTTATGTAAAAAATGTCAAACAATCTAGGTTGGCTTTATGGGAAGAAATGAAAGATATAGCAAGTAGAAATATACCTTGGATTATAGGAGGCGATTTTAACATAATTAGAAGCCCTCAAGAAAAGAAGGGTGGCAAACCACCGGATAAGGTAGCCATGAAACAATTTAATGATACAATATCCATTACTAAATTAATGGAAATTGATTTCACCGGTTCAAGATATACCTGGTGCAACAATTGGAAAAAAAGAGGAGTTATCTGGCTCGACTGGATAGGATTATGTGTAACATAAAGTGGGTCACCTCACAAGGGATTACGAGGCTTAGACACCTAAATAGAACTTGCTCTGACCATAGCCCCCTGCTTATCACGATTCAAAGTAACCAGGGTAATACATCTAATTTTAAATTTCAAAATATGTGGGTAAAGCATGCGAGCTTTGCAGGACTCGTCAGAGAGTCTTGGAAAGAACCAGCAGAGGGTAAACTGATGCAAGTTCTATCAATTAAACTTCTGAGGCTAAAAGCATGTTTAAAAACATGGAATAAAGAGGGTTTTGGAAAATTAAACCAGGAGCTAAAAAACTTAGAAGGAAAAGTAGCCAAGCTGGAGGAAGATTTTGACTCCACGAATAACAAAGAAACTCGGATAGAATTAAGTAAGGCTAAAGGAGAACTGAGATTGAAATTACACATGGAAGAAATTTATTGGAAATAACGAGCAAAAATAAAATGGTTAAAGGATGGGGATCGCAATACTAAATTTTTTTATAATATGTCTAAAATAAAATCTCAAAAAAATAAAATTAAAGGTCTAATAAATAAAGAAGGAAAATGGGTAGAAGAGGAAAAGGAAATAGGTGCTCTCTTTAAAAATTTCTTTGAAAATCAACTATGTAGTCAGTCATGTAGGACAGATAATTTTCTAATGCAAGAGATTAGGGTGACCATTATGGAAGCTCAAAACAAATTAATGGAATTGATCCCAGAAGAACCAGAAGTCAAAGAAGCTGTCTTTAGTCTGGATAAAAATAGTGCTGTAGGACCTGATGGTTGGAATAACTATTTTTATCAGGTAAACTGGAACACGATTAAAACTGAGCTAGTCCCTGCAATTGCAAGTTTTTTTGTAGGGGCGGAAATCCCAAAATCATGGGCAAAATCTTATATAGTACTAATTCCTAAAAAAGAATCACCACAGAAATGTGAGGATTATAGACCAATAAGTTTATGTAATGCTATGTATAAAATATTGGCCAAAATATTACAAAATAGGCTAAGCTTAATTTTACCTGCAATAATATCTCAGGAACAAACTGGCTTTGTTAAAAACAGATTAATGATTGATAATATAAAACTTGCATCAGAAATGATGAAAGAAATAGGTGGTAAAGCTAGAGGAAAAAACTTAGTGGTCAAACTAGATCTATCGAAAGCCTTCGATAGAGTGGAATGGGATACCCTTTGCTTTGTGTTAAGAAGTTTCAGCTTCTCTGGGCTTACCATAGATTTAATTTATAGATGTATTTCAAGCACCTGGGTAAGGGTCCTAGTAAATGGAAAGTTAAGTGAGGAATTTAAACCAAATAAAAGTTTAAGGCAAGGGGATCCGTTATCCCCCCTTCTTTTTGATATATATATAGAACTATTAATACGAAACTTGAATAAGAAAATATCCGAAGGTAAAATAATGCCATTCAGACAACCAAGGAATACACCCAGAATTGGTTGTTTAGCCTACGCAGATGACTTTATAATATTTACTAATGCTAGCACAAAGTCTTTAATGAATCTTATGGATCTTCTGCAAATATTTGAAAAAGAGATAGGCCAAATGGTTAATAAAAGTAAATGTAAGTTTATGCTTGCAAAAAATGGAAAACCAAAGTTAGTAGATAAAATAAAAAATATTACAGGTTTTGCGGAAATTAAACGGGCATTAATGTATCTAGGTTGTCCGATATATGAGGGGAGGTTGAAGGAAGAATATCTAACCTACCTTCAAGACAAATTAAGAAAGAAAATAGCAGGATGGAAAGAAGAGCTCCAAGGATTTGGGGGGAGGAGTACGTTACTTTCACATGTATTACAAAGCACATTCACACACATATTATCAGTGATACATCCCCCTAAAAAATTTATTAAAAAACTCGAATCAGAAATGGCAAACTTCTTATGGGGTAAAAAACAAGGCAGAAATAGACTACACTGGAAGGACTGAAAAAGTATTTGTTATCCGAAAGAGGAAGCATGCTTAGGTCATATGAGCCTCCAGGACTCGGCAGCTGCCTGGGACTACAAAAGTTGGTGGAGACTTAAAGAAAGCGATAATCTATGGGCTAAATATATGCAGGTAAAATATTTAGATAAGAAAAATAAGACTTCTAAGAAAGCTTCGAACAGTTGGAAGTCAATGGAAAAACAAAAAGAGTTAGTAGACTCACACTCTATACTAAAGAAGAGTGGCTGGTAATGGACGTTAACACCACAAGGAAACTTTTCCCTCAAATCGATAAAAGATTTGGTTAGAAAGAAAAAACCGGTACAAACTCTATTTAAATGGGTATGGCAAGAAAATGTCCCGCAAAAAATGTGCTCCTTCACATGGAAGGCATTATTGAATGCTATACCGGTAGATAGAAATGTACAAAAGAAAGGGATAAACATGGCTTCAAGATGCGAATGCTGTTCTCAAGCGGTTGAAACAACTGATCATTTGCTTTCGAATGGTCCCATTGCAGTAGAAATATGGAGAGAGATGGAAGGGAAAAAAGAATATGTAAAATAGAAGATGGATTAATAGATAAAGTTAAAAAATGGGAAAAAGTAAACATGAAAACCCCCGCCAGGAAATGGCTTAATCAGAAACTGCCGCATCTAATTATTTGGTGCATTTGGAAATCTAGAAACAAAAGTAAATATGAAAATATAAGGATGAACTTAATAGAAATTATAAAAGATATTAGAAAGGAGATATATAATATATCAATAATAAAACCGATAGTAATACAGGATTTGAAACAAGAAAAGAAGCTTGAGAATGAATGGGATCTCACATACAAAGTGTTAAAACAGTAATGGGCTAAATGTATACAGTGGAATGCTCCGCCGGTTGGCAAACTTTCACTTAATACGGATGGGAGTATTAGCAGGGACACTGGAATAGCAGAAGGAGGTGGGGTAATAAGAGATCATACAGGGACAGTACAGAGAGCATTTACCAGATCTAGTAGGGCATCCTCGGCTTTAGAATCAGAAAATTAGAGCATTAAAATCAGGGTTAGAGATATGTAAGTAGCTAAACTTTAAAAATATTGAAGTTCAGGTAGACTCAAAATTACTAGTTGATACGGTAATTAATAAGAAAATATTATGGAGGTATGAAGAGGATCTAGAAGTTATTCTTAATCTTTTGGAAGAATTGAAGGCCTCAATAATACATATATATAGAGAAGCCAATAATCTAGCGGACTGTCTATCTAAAATAGGCACAACCAGAGGAAATATAAATTATAATGAGAAATTCATGACAAATAAACTAAAGGGAATAGCATGTTTAGATAAAATGGGTTTTCCTTATATTAGAACAAATAAACAGACCATGAAGATATGACATAGTCTCATTTGTTTGCTGGATTGTGTGGGAATTCATTTGTAGAGAATTTCTATCTCACAATTAAATGGAATGGAAGGATGGAGATTGAGCCAAATGGATATATATGAAGGAGATCCCATTGTAGAATATATTAATTCTACATTTTGGCAGGATGGTGCATAGCTATACTGTATGGTTGTTAAAATAATATGTATGTAATTTAGAATTTCTACATACTCAAAATATGTGCTAATTCCGCATTTTGGCAGAAGTTGATAACCTCTGCAGAAAGGATGTATTTTGATTTTCTTTGCAGGACAATATATATTCAGTCTTTTCCTTGCAGAATGTTAAAGGGGAGAAATCGTTAACACTGTGGAGCTTGCCTTATGTTGTATTAGTTTAATCAAGAATAAGGGTAGTAGGGTGTCAAGTTCTGGTAGGCACAGTTGTTGTTTTTTTGTTTTCTCTTTGGTTTTGTTCTAGGATCATCAGCAAATACACGAGGAAGGAAGACGGCTGGAATCTTGTGAAGATTAGAGCCAGACGCACAGGGGAAAGGAGAGATAGAGGTTCGTCCACATGGGCAGCTCTAATCTATAGTGGATGCTGCTGCTAAAGAGCCTCTAGTGAGGATGCTGCTGTTGTCTAAAACTAGCGAAAGAGTCTACAGGGATGCTGCTAAAACTGCTTCCATAAATATGCAGTGACAATATCAAATAAAGAGCCTTCACTGAGTACATATCATGGAAAACTTGTTGCTACTTATTGCTGCCAAAGCCTGTTGCTGTCAGGATAACTCCTGCTGTTGCTGTCTGTTGCTGTCTGTTGCTGTTAGGATTAGTTGCTGTCTGTTGCTTCCAAAGCACATGTAGAGTGCCCCCTGTTGCTGCCAAATCTTGTTGTTGTCAGGATAACTCCTGCTGTTGCTGTCTGTTGCTGTCTGTTGCTGTTAGGATTAGTTGTTGTCTGTTGCTGCCCCCTGTTGCTGTCAGGAGAACTCCCACTGCTGAGAAGAATATAACTACTGGAGTGGAAAGACTCCCTGCTGTTCAATGTCATATAATAAGGAAGAATCATACAGAGTGCGGTTACTGCTTCAACTAATCCTAAGGAAAAGATAGTTTCTCTGAATTATTGGTTAGGGTATTGGTCTGTAAATAGTATGTATTTTAAGTTTTCTGATGTTGTAAAGGTCTTCCTCCGCCTACAAGTGAGGGATATGTTTTCTTTAATAAATGTTTAAAGCCTTTTTTTAAAAAAATAAAAATAAAATATAGTTATAAATAGATTTATATAGTTATACAAATATTTATAAATAATTATACATATTTAGTTAAACATATAGTTATTGATCATCCTCAACATCATCCTAGCTTTTAATCTATGCAGGACTTTTAAACATTTGGCTCTCTCTAAGCGACAACTTATGTTTGTTTATTTATTAGAGGTTAATCACCATACAATTAGTCCAACATGAGGTTCATCATAAAATTTGCCCACTAAATTGCTATTATGCTCTAGAAATTAGCATTCTAGATTTTCTCTATAGCTATCACATATTTGTTATGAGTTAACAATAATATGATGTATCATCATTATTATTAATTAAGTAATATCTTAACTATTTGAAGTTAGCGGTACTAAACATACTTTTTCAATTAATTATTTTTAAAATTTTTTATACTTTTAATTTTTTAGTTTATGAGTGCACTCTATTTTTAACAAGATACATTAGATATATTTATTTTCTATTTTTTTTATCTCATTATAATGTTTTTAATTTTATAATAGTTAATAATATTACGATGATGCTTATTTAGTAAAATAGTTTCAATGTTCATTTTATTATTTTGGCATATTTATTTTACCTTTTCTATTTTCCACTTAATTTATAGTCTTTGAATTGTATTCCTTACCAATTCAATTTTACTATTGGTATAAGTATCAAAAATTGTCGAGCACGCCACTAGGTTTTTTGAGAATTCACCGCATAATTTGCCAACAAATACTATAAATTTCTTGAGTGAAGAATTTTAAAAAATTCTCTAAGTTTGTCACGTTCTTCATCTTCTCGCAAGGTTAAAGTTTCATAATATTTTTTTTTCAAATTTAATTATTAACTTTTGCATTGTTGATCTGTGAGTTAACAATTTTTTTGTTGGTAAATTTCTATTTTTCTTAAATCTTTTTATATAGTAGCTGATGCCATACTACCTAATGCTAATATTATATGATCTACAATATGATATAACATTATTGTTAATCTTATTATTTTGAGTTATCCTGCTAAATAACTTAATTTTAATTCCAGAGTTAACCATGTTTTTTTTTGATAATTTTGTAGGATTTATATAACTTTGTAGATGCCTTTTCTAAGAATTGATCATGTTGTATATCTTTATTTTTGTCATATTAAAGGATAAATTAGATGCTTGGTTTTCATTAATCTTTTTTTATTTACTATTAGTTTAATTTTTTTGTTTTAATAAATGTAAAAATTATGAAATCAAGCATAAAATAGATTATTTTTATTAATAATGAGGTACACATAAGAAAATATGTTAGCATTTTCATAGTATGTCAAGAGAATATTAATAAAAATATATTTTATCTAGATTACCTAGAATATTATAAAATATGATTATGTAAGATGACTTTTATTATTTTGTTATTTTTATAAATAAGTATTATCATATTACATAATTCATATCTCATAAAGAAGAAAATGATTTTTATATATTTATACATTATTTTTTAAAAAATGATTGATATTTACTAAGAATATGAAATAGAGTTTTTTAAAAATTATAATATTATATAATATACATTGTGAGAATTTGTATTTTTCTTGAAAAAACATAAAGTGATTTATCTTGTATTTTATGTAGCCATTTTATTTTCATATTAAAAATTTAGAGATTATTAAAAATATTCAATTAAGACAACTTAAAAACCTTTTTTATAAGACATTTTAGGAAGAATCAACTATGATTACAAATTACTTAATCACATTGATATCTTCTTTTATTTTTTTCAAATTGTATTTCTTATCAATTATTTAATCACATCATTTATCATTCGTGTTGTAGGGGGCATGAATTTTGTTCAAATGTTTATTTAAAAGTAAAAAAATAAATTGTCATCTCGTGTCTTTTTTGGCCATTATAGTATTCAAAAAAATATAACTACAATTCATCATTACCACAAATCAGTAATTGAGTGATATAATTTCTTTAAAGATTTTTTTTGTCGTGGAAATCTATGTGAGACTAAATAGATTGTTTTCAAGTTAACTCACATTTTGGTTTTCTTAGGAATTTTGTGGTCAATTATTTTTAATGATTTTCTTAATCTTAAATATCATTTAGCCAGAACTTATAATAATATGAGTAGGTTGAGTTTGACATTAATTATTAAAGATAAAAATTCATATAAATTGTGATGATTTCATATTTGTTTAATATGAAATCAATCATTTGTTAGTAAAAACTTTCTAGCTACGAATATACTAGATAAAAATAATGATGATATTAGAAAAGAAAATTTATTTTAATATATTTTAATCATATATATTTAAATCCACTATTATTTTATGTAATGATTGTGTTTTTTTATAAAAAGAAATATTATTATAATTTTATTTTTTATTTGTTACTTAATTATGCTTTTTGGTAAGTACTAAACTAATAATATTTTTTTTTCCTAATGAATTAATTTTATATTTTATAATATATATATATATATATGATCTTATTTTGAATTAAAAACATTTATACCTCAATGTCTCAAGAATTATGTCTTGACTTACTAATTATTTAACTTGTTATTTTATGCTTTTGCCTCTACAAGTATTTATACTTATAGTATAGATTATATCTCACTCTTGTTTTATGTAATTAATAATTAATTTTTAATAATACATTTAATCATAATGATTTAAATGATGCAATGTATTTGGAAAAGTCTTTAAGATTCGCATTTTTATGATTTTTTGAGTTAAATATATTATTTCTATAAATATAACTCGGAGGAAAGTTGTGTTATATTACTATAGTTGATACTATTATTATATATATTAATGAATTGAATGTTTTTATATTCAAATATTTTTTTATAAAAGTTTCGAATAGCTCAATGATTTAAATATTTTTTTAGTTATTAAGTAATATATTTAAATGAAAAATTTATTTTATTCCAGCTTATGTTTATGTGATTATTTCTCGATGAGTTTTCTATTGTTAACTCTACTAGATATAAAGAAAATTATGAAAATATATTTTCTCTTATTCTTTAAGATTGATATTAAAAATATTATCAATATTGTAAATCTTTTATTAGGTTCTCTCAAGAAGATGAATGCTGTGGTCCTATTTATATTCACAAATATATGAAAATATATATGGAATTGCTTTTATTCTTTTTGAGTGATTCAAGATATTTTTGATTATTTGACTTTTAATATTATGTTTTGCTCTCAATAATAATAGACCATAATATCAATTATTATTTTTGTATAAACACGCATCTAATAAACATGAGATTTTCATATTTACCCATTGTAATGAGTGATTAAAAACCATAAAAAAAATTATGATGTGAGCTCATATTTGTATTAATAACAAACTTAAAGGTTGATAACTTCTTTAATTTAATATTTTGTTATAATAATAATAAGCTAACATATAGCTATGAATAAATCATTCTGAAATATATTCATGATTATTGAAGATATATAAGACACTTCTCGTGAAACCAATTTTCATCTCTCTTAACCAATATTTTCACATATATATTTTTTTTCTTTCCTCCCCATTTTGTATGTTGTATAGTTTATTTTTACAAACTTGACATTTCAAATAATAATATAAAGATGTTTTTCACACATAAAACATAATTTAGTCATACATTTGAATCATAAAAAGTATTACCTAGTTTAAGCCATGGGTTTCGCAAGCTAGATTAACACCTCAACTAATCTTATGATCCCTAAGCATTGGTAGATGCAAGCCCCTATAACCAAAAGAAAGGAATAGGCATTGATAGAGGGAGTCAAACATGTCCATAAACTTTCTAGTTCAACTAACCATAAGGCTATTGTGCATTATGGCTTCATAAAAAGTAATACTTAGTTTCATGCAAGTATCAAGCTTAAAGATATTTCTTTTTACATAGAAAATAAAATAACACCCCCTGAAGATTGTTCAAAGAAAATTTCATTATTCCAAATGAGGAAGATTATGCAAAGAATTTCCTTCTTAACCAACCAGTAGTTTTTTGATGATGACAAAAGCAAGATTACAAATGAACCTAATCATGTTGCGATAGCATAGAATTAACATGTACTCTAATGGTGGGAATAAGTCGATAACCTGGTGACAAAAATCTAATCATTTGCTAGATATAGAGCAATACTTCTCAATTTTCTTTTTTGCTGACTAAAGATGTGATTACTGGTATGACATCCAATTGAGCATGGTGAAGAGCTTCCACGGACCAAAGAAATTAATTCCTTCAAGTCATAGTTCTATTCTGAAAAAAAAAGTAAAAAACTTACCAAACAAAACTAAATAAAGGTAATCCGCACTGCACAAGGCTCCAGCTTAGTATGGAGTCAGAGATAATTCAATATATTAATAATCTTATCATCAATAATCAGAAATGTTATCTTATGGACCTCGAACCTGAGACCTAACACCCTTGGATGAACATATTTATCATCACCCCAAGGCAAAACGTATATTAAATAGAGTTATATATAATTATATATAACTCTATGTATAATTATACATAGAGTTATATATAATTATACATAGAATTATAAATAATATGTATATTAAATATATGTTGTTAATTATTTATATAAATATAGTTATGTATAATGTTTTTATAGTTATACATATAGTAAAAGACAATTATTTATAGTTATATGTTTTTATACCTATAGTATATTTAGTTATAAATAGAATTATATATAATTATATTTAATTATACATATAGTTATAAATATGTGTGAAGTTAAAAATATAGTTATATATAACATTTTTATAGTTATTCATATAGTAAAATACAATTATATATAGTTATATATTATTATACATATAGTATATTTTGTTAGAAATATAGTTATATAGAATTATACATATAGTTATAAATTATTATATTGTTAAAAAAATAGTTATATATAGTTATAAAAATAGTTTACATAGTTACAAATATAGTTAAATATAGTTATAAAGTGTTTTATATAATTATAGAAATATTTATAAATAGTTACACATATATAGTTAAACATATAGGTATATATATGTTGTTATAAGTTTTAAGTATAATTATAGTTACATTTGTGATTGCACACATTGTTATACATATAGTTATAAATCTAGTTATGCATGTTGTAGATGTAGTTATATATTGATTTTCATGTAATTAAATATTTTTAGACATATAGTTATGTATAGGTATTGATGTAGATAATTACATTTATATATTGTTATACGTTGATATGCATATTTTCAAATACATATATATATGTAAGTATGTATGTATGTATATTAAATATATGTTGTTATATTTATATATAGTTATGTATACTATTTTTATAGTTATACATATAGTTAAATACACTTATATATGTTTATGTGTTATTAATCTTGGGATCATCATATTTACATAGATTATTATGTAAATATTAAATAAATTGTTATATACACACTGCTCGCCTCAAACACCAACAACCATTTGGTGATTAACATCCAAATTTACAAGGTTGTCTAAGTGGCAAAAAACATGGATATCAAGCATGCATACCTACTGTTCAACATCAACATCCACACAATGAGAATTCATTATATCATACATGCATGCAGTATGTATACACATCATTGTATATAAGCAATCCAAGCATACCTTGGTGATTAATGAATTTGATACTTGTAATGATTTACCACTAACATATATATTTATTGTGTGCATAAGGAGGATCTACTAAAATTTATATAATTATGGTAATAACTTCACTATACATGATATCATACATACACAAAGATCTATTATTTAATTTCTATGGAAAATACAATATATGGTAACTGTTAGGGTAGAAAATTTTATTTGAAATAACAAATAGCAGAATGAAACACACTCATGCATTAAGATAATAGATGAAGAGATAGGGTTGAAAGCATACCTCATATCAAAAAGAAACTCATGGCTGAAGGAATTCTCGCTTACTCTTCTATTAGGGTTTGATGTATCCGTGTCCATAAAGAGAGGAAGACTGTAAAGGACTAAAGAGCATCTCCAACAATTCTACCTAAAATAAGTAAAAATATATTAAAATATTATATTATCTATTTTAACTAACTAATTTTTTATGGTAATTCCAACAATGCTATCTATTTTAACTAACTAATTTTTTATGGTAACTCCAACAATGCTATCTATTTCAGCTATCAATTCAACTAACTTTAACTAAGTTGCAAAAATAAAATCTAAAATTCAATATGAATGTCATATCATTAGCATATTAATGAAATGAAAAATCTTTTTTGTTTTCCATTTTCAAGTGAAGAACACCAACAATTTCATCAAAGGAGATAGTTCGGAAGTTTATTTTCTCAACATCAATGTCTGGTTTATAAGGAAAGAGTATCTCTCTTGTTTTTTCGAGTGTTAGGGTAAGCCTTCCAAAAATAGGAAATCTATAATTAGATTCACCTTAACATGATAAGGAATGATATTTTCGTGATTGATGTCGTCATATGTGCTTTTGATATCACCATAAATTAAAGTGAGAGGAATTTTTATAGTTTCTTCGCCATGAGCAGAGATTGTTCCAACATCAGAGATCAACCCAAAAACCAGTTTCATCCTATTGCTATCAATTAGATAGTTGATGTCCACTAAGTGAATGGGAATAAGGTTAGGGTTTTTGATGAGAACATCAAATACGATATCTACTTTCTCGAGAATAATGAAAAGAAGATGAATAGAAGTAACATCCAAAGTTGGCTTTCTAAACCCAATTGGCTCTTCAATTTTTTTCCCAATATCATGGATGAAATCCTTAACTTTCTCCATGAAACCCACCTTCTGCTCATCTGGAGAAGCCAGAACCTGACTGTCAAAAATAAAAAGCAGCCGATATATCATCATCACCAGCATCATAACACGAAAAAAAAATTGATTGTTGCATAATAACGATCTCAAAAATATATGTCATGATTCACGAAATGGCATCGACATTAGACCAAAAACAATAGAAATGAACTAAGCCACAAGCACAATGCCATTAGTATATCACATTGGTGCATACTTACTTTCATAACTCCCTACACCCAAACTTATCTCTCATATCAAAAAAATAAAAACCATCAAGAAATGAGGCAATAGGGCATACTTTTCGTTTGATACCCAACTAGAGTTCTTCAAACTGATGAGAGAGATGGAGATGGAATCACAGAAGCTAGCATGTAAAGATGCATGCGCATACTTTTGTGTCGCGTATGATTATTGCTAAGCAATCACATGAGTTCTATCTGAATTGCATTACATGATCAGAATAAAATTAATGGAAAGACTTACCAGTAAAAGGTGCATGTGTTCTTATAAATCTCTTCCTGATCAGCATCACTACCATGCATGTTGTGGAGAGAAAAGTTTTGTCTTCCAGAGGCTACCTCGAGAATCAAAGCCCATTAGAGTTGGAGTGCGGCAAGGGTTTATAGATCAGGCAAGAGAAACTATATATATGGGAAATAGATAGCTTGATGCAAAGGGAGTTGATTTTTAAGTTTAACTCTTTAAAATAACTAACATAAGTGGACACCGAGCCTCTTGGAGATGCTCTTAGGTGCTTATTAGAGTTGTATCTCGAGTCTCGACATCAAGTGAAGGCAGAACTAAAATTACCAAGATATTTTAATTTTTAATTTTCAAAACACAAAATAAACAATAAATAATTAAAATACATAAAGACTCATTTTTTTATTTATTATTAAAATATTTCCAACAAAGTTCATGTGTGTGTAGCAAGGTACACATGAAAAACAAACACCTTGCAATTTTTTATTTTAAAATTAACTAGATAATAAATATATAAACAACTTCAAAAAATAGATGTTTAGCTTTATAACTAAAAAAAATCAAATGGCTACACAATTTACAAACTTCATATAGTAATACACACCTGAAAATATGATTAGTTTTCTAGCCACACTTTTGCATATTATAAAACACTCATTATGTTAAAAAAATATATAAATATATATATATTGTGGTTATAAAATTTTAAAAATTCATATTAATTTTTATGAAGATAATATGAAATAATTTTAAAGGCATAAAATTTCATATTATTTGATATCATTTATAATTTTTAAAATTCTAAAAATTACTTAAAGTGAGAAGAAAAAAAATTATATTTATTATTTTAATAAAGACTGAATATTAAAAGCTAATAGTAAAAATATTACTCAATTGTTTATTTATTATAAATTTTAGTAGGGCAAGCATCTGTGTATTTATTTTTAAATTTTATTTTCTTTTAAATTTAATAAAAAAATTTAAATTGTTATTATAATTCAAGATTTTCAAATATTGTATTAATTATTTTTTTAAAAGTTTCATATAATCATACAAATTTTTTGTATACTTATAATAATATTAATATTTACTATTTTATTCGTCAATTCAGATATTTTTGAAAATATTTTCTATTTAATCATACAATAAATTTTTCTACCTTTATATTAGTAGAAATGTTAATGCATGTTCATTTAATTTTTAAAATATCTTAAAAATATAATATAATAATAGAATTAATTTTTTATGTTACTTTAATACAAATTTTAAGTTTCTTAACAAAAATTTTAGAAAAATATTTTATATACTTTTTTTAAAAATTTATCAACATAAAATTATTATTTTAGTCTTTTTTAATATAATTTTTTTGTATTTTTATAATTTTTAAATTATTTATTTAAAAAATCTTTTTTTTATAATTTTAGGAATGTGTCTTTCAAGGATTGCTCATCTATAGATTATAACATACATTTAATAAACAAAATTAAGTAAAATATTAAAATAAATAATAAATAAAAAAATTAAATAATTAAAGATTAGCTAGGAAAATTCCGTTGTTAAATCCTTCGCAATATTCAGGATGTAATTAACTTGGAATGTTCTGTCACTAAATCCATTGCTATATTTCATATTTTATTAGCAAGGGAAATTCCGTCGCTAAATCCCTAGCTATTTTCCGGATTAAATTAGCTAGGAAAATTCTTTCGCAAAATCAGTCTTTATATTCCGGATGAAATTAGCTAAAAGTATTTTGATGCTAGATCCGTTGCTATATTCAGGATGTAATTAGCTATGGAGGTTTCGTCGCTATATCCGTTGCTATATTCTAGATTTAATTTGCTTGGGAAATTTTGTCACTAAATCCATCACTATATTTCGGATGTAATTAGCTAGGAAAATTCGGTCACTAAATCTGTCTATATATTCTGGATGAAATTAGTTAGGGAAATTTCATCGCTAAATTCATTGCTATATTTCGGATAAAATTAGATAGGAAATCCGTCTCTAAATCCATCGCTAAATTCCGCGCTATTTTGTGTGAAGAAATTATGTGGCAATTACGTTGCTAATCCATTACAAATTTTTATTCCAATAAATATCAAAATCCCTTGCTAATCCCTAGCTAATCCCTCGCAATATAGCTAGGGATTGATCCCTAGCTAAATGATCATTTTTTGTAGTGATATGTCTATCTATCTAACTATCTATCTATCTTTCTATCTGTCTTTCTCTCTATATATATACCTATCTATATATCTATCTATATATCTATCTATCTATCTATTTGTAAATCTATCTATCATTCTGTCAATCTATTTGTCTATCTATCTATCTATATATCTAACTATCTATATAATATTCTATTTATCTATCTAACTGCCTATCAATCTATATATATATGTTTATCTATCTATATATCTATATGTCTACCAATTAATCTATCTATCTATCTATCAATCTATCTAATTATCTATCTATCAATCAGTATTGTAATTTGTCTATTAATCTATATATTTATCTAATTATCAATATGTCTATCAATCTATCAATCAATTTAACTATATATCTATCTATTTGTTTATCAATTTATCTATCTATCTATCTATATGTTTGTATATCTATCTATCCATCTATTTATCTAATTATCTATCTTTCTATCTATCTATTTATCTATCTTTGTTTCTTTCTTTCTTTCTTTGTATCTGTCTAACGATCTATCTATATATGTATCTATATATCTATCTATCTATTTATCTATCAAACTATCTATCTATATATCTATCTAACTATTTTTCCATCTATCTGTCTATCTATCTATCTAATTATTTATTTATCTATCTATCTATCTACCTATCTAACTATCTATGCATCAATGTATTTATCAATCAGTCTATCTATGTGTCTATCAAACTATCTAATTATCTATCTATATAACTATTTATATGTCTATTTATCTATCTATCAATCTTTATATCTATTTATCTAATTGTCTATCTATATGTCTATCTATCTTTCAATAAATCTGTCTATCTATATATCTATCTATTTATCTATCTATCTATTTATCTATTTATCTATTTATATATCTATCTTTTTATTTATATATCTAATTATATGTCTATCTATCTTTATATCTATATTTCTAGCTATCTGTCTATATAAATGTCTATCTATCTGTCTATCTATCTGTGTATCTATCTGTCTATTTATTTGTCTATCTATCTATCTATGTATATATTTGACTATTTATTTTTCTATCTATCTAGTTATCTAAATGTATATCTATATGTTTATCAATCACTCAATCTAACTATTTATCTATTATCTTTATATCTATATAACTATCTATCCATCGATCTATCTATCAAACTATCTATCTACATGTCTATCAAACTATCTAACAATCTAAATATATAATTATTTATATATCTATCTATAAATCTATAAATCAATTTATCTAATTGTATATCTAAATGCCTATCTATCTTTCAATCTATCTATCTATCTATTTGTGTATTTATCTATCTATCTATTTATTTATATATCTAAGTATATGTCTATCGATCTTTATATCTATCTATCTGTCTATCTATCTAGCTATCTATCTATCTGTCTGTCAATCTATCTATCTATTTATTAGTCTATCAATATGTATATATATTTGATTATCTATTTTTCTATCTATATAGTTATTTAAATATCTATCTATATGTCTATCAATCTATCTATCTATCTGGTTTTGAATGTGTCTATCTATCTATCTATATAACTGTCTATTAATCTATCTATCTATCTGTCAATTTATCTAATAGTCTATCATTATATCTATCTATCTATCTATTTATTTGTCTTTCAATCAATCAATCTATCTATCAATTAGTCTATCTGTCTATATATCTCTAAATTTATCTATCTATCCCTCTTTATCTATCTATTTATTTATTTTTTTATCTATATATCTATCTATCTATTATTTATGTGTCTATCTATTTTCTTTTTATCTGTTTATCTTTCTATCTATGTATCTATCTATATGTCTGTCTGTCTATCTGTGTATCTATTTCTTTATCTATCTTTAAATCTATCTATATATATGTCTTTCTTTCTGTCTATATACTTATCTATATATCTATGTATATATCGATCTATCTATATATTTATGTACCTACCTATCTATCTTTCTTTCCATCTATTTATCTATATATCTATTTAATTATCTATATATTTGTTTATCTATCTATCTAAAGATAGTTAATAGACAAATAGACAGATAGACACATAGATAGAATGATAGATATATATACACATAGAAACATAGACAGATAGAAAAAAAAGATAGACAAACAGATAGAAACACAAATAGTTAGAAAGATAGATAGACAAATAAACAAACATATATTAGATAGATAGACAAATAGACAAATGTATATATAGACACGTATACATAAAGAGACATAAATAGATAAAGATAGATAGATAGATAGATGATTGGACTGATTGACTAATATTAGTTAGGTAGTTTATAAATAGATAGATAGATAAATAGATAGAAAGACAATTAAATAGTTATACAATTATATAGATAGATAGATTGACATATAGACATATAGATAGATAGATAAATTGATAGATAGAAATAAAGATAGATAGATAGTCAGACAGACAGATAGATAGATAGACAGATAGATAGATAGATAGACACATAGATAGATTGATTAATAGACAGGTTCACAGATAGACAGATAGACATATATACTGATAAACAAATCGATACATAGTGAGATAGACAAATAAATATGTAGATCTATAAATAGCTAGACAAATAGAGAGATAGACAGATAGATAAATAGACTGATATACTAATAGAAAGAAATATAGTTAAATAGTTTGATAGATAGACAAATAAATAGATTGATAAATTGTTAGTTAGTTAGTTAGTGAATTAGATAGATAGAAAGATAAACAGATTGATAAATAGATAGATTGACAGAGTGTTAGATAGACAAATAGATACTTAGATAGATAGACAAATAAACAAAGAGAAAGACATATAGACAAAAATATATATTTAAATATAGATAGATGACAGATATACAAATAATGGCATAGACTAATAGATAGATAAATAGATAGATATATAGAAAGATAGATGGATAGACACATAGACTTATGTACTGATAGACTATTAGATAGATAGATAAATAGGGAGATAAATAGATTAACAAATAGATAGATAGACAAATAGCAAGAAAGAAAGAAAGAAGGATAGATAGTTCGACAGATAGATAGATACATAGATAGATAGATAGACAGATAGAGAGATAAATAACACATAGATAGAAAGATAGATAGATAAATAAATTAATAGATCTATAGATAGATAGATATATATATATATATATAATAAGATAGACATATAGATTGATAGAAACATAGATAGATAGATAGATAAACAGACAAATTGATAGAGATATGGATTGACATGTGGATATAAATGTGTGTGTGTGTGTGTATCTAGATAAATTGAGTGATAGATTGATAGATCGTAAGATATTTAGACAATTAGACAGATAGACAGATAGAAATATAGATAGTTAAATAGTTACATAGATTGATACATAGACATATACACATATAGACAAATAGATAGATAAATAGACATCTTGATTGATAGAATGATAGATAGATATACAAATAGACATTTAGATGGATAGATAGACAATTAGATAAATAGATAATTTGAAAGATTATAGATAGAAAGATAGATAGATAAGTAGATTGACAGATCGATATATAAACAATCAGATCGATTGATAGATATATAGATAAACACATAGACTTATAATATGATAAATTTAAACCCATATTAAGAGATAGAGAGATAGACATATATACATTTAGACAGAATGTAAGATAGACTAATAGATAAATGATATATAGATAGATAGAAAGATAGATAAATAGATTCATAGAGAGAGAGATATAAAGATAGGTAAATAGACAAATAGATAGATAGACACATAAACACATGCACACACACACAGACATATATATATATATAGTCAATTAGATAGATTGACTAATAGATTGATAAAAAAATAGATAGTTAGTTAGTTAGACAGATAAATAAATAGAAAGACAGATAGATATATAGATAGATAGTTATACAATTAGATACATATACAGATAAATTGATATATCAATAGACAAATAGACATATAGAAATAAAGATATGTAGAAGTATAGAAAGATAGACAAATAGTGAGATATACTATTCGAAAAATAGTTAGATAGATAAATAGATAAATAGATATGCATATATTTTAATAGAAAGAAAGATAGATATATATGTATATAGACATATAGAAAGATAAACATATAGATAGATAGATTGATAGATAGTCAAATAGAAGATAGATAGATAGACAAATACATAGATAGAGAGATAGATAAATTGACATATAGATAGAAAGATAGACAGGTAGATAGATTGACAGATTGATAGATAGATAGATATGTCTATCTAATATTAAACCCTCGAAAGTTGAGAATATAGATAGACAGTAATATATCTAATATTAAACCCTTGAAAGTTGAGAATATAGATATGGTTATAAAACTCAAAATACACTGTCACTCACTATTAATAAGACTAAGACACATAGGGTAAAGAGCATAAGTTAGAGTAAACCCCCGGAAGGAAAGATATCCCTTAACATGGATGGTAGCTTTAATAGGGATATAGAGGCAGGAGGAGGAGGAGGGGCA
>JAREIK010003818.1:0-57500 GCA_029783825.1 Sapria himalayana
CTATCTAGCTATTTATCATTAAATCAATTATCTATTTATCTATCATTTGTCTATCTTTCTATCAATCATCTATTTATAATTTGTTAATCTATCTTATCTAATCAAATATCTATCTATCTATCTATCAATCTATATTACTTTCTTTATTTTTATCTCTATATCTATCTATCGATCAGTCAATCAATCTATCTATATATCGATATGTTGATCTATCTATCTATTTAATTGTCTATCAATTTATCTGTTTATTTATCTCTCTATCTTTCTTTCTATATATTTCTTTTTCTATGTCTTTCTATCTATCTTTCTATTTGTCTATCTATCTATCTTTATGTTTATCTATCTATCTATCTATCTGTCTATCTATTTATCTATATCTATTTATCTATCTACCTGTCTACTTTTCGACCTCTCTATTTGTCTATCTATCTATATGTAATCTATCGATTTATCTATTTGTCTATCCGTATATTTTTTATCTATATATTTTCTTACTTGTCTATCTATCTATCTATATATCTATTTATCTATTTAATGTATATCTATCTATCTATCTAATTATTTGTATATCTATGTATCTATCTGACTATCTATCTATCTACCTATCTGTATGTCTATCTATCTATTTATATATCTATCTATTTATATATCTATCTATTTATCTATCTATCTATCTTTCTATCTCTTTATCTGTCCATATGTCTATCTGCTGATCTATCTCTCTATCTTTCTATCTATCTACATATATGTATATCTATATATGTGTCTATGTACTTAAATGACTAAATGTCTATCAGCCTAGCTATTTGTCTATCTATCTCTCTATCTCTCTATCTATAGATAGACAAATAGATATCAAAAAGAAGGGGGGATAATGGATATTTTCTTATTCAAGGAAATAGCTAAACAGCCTATTTATCTATTGGTTGTCTGAATGAAATTATTTTACCTTCAGATATTTTCTTATTCAAGTTTCGTATTAATAGTTCTAAATAGATATCAAAAAGAAGGGGGGATAATGGATCCCCTTGCCTTAAACTTTTATTTGGTTTAAATTCCTCACTTATCTTACCATTTACCAAGACTCTTACCCAAGTACTTGAAATGCATCTATTATTAGATCTATGGTCAGCTCAGAGAAGCCGAACCTTCTTAGCACAAAGCAAAGGGTATCTCATTCCACTCTATCGAAGGCTTTCGATAGATCTAGTTTGACCACTAAGTTTTTTCCTCTAGATTTACCTCCTATTTCTTTCATCATTTCTGATGCAAGTTTTATATTTTCAATCATTAATCTATTTTTAACAAAGCCCGTTTGTTCCTGAGATATTATTGACGGTAAAATTAAGCTTAGCCTATTTTGTAATATTTTTGCGAATATTTTATAAATAGCATTGTATAAACTTATTGGTCTATAATCCTCGCATTTCTGTGGTGATTCTTTTTTTGGAATTAATACTATAAACGATTTTACCCATGATTTTGGGATTTCCGCACCTAAAAAAAACTTGCAATTGCAGGGACTAGCTCAGTTTTAATCGTATGCCAGTTTACCTGGAAAAAATAATTGTTCCAACCATCAGGCCCTACTGCACTATCTTTATCAAGACTAAAGACAGCCTCTTTAACTTTGGTTCTTCTGGGATCAATTCCATTAATTGGTTTTGAGCTTCCGTTATGGTCCCCTAATCTCATGCATTAGAGAATTATCTGTCCCACATGACTGACTACATAGTTGATTTTCAAAAAAATTTTTAAAGAGAGCTCCTATTTCCTTTTCATCTTCTACCCATTTTCCTTCTTCATTTATTAGTCCTTTAATTTTATTTTTTTGAGATTTTATTTTAGACATATTATTAAAAAATTTAGTATTACGATCACCATCTTTTAACCATTTTATTTTTGCTCGTTGTTTCCAATAAATTTCTTCCATGTGTAATTTCAATCTCAGTTCTCCTTTAGCCTTACTTAGTTCTATCCGAGTTTCATTATTATTAGTGGAGTCAAAATCTTGCTCCAGCTTGGCTACTTTTTCTTCTAGTTTTTTTAGCTCCTGATTTAATTTCCCAAAAACCTTTTTATTCCATGTTTTTAAACAAGCTTTTAGCCTCAAAAGTTTAATTGATAGAACTTGCATCGGTTTTCCCTCTGCTGGCTCTTTCCAAGACTCACTGACAAGTCCTGCAAAGCTCGCATGCTTTACCCACATATTTTGGAATTTAAAATTAGACGTATTACCCTGGTTTCTTTGAATCGTCATAAGCAGGGGGCTATGGTCAGAGCAAGTTCTATTTAGGTGTCTAAGCCCCGTAATCCCTTGTGAGGTGACCCACTTTGTGTCACACATTATCCTATCTAGTCGAGCCCAGATGACTCCTCTTTTTTTCCAATTATTGCACCAGGTATATCTCGAACCAGAGAAATCTATTTCCATTAGATTAGTAATGGCTATTGTGTCAGTAAATTGTTTCATGGCTACCTTATCCGGTGGTTTGCCACCTTTCTTTTCTTGAGGGCTTCTAATTATATTAAAGTCGCCTCCTATAATCCAAGGTGAATTTCTACTTGCTATATCTTTCATTTCTTCCCATAAAGCCAACCTAGATTGTTTATCATTTTTTGCGTAAACTGCTGAGATTATTTGATCTGTGCTCTTATCTAATTTGAAATGTACTATTTGTTCGGTATCTTTATTATTTTCAATTTTCAATTTACTGTGTCATAAAATCCAAAGTTTACTATTTAGGTTAGCATAAGCCTTATTAAATCCTAAAAGTTCTCTATATTTATTTAGTTGATCTTGCAGGACCATTGGTTATGCAATAATCATTAATGAGATTTTATGTTCTTAAATTAAAAGTCTTAATCTATTTATCGTGGGGTATTAGCTACCCCCCTAACATTCCAATATAGACATTATCCATTAAAAACTAATTTAGCTTGGGCTCGAGTTGTACACTTAGATTCATAAGACATGTTAGCATATTTTTTCGTATTTCTTACTGTTTTAGGAGTGTGAGGAATTTCATGCCTAATCTCATTATATTTTACCTGTTTTCCGAGCACCATGGCCATTTGCTTTAGGGCCTCCATGGATTGGGTTCTTGAAAGATTCCCCGAATCTTCATTATAAATATATATATCATCCTTTGCTTTCACCTCAGGCTCGTCTTGAGATACATCACCCTTGTGACTTGAAGGGCAACTAAAAAATTACCGGTTCATCTTCAGGAAAATCCAGAAGATCCTCATCTATCCACGCATAATCATCAAGTTTTTCTTTCAATACAATTATGGTTTTAGATGTTTTTTTATATTTTCTCTTGTGTTTTACCTCCTCCAATCCTTTATTTGAACTAACATCATTCTCTATCCCCAAGTTAGTCTCTATCGGGATTCCTTTTCTTGAGTAATATTTGGATTATCTGGTGGGATGCTTGATATTATTCTACTGTCCAGATCTCCTTCGGCTGGATATTTTGTTTGAGAAGTGAAGCCTCCTCTTTCCTTACCCATTGCATCACCTTCGTACCTCCTCCTTCGTGCTGCTGCCCATTGTTATGCTCTTCTTTCCCCACCTTGCACGATAAATTTTCATGCCCGAGCCTCTTACATTTTATGCAGTAAGGAGGAAGGCTTTCGGGGATGACAGTTTGCCAAAACCCCTCGGCCTGTTCCCCTTCACCACTACCTATCCATATTTTGTCGGGGGGTTTATTTAAGAGGTTTAGCTCGACGCATACACGTGCTTTATTCGGCCTTGACATGGTTACTGTGGCTTCATCTCGTAACATGGGCTTACCCAAACACAACGAAATTGCATAGAGAGATGTTTCGGAGAAAAGATGAAGTGGCAGAAAAGGCAATGTAAACCATACCGGGGCTATAGGCGCCTCTTCAAGAGGAGTAAAATCCTTTGTCCACTTCAGTATACGCATGGGGAAGCCGTCAACTTGCCATAATCCACGCTGCCATAGGCGATATTGATCTTCCAGTAGAGAGCATTGCAGCACGACATGTTTGGCATCGAAATCAGCAAATTTCACCTTCCCCTTGGGCTTTAAATTGTCGATGAACTTCTGAACTCCAATCGCACGAGGCCTGCCATGAGTGAACTTACCAACGAGCGTGTATTCGAAAGGTTCTAAGAGCCTTTGAGATTCTTCTGCAGAGAAGATGATAGCCGGGAGCCCGTTTTTGTTCCCTTGAGTTCGTGAAATCGGCACGGTTCCCTTCACCATCGAGGCAAAAGACTTATTATTTAATAATAAGTCAGATTTTTCCATTCTCACCTTGAGTTGAGCTTGGTTTGAGCAGCAATGGAGTGTTCTTCTCTCTTCGTTGCTCAATCTAGCAGTTACACATAAAACACTATGCAAATATTGTATCGAACTGCAATTCACGAAGCAATTTGCACAATAATTCACTCAACTATTCACATAACAGTTTATTCCAGATAATCACGAGAGAAAAGCTAGAGAAAAACACAGGAGAAAATCGCGAGAGGATTATCGCGAGAGAACCGAGGAGCACTTCCGGCTTCTAATTTAGCTTATTATTTCTTACAAATGTTGTTGTTCATGTTCACCCATATTGCTTAAAATATAACTCATTAAAATAAGACTACAAATAAATCCATTAATAAAAAAAACAAAAGTAACCAAATTTGAACTTGTATATTACTATAACAAATGGTTTATCATATTACACAATGTGTATGCATTATAGAGATAACTAATGATTTATCATATTACTATAATAAATGATTTATCAACTTATATATTTACTTAAAAATATCCCTCTATGATATATCATTTCTTCATATGATATACATTATAGAGATAATCTCTTGTGTATGCATACAAGCATCATATTGCACATAACTATTATCTTAGTTGCACATTTATATTAAAGTATAAACTTTTATATAAAATGACATATGATTATATAAATATACAAATGTTTAGATATAATGTTCTGTTTAAATATTTTTATAAATGTTACATATATATAAATTAATTTATGTACTACTTTTATAAATATATATAGTATATATATCACATTTATATAAACATTATAAATATTATATATTTATATAAAATTTTATATGTTATATAAATGTTTACAAATATGTATAAACATTTTATATGTTATATAAATGTTATATAAAAAATTATATAAATGAATAGTTTTATGTAAATGTTGTATAAATATTTATAAACATTTATACATGTGTGTGTGTGTGTGTGTCTGTAACATTATATTTTTACATAAACATATCAAAGTTTATATATAATGAATATGTTTATATATATTAAAGTATAGACATTTATATATAATGGCATACGATAATATAAATGTATAAAATTTTTTATATAAAGTTATCTATTTATAATATTTTTGGAGACAATCAAAACAAAACCCATAAACATTGAGTTTGTTTTTTTTAATTACAGAAGTAGAAAACATTAAGCATAATTATTTTTTCTTATGTTATAGAAGCATAAAATAATATGCATACATTTAGTATTTGAAATCCATAAAACCTTAAAAAATTAAATAGTAAAAGAACAAAGTTTACACTAACCATTTGTTGTTTCATTAATGGTGGAGAGTCAAAATCAAATTAGTGATGTGAAGATAGAAGAAAGAAGAAGAAAAATTGGGAGAAAATTAATAAAAAAGTAAAACCGAATATTTTGTATAAACCAACCTCCGTCAGTGGTAATCAAATTGAGAGAGATAGAAAAATGTATATAGTATTTTGAAGGAGAAGAATAATAACAATCTTACCTGATAACAGAAAGATGTAGGGTTTATGGGTTGCTCCCAAATACATGTTTTGCTTCACCTCTCTTCCTATTCGTAAGAAAAAAAAAGTTTTCAGTGCTTGAATACCTTAGTGTTTTTTTTTCACAAAACTATAAATAAAAATATCGATGTAAATATATAAAAAAAAGAGACAGAAATATAAAAGTAAACTAAAAATAAAAAAATTAAATTTTAAATAAAAAAATGAAATAAAATTTTATTTAACCATAAATGATAATATTTCATGAATAAATAAAATAATATTAATTATAATAAAATATTTCATATATATATATATATATATAAAGGGTGTATATTTTAAGAATTCAAAAAAAATTTTATTAATATAATATGAAATAATTATAAAGGCATAAAATTTCATATTATTTAATATAATTTATAATTTATAAAATTCCAAAAATTACTTAAAGTGAGAAGATCAATAAAAAAATATTTATTATTTTAATAAAAATGGAATATTATAAGTTAATAGTAAAGATCTTACTCAATTGATTAATTCTTATAAATTTTAGTTGGGACAAAAAATAAAATTTGAATTCAAATTAACTTAGGGGTAGTTTGGTATTACTTTTCAAAAATGTTTATAAGGGAAAAAATTATTTTAAGTATTTTTATGACAAAAATTTCATTAGTAATATTGTAAATAAATCTTTGGAAACCCAAAAAAATACTTGAAGTGTTCTTTTAATAACCACGCTGAGATATTTATTTTTTTAATCTTCAAAAATTTTTTGTTGTAATTAAAACATATATGTATTTATTTTTAAAAATCAATTTATTTTCTTTTAAAATTTTTTGAAAATTTTGAATTTTTTTTATAATTCAAAAATTTCAAAACTTTTTGTCAATATTTTTTTAAAAGATTCCTATAATCAAAAAATATATATTTTTTACTTTAAATAATATAAATATTTACTTGTTTATTTGTTAATTCAGATATTTTTATATATTTTTTTATTTAATCATACAATTAAATATTTTAGTTTATTAGTAGTAATTTTTATGAATGTTCATCTATTAATTAAAATATATTTAAAATTTATAGTAATATATAAATTAAGTATTAATGATTTTTAATACAATATTAAAATCATAATTAAATATTTCAAAAAAATAATTATATACTTTTTAAAAATTGTACAAACATAAAAAATATATTTTAGTCTTTATTAATATAAATTTTTATTCATAGTTATATATATTTGAAATTATTTTTTAATAATATCTTATTTTTATAATTATATGAGGAGAATGTGTCATTCAAGGATTGCTCATCCTTAGACCATGACATACTTCTTCTATATAAAATTAATGAAATATTAAAACAGATAATATAAAAAAAAATTAAATCATTAAAGATTTGTGAAAAATATTATCTCCAGCCCAAATAGCAAGGGAAATATCACTAGCTAATGCTATATGAAAATTATCATTTAAGGAATAATCACTTGCAATTAAATATAAAATAAAAAAAAAATTCAAATATTATTTAGCAAGAGTTTTGTTTTGAACTAATTATCTAGGTAAAATCAGTTTCGAAAGTCATTCCTAAAATGCTGGCAATTTTTTGCATAAAAATTTATGATAATATTAGCTAGATATAATTTTCAATCGAAATTTTCCATCTCTAATCCATCCCAAAATCCATCACAAATTTGTAATTCAATGTAAATCAAACATCTCTTTCTATTCTCAAGCTAATCCCTTGCTAATTAGCTATGGATTATCTATATTGCTAATTTTTTTATCATTCTAACTATCTTTAATCTATCTATCTATCGATTTATCTATCTGACTGTTAATCTATCATTCTATTAATATGTCTATCTATCTAGCTGTCTATATATATATATATCTAACTATCTATATAATTATATTTCTATCTATCTATCTATCTAACTATTATCAGACTTTCTATCTATCTATCAATCTGTCTATATATCTATCTATCTAACTAACTAACTATCTATCTATGTGTCTGTAATTCTATCTTTCTAATTATCTGTATGTCTATTTGTAGGTTATTTATCTATCTATCTATCTAGCTAATTTTATATATATATATATCATTCTATTTATCTATTTGTCTATCTTTATATAGGTTTTTCTATTTAGTTGTCAATCTTTCTAAATATTTAATTATTCATCTATCTATCTATCTATCTATCTAATTCTGGACCTATCTATCAATCTATTTGTATATTTATCTATCTCTATATATCTATCTATCTGTTTGTATTTCTATATATCTATATATCTATATTTCTTTCTGTCTATCAATCTATCTATTTATATATCTATATTTCTATATATCTTTCAATCTATTTATCTATCTGTCTGTCTATATGATTATCTATATATCTATATCTACCTATCTCTATCTATCTATTAGTGCATTTGTCTATCTTATGCATCTATAGCTATTTATCTATCTATCTAATTATCTATTAATCAATCAATATGTCTGTCTGTCTATTAGTAAACTATCTATCTATCTAACTATCTCTCAATCTATGTGTCTAATTGTTAATTTGTCTCTCTATCTATCTATCTAACTATATAACTATAAATCTATCTATCTACTTATTTATGATAAATAGATTTATAAATAAATAGATAGGCAGACAGACAGACAGATAGATAGATAAATATGATAGATAAATAGATAACTAGATAAATAGAAAAATAGATAAATAGATAGGACAGATAGGTACATAGATAGAAAGAAAGATAGAAAGATAGATATATAGGCAGATAGGCAGATAGACAAATAGGAATATACATATATAACAAATAGATTGATTGAATGATAGATAGATAGATAGACACATAGACAGATAGAGAGATACATAGATCGATAGAAAGATAGATATATAAATAGATACATAGTCAAATAGATAGTTAGATAGATAGATTTATATAAAGATTGATAGTTAGACAGATAGATAGATAGAGACACAGATAGATAGATCATCATATTGTCCGATAGAGAAATAAACAGATAGAAAGACAAATAGAGAGATATGAGATAGATAGATAGATAGATAGATACATAGATAGATAGATAGACATATAGATAGATAGATAGATAGACTGGTAGACATATAGATATATAATAGAAAAATAGATATACAGATAGACATATAGATAGATAGTTAGATATATAGACAGATAGATAGATATAAAGATAGATAGACAGATAGATAGATAAATAGATAGAAAGATTATTAGATTATCAAATAGAGAGTTAGACAGATAAATAGATAGATAGAAAGATAGATAGCTAGATAGACAGATATACAGAGAGATAGATAAATAGATAGACATATATATAGATAGATAGATATATATATATAGATAGATAGATAGGCTAGGACAGATAGATTAGATATATAGATTGATATCTAGACATATAAACAAATAGATAGATAGATAGACAGATAGACATATAGACAAATAGGACAAAAGACAGACATATAGATGGATATATAGATACACAGATTGATAGGCAGATAGATAGTTAGATAGATAGATAGACAAATAGACATATTGATAAATAGACAGATAGATAAATAGAAAGATAGATAAATAGACATAGAGATTGATTGAGAGAAAGACAGATAGACAAATAGATAGATAACTAGATAGCAAGATGCCAGATAAATAGATAGACATATAGAAAAATAGACATATAAACTTATTGACACTAGTCAATAATCACATAAATAGATAGACAGACAGACAAATAAATAAAAAGTTAGACAAATAGATAGATAGACAGATAGACAAATAGAGGAGAAATAGATAGATAGGACAGATAGAAAGATAGATAGATAGATAGATAGAGAGAGGGATAGATAGAAGATAGATAGAGGTAGATAGACAGATAGACAGACAGACAATAGATAGATATATAGAATAGATAGATAGAGAAATTGATAGAAATATTGATATAAAAATTGATTGATAGAAAAATAGGCAGATAGACAAATAGATAGATAGCTAGATAGATTGATAGATAGACAGATAGACAGATAGACAGATAGACAAATAATTGATAGAAAATTACAAAGATAACCAGATATATAAATAGACAGATTAAAAAATAGACAAATAGATTGAAAGATAGATAGACAGATAGACAAATAGACAAATAATTTGATAGACAGGTAGACAAAGAGATAAATAGTCAAATAAACAGATACATAGTTAGACAGAAAGAAAGATAAATAGACATATAGACACATCATCACATAGTTCGATAGACAAATAGACAAATAGATAGATAGATAGATTTATAGATAGATAGACAGATAAAAAAATAGACACATAGACAGATTGACATATAGATAGATAGATATATAGATAGATAGACTAATAGAAAGCTACACTACAAGAAAAATCACATATAGTTAGGGACAATTCCCTACCTAAATAGGCTTTTTCTATCGCTAACTGAGATATAGCTACGTATTACCAATCGATTCCCTATCTAAAGTGCTTCTTGCTAAACTTTAGCGACAGAAAGTCTCCCTAGCTAAAAATTTAGCTACGAAAAAATACTTGCTAAAAAAGACAAATTCACTAGCTAAATTAGCAAGGTTAATGAAAATTTCCATCACTAAACAAAAATAACGATGGATAATTTCCTAGCTAAAGTGCTAGTCTATAAATTTCAGCTACGGATATAGTCCCTAGCTAAATAAATATATCTAAATAAATTTTAAATATTTCTCTAGCTAAATTAGCTAGGGAAAATTTCCTACCTAAATTAGCAAGTGGATTTTTCCCTAGCTATTTTAATTTTAAAAATAATTTCAGAATTTAATTTATTTAAATTTTTTTAATTAAATAATTTAATATTTTATATCAAATTGAATAAAAATTGAAACTTTAAATAATTAATAATAAACAAAAAATAAAATCATTTAATATCTTATTCTAATTCAATATTTTACATAATTGAAACATAAAAATAACAAATTTAATTTAATTTTATTCATTATTGTATCTACCGACATTGCATAAAGTATAATATATCAATTTATTGATGTTGATTTTCCTCCCTCTGCTCAACTGATCATCATATTTCTACTGTAACAAAGCTGTCCAAGTCACGACACGTAATGTTTAGTGAAAAATCCTATCACTTATAAAATCTTTGTATGAGGAACAATGCGATATCATATCTGTAAGAAATTTAAACCACTCAGTCTAATTTAAACAATGCGATATCATATATTTGGATACATATATATTTCTGTAGGATATATGTAAAAATATACTAGCATTTCATTCGTACATATATAACTATAGTATATGTACATAAAATAATAGTATTATGGGTACATATAATTTGAGTACAAATATACTTAGTATATACGTACATAAAATACTACAGTATTCTATGTAGGTATATACTGACTTTATTCGTATGTATATACCTCATTAGGTGTTGTTATTGCTGCTCTTGCTACTGCTACTGCTGCCTTTGTCGTTGTCACTTCCAATACCACTGTTGCTATCACTACTGCCACCACTACCTCTACTACTACCACCGTCGCCGAAGACGCCGCTACTACCATGGCTGCCGCCACTGACCGCTATCGGCATTGACTACTGCCGCCACTGGCCGCTGCGGCGTCTGCCACTGTTGCCCCACTGCCGGTGCTACCCGCTGCATGCCGTAGCTACCACCCGCCGCTGCTGCCACCGCTACTGCCACTGCCGCCGATGCCGTTGCCGCCTCTACCACTTATGCTGCTACTTCCAGTGCTACCATTGCTTCCGGTGCTGCCACTGCTTCTGGTGCTGCTGCTACTTCTGGTGCAGACACTGCTACCGCTATTAGTGCCACTACTTCCGGTGAAACCGCTGCCTCCGATGCCACCGCTCCTGCCACTACCACTACCGCCACCAATGTTTCCGCCACTGTAGCTCCCAATGCCATAGCAGCCTCCATCTCTCAACTACCACCACTATTGCCGCTTATGCTGCCGCTTCTGTTGTCGTCGCTGTCGCTTCCGTTGTCGCTACCACTGCTATTGATAATAAGTTTTTACATACCTATAATATGCTAAAACTCTACCCAAAAAATTCAGAGGCACAAAACATTTTCACAATTATATAAAAATAGTTACTATCGACATGAACAAATACAAATTAAAGTTGATTGTCATAGAGCTTAAACTAAAATTTTATTAAATAATTTAATTTTTTATATTAAATTTAATAAAAACAGAAACTATAAATTAAAATTTAAATTCAACAAAAAAATTCATTTAATAACTTATTCTAATACAATATTTTAAATAACTAAAACAAAAAAATAATAAAATTATATTACTCTTATTAATCAATGTATTTTCCGACTGTGCATAAAGTATAATCTATCAATGCATTGATGTTACTTTCTTTCCCTCTACTCCTCCGATCACCAACCTTTTACTGCGAAAAAGCTATCCGAGTCTCGGTGATTCATGTCTGTTGAAAAATCCCTTCATTTATACAAGCTTCATTGGGAAACAATGCAATACACATCTGTAAGAAATTTAAACCACTAAATCAATCAAAATAAATTAAAAAAACTATATTTTGATAATATATATTACTATAGTAAATATATACATATATACTAGCATTTCACTCGTAGATATATTACTACAGTATTTGTACATATATAAATTGCAGTATTATGCATTCATGTATACTAAATACATATATATTCAGTAATATGTACATAAAATACTGCATAATTATATATACGTATATACTGACTATATATGTAAGTATATACCACATATGTTGTCGTTCCTACTGCTCCCACTGTCGTTGCTGCCCCTGCCACCACCACTACCGGTGCTACCATCACCATCGTTGTCGCCACCCGCCACCACCACCCGCAGTCACCTCCGTCGCCTCTGTCGCCGCCGGCCCCACCACCGCTGCCGTCACTGCCTATGCCACTGCTGCAGCCGCCACTGCCGTGGCTACTTCGGCTGCCACCAATGCTGCCACCGCCACTGGCGCTGCAGCTCACTATGGGGCTGCCACCGCTACCCCCACTGCCGGTACTACCGCTGCATGCTATAGTTGTGATGCCAGAATATTTTTCATGTAATGGGAAAAATATTCAGAAGGCTATGAAGCCATTTTCTAGTTGTCGTGCTGCAAAATGGATGATTGACCCAATTTTGAATAAAGGAAGTTACATGTAATATAAATAACCTAATAAATATATTTTCCCCCATAAGTCATAAGAAAAGGAAGGACTGGCATGCACATTTTAGTTCATTGCCAAGAGAGGTTATTGTAATCGAGGAGCACCAACTTGATCAGAGAAGAGTCGTAGCTCTGATTTAGTTTTCAAGTTGAAACTAGCAAATGATGCATTTTCACAATCAAACAACCGATCTTGTTTCACATCAGCAAGGTGCACGTCAATTGCTCTCAATAGTTTTCTCCTACAAGAAAAAAAAAGGTAACACTGAAGCTAAAGATTGAATCAATTAACATATACATACCCTTCTCGAGTTATTTAATATGTGGAAGAATTGAACCTCCAGCTACCCACTATGGCCTTAGGATAGTTTTAGATCTGGATAATTCTGTTTGTGCAGAAGCCATTTCCATATTGAACCAAACATTTGCGTTGAGCCATATTTATGCACAAATAGAGCAAACAACTAAAATGCACTCATCTTAGAGTTATATCTATTGCCTTTAGTCATAGAACATTTGCTACAATTAGTAATAGTCAATTCGAAGACATTTTTTTTTCAAAATTTTGGTTATTCATGGTTGCAGTATGTTGTTCAATTGCATCTGTAAACATACAACACCCACTCCAATTGTCCAATATTTTTTTTCTTGGAGATGGTGTTTGTGCATCTGAATATGTATTGAAGAGGGACTATTAGGTTGAGAAAAAATTATTTTTGTTCGGGAGTTAGCATCAAAGTCTTCTAGAATGCGACTGATTGCTTTGTAAAGGCGGATGGTTCTAGACTTCACTCCCTCCAAGTTGAGTTGTTGCAGTATTACCTGGTTGAGCTTCTCCGTGGCAGTAACTTGCTGGAAGTTTTGCTGCTGTTACTCTGGCAAGCCAACTTCCATTGTGTAAGTTTTTGTGCATGCTATAAAATAAGTGTAAATGTAATGCAAGTGTTGTTTACATTCAATTTTGTAGAGAATATAATACATTGACGAAGGTGAAGCACACAAGAAGCTTGCATGAACTCACCCGCTTGATTCTCGATTCCCACTTTGGTCCCGCAATGCTGTGCTCCGCAAGTCAGAATTATTTTTTTAATATCATATTGATATAATTTTGATCAAGGAAACACTGTAAAAAAACCATTTGTCTGCAAAGAAGCATTTAATGATTTAGTGCATAAGCTCTGAAGATAATCTCAATCAGTTCTATCATAATTGATGCTTGATGAGTCCTATGGCCAAAAACCTAGTTGGTCGATTCTGGTTTGGAAGAAATGAATTGAGAGAGTGAGTGAGAGAGAGAGAGAGAGAGAGAGAGACCTGTATAAATGAGAGCGAGGCGGCCGAGTAATTCCCTGTCATTTTTGTTAAAACTATCCATGGCTATCATCCTGGTTCCCTGTTCACTACAAGAGTCCTCAAGCACTACATTGATGGTTAAACAAGAAATGAAATGAAAAAAAACATAATAATAATCTTTTTTTGTGGGAGCCAAATATTACAGCACAATTACTCTATTTGGGAGAGCGGGGTTGCTTACAGCACAATTACAATCAAATAATCACATGTCAAATAATTTCCAATGTTACATTTTAAAAGAGTATATACAACCAACATCTTGGGCCTCCTGTAAGAATGAACAGAATGATTGGGCAGAGAGATGAAAAACACTATCACATTGAGTAAGAAATCTCATCGAGCCTGTTATGTTATAATTATATCACATTACTTTCATTAAAACACATTTCTAATATAATCAAGCAAAAATATAGTCATAGAATACAATCAATCATAAAATCACACCAGCCCACATAAATTCCTTGTGCATTTTTTCTCTACTTTCTATGATCCTTAGCCAAGCTTATATGCACAGATGGACAAGTATAACTATGTTAAAATATTAACCTGCCACATGTTTAATACAAGTGTAAAGCAATTCAAACATTTTAATAATAATAAAGAGTGGATTCACAAATGTACAAGGGATTTGAAAATATAACCTTCTATCGCTTATGACTGGTACTTATAATGAGTTTTAGAGAGTGGATTTGCAATTGTCAACTCATGAGAGTTAATGTCTTTCTTGCCGAGACAACGCTTTTTTGAAAATAAAGCAATAATCATAGAATAGAAAAATTCCACTAAACGAATTCTGACTAAAATCTATGTCACATTTAAGAGATGATTTCTTAAACTACACATTGGCCTTTAAGTGACTCTGAATATCTAATCAATGTGCCCTGTACCCGGAAAAATTCAAAAACTCAAACCTAGCAAAATGAGATGATGCCAACAATTGAATAGACACAACAAGTGATACACAAACTGATTATCAACTTAGAAAGCATTAAGATTCTTATTAACTTGATGATACACAAGTATTACATAGGCAATTACATAGGTTTTTTTATATGATAAAAATGTAGCAATTTAGAAACAAGTAAATTCTTAAAAAAAAGGGTTCATAGTTCATACTTGTTGGTGGACATTACTTGGTCCCAAGAACAACATAGTTTGATCTGTTGTTCTTCTGAATTCATGAAATTTTGCGCAAAATATTGCCAAAAGCATTCTTGTCCTCCTACATTTTTAGTATTGATTTGATTTTAGCAACAAGTTCCAGCATAGTAAGGGGTTCATTTTGCAGCAAAACACTAGGAAGGGACGCAATAAAAAGCCAAAAAAAATAGTTTCACCTGTATCAATTGATCTACTCTAGCATTCAAATTATCCTAAGATGCTTCCTTGTGAAGAGTTTGTAGTGTATAAAGCAGGTGAGAATTGATATAATTTGAAAGATGTTGAATGAGGGGATTAATAATTGAAGGGGGATATGATTTGATGATATTAAAACAATGTAGAATTAATAATCTTATTTCAGATTTAAAAATCTTATGAATTAGCATGGAATATACTTAGACACAAAGATTTAAAACACTTATTTTACCCATTTATCAGAAAATCTTTGTAAATGAGACATTTCTTAAGAGTTTATAGTAATTTATAAGTAACTACCAATTATAATTGATATATTTTAAAATCCAATTTTCAAATTCTTGTGGAATTCAAATAATGGATGACTATGTTCTTCCATCTAGTCTTCAACTTCATGACTTATTCAAATGTTAAATTAGATATACTTTTCTATCTAATAAGATATCATTTCTTTATGCGATGACAAAAATTTTTCCAACCTCTAAGAAATGTAAGCCTCGAATTCAAGATTTATCATGCACAATCTCTTCAATCTTTTGAGGTAAGACTGTCAAGATAATATACTAGTACAATTTATTTTCTTATCTTCATATTTTAAATGCTTCCAAATATTAAGATACGATAAGATAGATATGGAGATCACATTCGCACCCAAGTACATAAGACTTTTTCTTTAACAAGATATATAAAAAAAGATAAATATCTCAACAAAATTACCCAATGACTTTTTAGAGACTGTGCTTGAAGAGACTATGTAATACACAAATTTTTCAAGTGATCAATCATCTTAATATATTGTTCTCTCATAAACAATTTTAACTTCAAAGTTTTTATGAAAACCAATATTAGTATTTAAACGGTCTCATGATCAATACTTACGAGACAACCTTTTTCGAGGATAAGATGTTATACTCAAAATTATATGAATTAGCAAAAAAAATAACTCAAAAAATAATAAAATATTACAATGAGTATATAAAATCTCAACTTGGATTGTGTCTACTCACATGTTGACAGCTCATATATAAAGAATAAAAAAACATAAACACAAATAAAATGTAACATCCTCAAATTGATGAACAAATATTTATGATATCAATTTTTTAAAAAAATAAATTGAAATTTATTCGACTCTTTGGTGAAGATATTCACTTGTTAATTTATTATATAACATAAAATATACACATAATATCATTTTAGATCTTTTTATTTGGATAAAAAATACTTTATTTTCTATATATTTTATTTGCTAGTAAAATATCAAAATAAATATTATATATCATTATCATGAAAATTTCTTAATAATATTATTTATCATTATACACCTGAGATTAATCAACTGAGAAATTCTTAATAAAATTATTTATCAAAATAAATAACAAAATATAATATCCACTACAAATTGATGAACAAATACTCATGATATCAAATTTTAAAAAAAATTGTTGAGATTTATTCAATACCTATATGGAAAAATTAACTAGTTAATTTATTATATACACATAAATTATACACATTATATAATCTTAAATCTTGTTTTTTTGAAAAAAAAATAATTCATTGTATATACTTTATTTGCTCTTGAAACATAAAAATTAATATTATATATCATTATCTAATTATCATAATAAAAAAATAAAAAGAGAAACAAAATAATATTCAATCTCTTCAAATAAATAATTAATCTAAAATATCACACATATGATTATTATCATTAGATTTAATTATGTATCTATATCAAATCTCAAATTAATTATTTATTTATTATTTTTCAAATATATAAAATCCCAACTTAAATATGAATGCTTGAATAATTGTAAAAGCATTGATCCCTAACAAAAATCTAGGGCCTAAAAATTGCATCTCATCCTTCAGTATATGATAAGCTGCATCTATCTGAATCTATAATAAAAAATCTAAATAATTATTAATTATGCTTATTATAATAATTATAACTGATATTATAATAATCAGATAATTAATCTTACATATGATTTTCTAATATGTGAGAGTTAGCTAAATAAATCAGATCAACCATAAATATAATATTTTAGTCAAACAAAAATATCCATTACAATATAAGTCAAAGGATCAACTCAAAGTACATATATCAACTGCATATCGTATCTATGACAATATAATCTCTCATTATGATTATCTATATTTATCTGTGAATCTAAAAAATAAATAAATTCAAATAAATATAAGATATCATTTAAATTACACTTATCTGATAGTAATGCATTTGATATGTTGTACCAGTCTCCCTTTTTATTTATCATATTGATTTATTTTGTGATCTTCCATACAACTCCATACTTCAAACTTTTATTTAAATTTTGAAACATGAATATTTTTTGTAAACTTTTAAAATAATTATGCATTCTAGAAGACATGTACTCGTATAAATTTGAAGTGCCAGAAAATTTTGAATCCTTGGCACATTTATCATTGCTCTATAAATTGCAAAGATCATTTATTAAAAAATTAAAAAATGTATCCCTTAAGCACCCAATATTTGCTAGAATATACACATAAAGCACATGGATGACATTTTTATGTGTGTGTATTTTAGGACAATATAAAACAAGCATTCAGACCTCAGCCATGAGTTTCTCTTCTAGCTTTAGATTGGGAATTCTTGGTGATGCGCCCATATTATACACCAACTGATCAAAATTATGCATTTGCTTGTCACATTCTTTTCATGAGTTATATATGCTATTGGTGATCGCTTCAGCTATTATATAATAGAACAAATGAAAGAATACTATTGGTAATTGCAAACTAGTAAAGAAAGTGAATTACTTAATGGAATTTTATAATTAAGTAGAAGTTGATAAAACAACTAGCGGTCACAATCATAGGTCCCATATATCAAATTATGTTTGGGTGTTTCGGGTCAAAAAAACAAAGTTGCTGCAGTTTTCCATTAACTGCTACACTGTTCCAGACACGAAAGCTTAAATATTATAGAGCAGCAGAATCCTTTTTGTTGAAATACATGCAAAACCCATGCGAAAATCATATGATAGAGAACGAACCTTTTTAGAGGCTTTAGATTGAGGAGCAAAACGTCTCTTGCGGGATCTTTCCTTACTGAATAGGCTTCCAAGGTATTCCTCATATTCGGCATTAGCCTTGCCGTAACTATCATCTATTGTATCATCATTTTCATAATTTGATTCTGATACAGCGGATTTATGGGAGACTAGTGTCGATTGTACTAGCCTCCTGCTAGCTCTCCTTGGCCCGGTTTGGTGGACCACTCCAAAAGTGGCCACCATCATCACTAGCCCGTCACCTATCCATTAATATGCTTCGACTAATGTTGGCACTCCACCAATGGGAACTCAGTGGAATGTTAAGGAGGGAAAACATTCAAAACTGTGTCAGCCTAGCAACACAAGTGACTTGTGTGAAAAATTGAAAATTGAACATAATAATTTATGATTTAATTATTTGATTTTATTAATTACACATAAATATCTATTCATGTATACTATACAAGTGAAGTAATTCAACTTCCTAAATACGAGATATTAATTAGATTAACCACCCAAAAGACTAATTCTTCAAATACTTGGTCCATATTTAACAGATAACTATATATATATATATATATGGTTATTTAGCATTCCCTCAAACAAATCTACAACCTATAAATGATAATGCACCAATTATATGCATTGATAGTTTGTCGACTAGAAAATGAGAATGAAAATTTGAACACAACTTAATAAAGAAATCTACAACCTATAAAGAAGAAAAAAAAAATAAAAAACAACAAAGTGATGGTGTCATACTTGAGTTGATAATGTGTAATGTGACAATCATGTTTAATGTGTGTGATTCATTCATTAATGACTAATTTATGAATAATTTGAATAACACTATTGTAATCACAATATATAATAATGGAGTGAGAAAGCAATACTCTCATATATGCAAATAACTAACATAACCACACATAATTTCTATGCTAGTAAATGTCGTAGCACAATACTCTGCTTTAATTAAAGATAAAGAAATAGATAATTATTTCTTATAGAGAAAGCAAAAAATCAACTATATGAACAATATAAACAATAACAAGATGAGTAATAGTAAGATATGTTAAGCTCCCAACAATAGTATGACATAATATAGGATCTGACAAAGACACATTTACTACAAAAAAAATCATATTTAGCTAGGGACAATTCCATAGCTAAATGGGCATTATTCGCCGCTAAATCCGTAGCTAAATTATGGGTTTTATTAGCTAGAAAAAATCCATCGCTAAATCCGTTGCTAAATCAATGATTTTATTAGCTAAGGAAAAATCTGTCGCTAAATCCATAGCTAAATTAAGGATTTTATTAACAAGGGAAAATCTGTCGCTAAATCCATCACTAAACTAATAATTTTATTAAAAAGGAAAAAATTGTCGCTAAATCCATCACTAAATCAATGATTTTATTAGCTAGGAAAAATCTATCGCTAAATTTGACACTAATTTTAGGCTTTTATTAGCGAGGGATGTTCCGTCACTAAATCCGTCTCTAAATTCCCTACTTTTCTTGAATGAAATTTACGAAAATTTTACGTTGCTAATCTATCGCTAAATTCATCGCTAAAATCCCTAATTTTCTTGAGAGAATTTATGAAAATTTTCCATCGATAATCTGTCGCTAAATCCATCACTAAATTCCTCGCTTTTCTTGAGTGGAATTTACGAAAAAAAAATTTTCTCTGATTCGTTGCTATTTTTTTTCAGAGAAAAATCATAAATCTCTTGTTATTCCCTAGTTAATCCTATGCAATTTAGCTAGGGATTGATCCCTAGCTAAAATTCGCTAACTAATTCGATATTTTCTGGTAGTGTGAGATTTTTCACATTTGAGATATGTATCATATAATAAATTTAATAGTATAAAACAACATACAAAATAATCTCGCACATTAAAATATATACAAAATATATTAAAATATTAGAATATATAATAAAATATAAATGTTGATAAACTATGTAAGTTTATAGGCATAAAAAAGAAGTAATTTCAACTGGATATCAAGCATCATTGAAATAATACATATCTAATTTTATAATTATGTGTTAATTATCATTATAAAATATCTGACTATGTTAAGAAAAAAAATTAATAAAATAATAAACAATGACTTATACTAGACATGAGATTTTACTTTCTAAAATTTATTATTATCTTTTATAATATGATGAATATGAATTCATCTACAAATGTTCATACATTATACTTGGTTATATATGCAATATAAATAATATATTTAACAAATATAAAGAATATTCATTCTTGAAGACAATTAAAATAAAAAAAAATATTTTAAATATTAATCTTTTATTTTATTTCTTTACTATTTAATTGCTTATAAAAATCATAGGATTAAGATCAAAATATTATCAAATTTATATCAATTTTCATAAATTGACTATAAGAACTTTAAAATAAAATTTAAGAATAATTAAATAATTTATTTAAATATTATAAAAATAAATATGATATTTTTAGTGATTATCAAAGTATGGAGATCAATATCATATTTGTAGATTAATTCTTTCTTTCAGTTAGCTAAAGAAAAATGATAAAAAAGTCATCTAAATAGGAATAAGTTATTAAGATATTTGAATATTAGTTGCTATTTCATCTTATCTAATAATAACAAAAAAAATTAATAAATTGAATAGGTAAAGATTATACAAATACACTTTTTTCCTATTATCTTAGATGATATTTGAACATGATATGCTAATTCCTCAGATATCTAGTATAGCATCAAAGTTTTTCTATTATGAATATAATTTTAGATAGAAAGACCGGGGTATAATCAAATATTATTGAATCTATATCATGCTTAAATAATTTGGAGAAAGCATGAATGAGTCTTTAAGATAGAATCTAAAAACATATACAAAAATAATGAAACCAAAACTTATAGATGTGATAATTCAAACCAAACCAAGTGATATTATAACACTAACTCTACCCTATCATATATTTTATTTTATAATCATTTTATTGTTTTTTTTATAAGCATATATTTTCATTTTTAGACTTGTATATATTTCTAATATACTTTTTTACTTTGACAATCATATATAGTTTGGTTTAAATTTTATAAATTATAAATTTTTTATAATATTATTTTTATTTTTTTAATTCTAAAATAAATATATATAGATATAAGAAGTAGCCAAGAGGTGAGAGAATAGATTCCAGTCAAAACAAGAACAAGCTCGCATGAGTTAGCCACATGTTAATTTTTAACCTGAGCCAAAACCAATCTAACGAGTCCCATTCTACCCCAGGACAACGAGTCGTGCTAGACACCTTTGTTTGTTGTAGAGCTAACACGATATGTCCCATGCTAAAAAGCATGATGTGCTCGACACCACATTGTGGTCAAGTTGAGCCTCAGAAAAATTGATCATGTTGGCCTAGCATGACCTATTTGCCACCTCTATTTTAGCTTATTACATTATTATTTTTTTTGTTATGTTATGTTCATGAAAACTCACAACATATAGACTACGTCAGTACATTTATCTATTATATAAAAGTATTGTTTATATGTATTTTTCATATTACGTAACATGAATATTCTTCTTCTCTTTGATTTCTACATATTCAATCGTAGATCTCTATAATATTAATGAAAATAATTCTTTATTATTTTATAAAAATGTACCAAAAAAACACTAATATTATATAAATCAATAATAAAGATAAAATACAAAATATTATTATAAGCAATTACTCTAAAAAGTCTTCAAATCAATGAATTGTGTAATTTAATCTATAATGATCTAATAATTAAAGTCATCTAAGATGAAATAATCATGTCAAGTATTACCTACTCAAAACTATAGGCAAACAAAGCCAACTAAACCCATGTCCCTAAAATAGGGCCCCTGCATGGTTGTTATTGATTAGGATTGTCACCTAGAACAAAAATAAATGGTTATGATTAGCGCGACACAATTTTATTAAAAATAATTTTGCCCTACTACAATGGAGCAAGATCGGGTCAGGCCAAGCAACTGAGACATAAAATATATGTATATGAACCATCTCAATGGCCTGGCATGATCTAGGTTGGTCCAAGTTTGAGTATAATTATTTGGATATTAGGTCAGATAATAGTTTATATAGTAAAGAAATTAGGCTATATGAAAATATATGTACAACATGAATAGTTTAATTAAGTTTTATCATTCATTTTATTTTATACACAATTTTTAAGTTTTTTTTATTCATATTAAAGCATAGTAAGACTAATTGATTTTTGTATCTTTTTGTATTAAAATATAATAATTAAAAAAGATATCAAATCAAAATTATAGTATCTCAACAACATTACTCTATCTGTGGTAGTAATTATTACAAATGATCAACTTAATATTAAAAGTGAACTTATCTTATGGTCATCTTTTTCTAAAATAATATAAATATTTGAAGTCAAGTCTATATATTTTTGAGAAATTTTTCGAATGATTGACCAAATAATGATGTTAATACTTATCAGCTGATAAGTTTTCACTATAAATTCTATATGATTACTCAGTAATAATTAGTTGTTATTACCTATTCAGATTGACTTCGATTAGCATTTAATCAACTAATCAATGAAAACTTAACTATTTATTATCATAGTTATTAGTCATTGATAATCAAGAAGAGTTAAATGTCAAATGCAGACAATATATGATCTCATGTAACAAGTGATTGAGCACTTACTTCTTCAGCCCTTTATAAGAAGACTTAAGTTGTAGCAACTTTTATATATCACTTTACTAGTTTTTAATTATTAGATTTAAGATTAATAGATGAAGATAATAATCCTCCAATTGGAAAAAAAATGCACGAGCATCATGAGAAAACATTAAATAGTCAAATTGACATTGTTCTATCATGAAAAGAAAAAAAACAAACTAATAAAATTTGAGGTCATAATGAGAGTTGTAATGAACTTTCTTACACATACGTATTGTCAATCATATTACCTGGCCTACTTAAAAATTATTATAGACTATATTCACTTATTTCATAATGATTTTATAAAAAAGACTCACCTTTTTTCTATGATCACAAGAGACTTTCTCATGATCTAAATATTTTAATGAATATCTATCTACTTTCACTACATACTAGAGGATAATTGATGACTCATGACCCAACAATCATGTTAGTGATATTTAATTTTTATTTTCTTTTCTTTTTAAGTCTAGATCCTTCTATATAACTATAGTCACCAACATTGTTGTCGTCATAATAAAAGTATGATAGCATTGATGTTTGTTCCTTCATACCTTTTCACATTTCTTATATTTTAAATTTTTTTAGCCTTTTATTTGTGAATTATTTGGCTAAATAATGAAAATATAATTTAATTTTTAGAATGACTTGTATTCCATTATTAGGAAGCTCACTAGGCATATCTTTAAGCAAAATATTAAAAATTATTGAAAATTATTGAAAAAATCAGAAATATAGTGAAAAGAATATATTTCTCAATTATATGATAGTATCAAAAATGTGATATATTTTTTGAGATTTTTCTTTCCTAAAATTAAAAAAAAACAATGAGTATGCAATCGGCAAACAAAGGTTAGAAAGTATTTACTTATTAAGCCCACCAAACATGAAAAAGTATCTTTGTTTATTCACAAAATTAACCAATAATGACTTAAAGATAATTATCACTGCTATTTTGTTCATGTAAGGTGACTATATAAAGCACAATGCATGAATTGATGGAGTTGCAAGAAAATTTTGCAAAAGATCATTGAGGAATTAAAGCCAGGTAACTATCACCAATAAAAATGAAAGCAAAGATTACCAAATTTCATGTGAGAATAGGATGAACTAGAAAACATCTAGTAATATAGAACAAAACAAGAGAATAGTATATGTATGACCAAGGCTCAGATTGCTACTCTCAATGGCGACCAAGGTGAACAATGAGATACACAAATTTATAAGCAACACACCATTATACATCACTCCAAGTGATCTGATCAATGCACATCCAATTTTCATAATGGCATGCACTGGCATCAATTTACTACCAAATCAACATTTCTATTGAAAAAATGAAAAAGATGAAAACAACATGAATATATATAAGGATGGTCGACTTAAAAAGTAAGTCCATCGCTAAATTAAGGATTCTATTAGCAAGGGAAATTTTGTCACTAAATCAATCGCTAAATCAAAGATTTTATTAGCAAGGGAAAATCTGTCGCTAAATCCATCACAAAATCAAGGATTTTATTAACAAGGAAAATCCGTTGCTAAATCAAGGATTTTATCATCAAGGGAAAATCTATCGTTAAATCAAAGATTTTATTAGCAAGGAAAAATTAGTCGCTAAATCCATCGCGAAACCAAGGATTTTATTAGTAATGGATATTCCGTCACAAAATCCATCGCTAAAATTCCCGCTTTTCTTGAGAGAAAGTACGAAAATTTACCATCACTAAATCCGTCGTTATATACCCCACTTTATTTAGCAAAATTTTCACATAAATATTTCTTGCTAATCTGTCGCTAGTCCATTGCTATTTTTTTATAAAATATTATCAATCCCTTGCTATTACTTAGCTAATCCCTTACAATTTATCTATGGATTGATCCATAGCTAAAATCTCATAGTTAAATTGATATTTTCTTGTAGTGATAGATAAATAAACAGATAGACATATAGACAGATAGATAGATAAATAGATAAATGGACAAATAGATAGATAATCAAATAGACAAATAGTTAGATAGGCAGATCGATATATAGGAAGATAGGTAGATAGATAGATAAATAGATAGACAGATAGCCCGATAGATAGATATTTTGATATACATATTGACAGATTGATAGATTGACATATTGACAGATTGACAGATTGATAAATTGAGAGATTGAGAGATTGACAGATTGACAGATTGATAGATTGATAGATTGATAAATTGTTATAATGATAGAAAGACAGATAGGCAGATAGGCAAAAAGGCATATAGGTAAATAGACAGATTGGCAGATAGGCAGAAAGGCATATAGGTAAATAGATAGATAGGCAGATAAACAGATAGATAAATAGATAGGAAAATAAATATATAGATAAATAGATAGGCATATAGATAGATAGACAAATAGATAGATACACAGATAGACAGATAGACAGATAGATTTATATATAGATTGATAGATATACAGATAAACAAATAGACATATAGATAGATATAGAGATAGATAGACATGTAGATATATAGACAAATAAACTAATATTAATGACAGATAGACATATATACTGATAGAGAGATAAAAAGATAGATAGATATGCATATAAACAAATAGGTAGAAAGGTATATATGCATATAGGCATATTGGCAAATAGAAATATATGGAGATAATCAGATTGATAGAAATACTAATAGAAAGATATATAGATAGATATATAGACAGCTAGACAACTAGAAAAATAGATAGATGTATAAATTGATAAATAAATAGATAAATAGATAGACAGGTAGATAGATATACAGACAAAAGACAGATAGATAGATATACCCATAACAATTCAAATAAATATATAGATAGATAGATAGATAGACATATAGACAAATAGATAGATAGAGGGATAGAGAGATAGATAGATTGACAAAAAGATAGAAAGATAGATAACCAGATGGACGAATAGTTAGATAGACAGATAACCAGATAGCCATATAGTCATATAGATAGACAAATAGATAGACAGACAAATAGATAGATAGACATATAGACATATAAATAGATATGCAAATAGGTAGATATATACATAGATAAATTAAGAGATAGACAAATCGAAAGATAAACAAATAGACAAATAGATAGATAGATATATTGATAGATAGATTGACACATAGATAAATAGATAGAGAGTTAGACAGACAGATAGATATAAAGATATATATATATATATACACAGATTGATAGATAGACAGATTGACAGATACACATAATAACAAATAGACAAAAAGATTTATACATAGATATAATGATAGATAGAAAGAAAAATAGACAAATAGACAGATAGATAAATAAACAGATATATAAATTGCAAAATAAATTGATATTCAGATATACATATAGATATATAGACAAATAGATAAATAGATAGACAAATAGATAGATTAATTGATTGACTGATACACAGATAGACATATAGACAAAAAGACATATAGATAGATATATAGATAGATTGATAGACAGATAAACAGTTAGACATACAGATAGATAGATACATAGATAGATATATAGATTGATAGTTAGACATATAGAAAGAAAGAAAACTAGAAATACCGAAAGATATATACATAGATAGATATATAGATAGATAGATAGATAGTTATATTGATAAACAACTAGACATATACACAGTAAGATAGATTGATAGAATGATAGACATAAAGATAGATTTATAGATAGACAGATAGACAAATAGATAGATAGACAGATAGATAAACAAATAACTAGATAGATAAATAGATAGATAGATGGGCAGATAGATAGATAGATATATAAATGGATAGGAAGATAAATAGATAGGCAGATAGGGACATAGGTAGATAGATTAGTAGGTAGATAGATAGATAAATAGATAGATAGATCGATAGACAGATAGACAAATAGATAGATAGATAGACAAATAGACAAATAGATAGATAGATATATAGATAGATAGATAGATCAATAGATATACATATATACAGATAGATAGATAGATAGATAGATAGATAAACAAAAAGATAGATAAATAGGTAGATATATAGATAGATAGAAAGATGGATAGAAAGCTAGATAGATAGAATTGACAGATAGATAAATCTTTAGATAGTTAAATAGATAGATAGATAAATAGGTATACAAATAGATATATAGAGATAGATAGATAGATAAATAGATAGATAAATAGACAAATAGATAGCTAGATAAATAGATAGATAGTTAGATATATAAATAGACTGATTCATAGATATACAGATAAGCAGATTGATAGATAGACATATAGACACATAGACAAATAGATAGATATATAGACATATATATATATATATTGATTGATTTATAGATAGATAAAAAGATAGTCACAAAAATAGATAGATAGATAGATATATATATATATATATACAATTAGATAGATAGACATATACATAGATAGATAGATAGATAGACAGACATATAGATAGATTTATAGTTAGATAGATGTATAGATAGATAGATAGATAGGTTGATATGAAGATAGAAAGATAGATAGACAGATATACATATAGATTGATAGACTGATAGATATAAAAATATATAGATAGACAGACAGATAGAGAGATATATAGACAAGCAACAAATACAAAGATAGATAAATAGATAGATAGATAGATAAACAGATAGACTGATACAAAGATAGATATATAGACATATAGACATATATATAGATAGATAGATAGAGAGATAGACAAATTTATAGATAGAAAAATAGATAGATAGATAGGAATATAGATAGATAGGAAGATAGGTAGATAGATAGATAAACAGATAGACAGAAAGACATATAGACAGATAGTTAGATATATAGATTGACAGATTCACTGATTGATAGAAAGACAGATAAGTAGATAAGCAGATAGGCATATAAGTAAATAGATCGATAAGTAGATAAAAAAATAGACATATAGATAGATAGATAGATAGATAGATATACATATAGATAGATAGATATATAGATAAATTGATAAACATATAGACAAATAGATAGATAAACAAATAGATAGATAGGTAGACATATAATAGATAGATGGATAGACAGGTAGACATGTAGACATATAGACAGATAGGTAGATAGACAAATGATAGATAAACATATAGATAGATAGATAGATACGCAATTAGACAGAAAGGGAGAAAGGTAGACTTGCATATATGCATATATGCAAATAGAAATATAGGCAGATAAACAGATTAACAGTTAGACAGATAAAAAGATATATAGATAGATAAATAGACAAATAGACAAATAGACAAATAGACAAATAGGCAAACATATAGATAGATAGATAGATAGATAAATAAATAAATAGGTAGACAAATAAATAGAAAGACAGGTAGATAGATAAATAGATAGAAAAAAGTGTGATAGACAGCTAGGCATATTGATAAATATATTAATATATAGATAGGTAGATAGATTGATAGATACACATATAGAAAGATAGATAGAGATATAAATAGATAGATAGACATGTAGATAGATAGATAGATAGATGACCAGCTAGCTAGATAGTTAGATAGATAGATAACTAGATAACCAAATAGCCATATAGATAGATAGACATATAGACTTATAAATAGAAAGGCAAATAGGCAGATAGACAGATAAACAAATAGAAAGATAGACAAATAGATAAATAAATAGATAGATATATTGATAGATATACAGATAGACACATAGACAAATATATAGAGAAATAGATGTATATATAGATATATAGATAGACAGATAGATAGATAAATAGACAGATTGATTGATTGTCACATAGATAGATTGAGAGATACATTGATTGACAGATAGACAAATAGATTGATAGATTGATAAAAAGATAGACAGATAGGCAAATAGATAGATAAGAAAATAGATCGATAGATATCTTAATAGATTGATAAACAACTAGATGGATAGACATAAAGACAAATAGATTTATAGATAAATAGGCAAACATTTGGTTTGATAGACATAAAGATAGATTTATAGATAGACATACAGATAGATAAATAAATAGATAGATAGATAAATAAATAAATAGATATATAGATTGATAGACAGATATATAGATACATAGGTAGACAGTTAGATAGAAAGATTGATAGATAGATAGGTAGATAGGCAGATAGACAGATAGGTAGATGGTAGATAATAGATAGACATATAGGCAGTTAGACATTTAAATATATAGACAGATAGACAGATAGACAAATATATAGATAGATAGATAGATAGACTGATAGATAATTTGATATAAAGATAGATAGATAGATCAATAGATAGATATTTAGATACATACATAGATACATAGATAGATAGATAGACAGATAGATAGAGATTGATAGATAGACAAATCTTCTAAAATGTAGATAGATAAATTGACAAATAGATAGAAAGATAGATAGATATAGAGATAGATAGATAGACACTTAGATAGATAGGCATATAGATAGATAGAGAGATAGACATATATACAGATAGACAGACAGACATACAGACAGATAAATAGAAAGATAAATAAATAAATAGATAGATAGATAAATAGATAAACAAATATTAGATATACAAATATATAGATAGACATATAGACAGTTAGATAGAAAGATAAATAGACAGATAGACAGACAGACAGATAGATAGATAGATAGAGAGAATACAAATAGACATATAGACAAATACATAGATAGCTAGATAGATAAATAGATTGATAGATAGACATGTAGACAGACAGACAGATAGATAGATAGATAGACAAATACATAGATAAATAGATAGATAGATAGACATGTAGACAGACAGACAGATAGATAGATAGACAAATACATAGATAAATAGATAGACACATTGATATATAGATAGATAGATAGATAGACATATATACTTATAGCCATATAGGAAAATAGCTAGAAAGACAGATAAATAAATAGACAGATAGATAGAAAGATAAATAAATAGATAGATAGATAGATCACTAAAGAAAATGACTATTTAGCTATAGTAATTTAGCTAGGAAAATAATCTCTAACTAATTTGCTGGGGTTTAGTTAGGGAATAGCAAGAGATGTTAGATTTTACATTGAATTAAAAATTTGTGATGGATTAGATATTGAAATTTTTGATTGAAAAATTTCCTTAGCTAATATTATCCTAGATTTCTTTTGCAAAGAATGCTAATAATTTTAGCAACGGAATTAGCAAGGGAATATTCCCAGATAATTATATCGAAACAAAACCCATCGCCAAATAATTATCTTAAAATTTTTTTTATGATTTTATATTTAATAGCAAGTGATTATTTCTTAATGATATTTTTCACAAAATATATGCATTTAGCTAGGGATGTTCCCCTAGTTATTTGTACTGAGTATAATTTTCATCGCTAACCTATACCGATTTAATTTTTTATAATTTATTATTTGTTTTAATATTTTATTTAATTTTTATATTAAAGGTTTGTCATGGTCTATGATTGAGCGATCCTTGAAAGACACCTTCTCCTCATATAATAATAAAAATAGGATATTATAAATAAATAATTTTAAATAAATATAAATACGAATAAAAATTTATATTAATAAAGACAAATAAATTTTTTTTATATTAATAAAGACTTATTCAAGGTATATTAATAAATATGAATATATAGCTTGAATAACTTCTCCTTATCAATATCATTAGAGGTATATTAATAAATATGAATATATAGCTTGAATAAATATGAATATATAGCTTGAATAACTTGAATAACTTCTTTTCATCATTATTATAAATAAATAATTTTTTATTTTTTTTTATTTTTTTATTTTTTTATTTTTTTAATTTTTTATTTTTTTATTTTTTTATTTTTTTTATTTTTTATATATTGTTTTTAATTTTTTATTATTTTTATTATTTTTATTATTTTTATTATTTTTATTATTTTTATTATTTTTATTATTTTTATTATTTTTATTATTTTTATTATTTTATTATTTTATTATTTTTATTATTTTTATTATTATTATTATTATTTTTTAAACATATTTATAATGTTTATATAACAAAATTTGATGAATATTGTATATGATATGTGGTATAATCAATAAACTCTCTAGATTGTATATGATATATTTTTAGAATTTATGCTATTTTTTTTAAATTTAAATAGTATTAGAGTTTTTTTATTAAATATTTTTCATTTGAAGCTATTTTACATATTCATTCAAAAAAAAGTAAATATTGTTGAATTGTGGTGCTAGAGCCTAGAGCCTGGAAGCTGGTTTTCTTAATCGTGTCTTATGAATCCCTCACTACCATAGGACTAATCATTGTCTCGATTCTCTTGGCTCTCCATTCCCCATCACCTCTGTCACAACTCACTTCGATATCATCATGCAATGCTTCATGTATAAATATGCGGGAGTACATGCGACTTCTTAAAAATTCTTTTTCAATCAATGATTATGCCCTGTTTCTTCCAGTTTTCCTCATTGAATCTTATCAAGCTGGTATATGAATATATAATATATCATGTATACCCAGGTCGAATAGAATTATGAACAATAATACTCAACCTATTTTATTTTGTATTTTTTGATGAATTGAAATTTAATATATATATATTTTATTTTTTCATAGAAAATTTCATTGGAAACTGTGTATGATTGCATCATTGTCATAATAAAGAATAATTTTTATAAAAATTAAAAATTCACTCTCTCTAGTCAAATATATAATTCAAAGAAGCTCATAAGTTAGAGTATTTATGACCTCACAATTTATCTTTGCACAAAATCATGGAATAATTTATTTTTTTTTTAAGAGATACAATTATTTATAAGAAAAATCTAATTATTTATAATAATTTATTATTCTTTGGTTGTTAATATCAAACTATAATTTAAATAATCAATCTCACGAGTATCAGTATGATCTTTAAAAGAAATATGAAGTATTAGTGATTTCATTAAATATTAAATTTTTTAAAGAATAATGTTCATATGTAACTATCTAGTATCTCAGAAATAACTTATTATTTTGATAATATAATATATTTGATAATAATTGTTTGATAGTGAATTTAATGTACTATGTAAGAGTTTATTTTTTCCAAAATATTTATAATATTTTTCTGTCAAAATAAAAGTATATTTTGATGACCTATAATATAATTTCAAGAAAGTACCTAAGACTTAAAAGAATTTTATTTGAAATTATATCAGAATAAACTTATTTCATATATAGTAATAATACTATGATATTTATGAAATAACATGATAAAATATAAAGCAAAACAAAATTATATTATATATATATATATATCTAAAAAAAAAAAGAAGAATAAAACATTGTTAAAGAATGAAGCATGAAAGAACAAGAATGAGAAGACTTCTTATTGGAATGATCTTATAGAGAAGTGAAAGATATCTTTTATAGGTTTCATGTATAATAATTTATTATTAATTCCAAATATTTTTATAATGATGTTAATAATAATCTCCATAAAGTTTGATTATAAACATACAAATTAAATTTATAAGGGACATCGAGTGGTATGATTTTTATCATTCATCACATTTTTAATGTGGTTATTTACAACACGATCATTTATTTATAATAATAATCAATATGAATAAATAAAATAATAATTCTAATAGGAGAACTCCAAAAAAAGAGAGAATTTTGAAATATATTTGTGTAACAAAAAACATGTTATAATTGAAAAAAATTATCAAACAAAGTTCTTAAAGACTACATTAACTCAATAAAATCCATTTTGGCACCTTCATGAAAATTAGGTGGTTGTTTTATGAGTTTTTAATTCTCAAGTTTTTTATAAGAATTATTTTTTTTATTTAAAATTAACAAATAAATCACTTGTGATAACTTCTTAAGAATAATAGTATCTAGATGGATTGAAGGTCGTGCATTTCTTTTCACATGATATGTTGTCAGTCATAATGCAAGGGTACGTTGAAAGAAAATTTGTGGTATCCTGAATTTGATTGAATAGGAAATTTAGAGTAAGATAAAATCTTTTTGATAGGATATCTAGTATAACTTTGTTATATCATTCAGAGAATAATTGAAAGATTAAATTTAACAAAATCATCTCCATGATCATTTAGTCTCTACAAGATACTTATCAATAGTCTGAATAAGATGGTTTCTCATCATATTTCTTCTAAGATGAAAGATATCTTACTCTTGAATTTCATGACCGTTTGAACTCAATAAATTTGATTGAATAAGAATATTACCTAGAAGGAATTGGTGGGTAATGAAACTTTTTTATTAGAAATTTCTTCATTTTAATCAGTACAAGCCTTAACATCTTACAATATTATTGGAAAAAAATAAAGAATTATATAAATTTAAATTTTTGATAATCTGATGCAATAACTTTGAATGATGCTAAAAATGGAGATACACAATTCTTTAGAGTACTTTTAGAAGCCATTATATCTAATTTTCAATGGATAAGTCTTCAATGGTTCATCAACATTAACAACTAAAATATAATCTTAAAAACCCATCATCTTAAAGAATATAACATTAACACTAATATTGTCTATATTTGTAATTGGAGAGTAACATTTATTCTCTTTTTTAGTACTCAAATATTAATTGAATGCATACTCAATGATATTAAATATTATTTTCTCATGTCTAAAAAAGTTATTTTGCAAAATATGTACTTTCAAATACTTAGAAATAAACTAAAATGGTTAGAGATATGATTAATCTAGTAATTTATTATTAGAATTATATATTTAAAAATTATCAAGAAACAATTGTTTCCTATAAAAAGTTTTTTAATAGTTAATCAAATATTTATTATATATAATTATATTTCTGAGGTTAATTATATTGTAGCATAACAAATTTTTTGGTTCATTACATGCTAAAGGAAGTTAGGACTAAATTTTGTAGAAATATATTTTAAAATATAATATGTATCAAAAAAGTAATATTTTGAGGTTAAATATATTCATGTAAATATATAATATTTATTATAACAATTTTTTTTGTTATAATTATTTTTACTTTGTAGTTAAAGTAACCAACATTTGAGGTATACTTGTAAATTTTTTGATGTATATATAAGTTAGGTTTTTTTTTGTTTGTTGATTGAGTATATTTGTATTTTTTTTTCTTTCTTACATTTTGTTTGAATTATTTTTTAGTAGATGTTTATATGGTATCAAAGATGTGTTTGAAAAAACTTCATATAAAGTTAGCCTCAATGAAGTGTGTGTGAGTATGTGATTGTGGTATCAAAGATTAATTTTACTTAGTCATTCATTTCTTGTCAAATCGAGAATATTGAATCATAGTATTAGATATGTTTGTATGATATATTGTGAGACCTACACAAAAATATATATTAGAATTTTATATTCTCAATGTCAATTTGTATGAGTAAAAATTTATTTATTTTCACTATGACATTTGGGAATATAGTTGAGTTGAAAGTTTAGATAAGTCGAGATACTTTATTATCATTATTAATAAGTGTATTTATTTTTGGAAAATATCATGTAAATCATTAATTTTGGAAAAAAGTGGTTACCAATTGGAAATTATATTTGAATTAATAGATTGAGAATTGTTAGTTTGATGTTCATTTAATATTTGAATTTCTAAGAAAGCACGATACCATACATTCTCAAAGCACACTGGCCATGCATGGTGATTTATTTCGTGTATACATTTATAAAAAGTAATTATTCCATCATTATATAATGTTCACATAAATAATATGATATATAATTTGATTAGTAATAGAGTAAACCATTTTGTTTTAAAAAAATGTGCATATAGTATATATATCCAAATTAATAGATGTGTTGTGCATGTGAAGTTTCTTATTTAGTGCCATCTATGTTTGCTCTACATATATATTTTTATTTGTTTACAATGAAACATGTGTACTAATATATTTCTGTACACAAAAAACTTGCTAATTTATTTGTCACGCATACAAAAATTAGAAATTGCCAAGAGCAGCCCTCTTGGGCTGCTCTTGCCAAAATGTAGTTTTTTTTATGTTTTTATATTAAATAATATTTTGATGTGTTATGTTTGCTTATAAAAGATTAAATTAAAAATAACATATAATGTGAGCTAACAACCATCATAGAAAATGAAAATAGGCTTTCCAATACAAAAAACTAATTTATCAGTTTAATATCTAATCGAAAAAAGTATATTAGTGATGGTCATATCTATAATATTTGCTAAATTAATAAGTTTCCTTCCTTTATATTGTTTAGGTATGAATTGATGTGTATGTAAATAATCTTTAAGTAAATTACTAAAATATTATGATAAATTTCTTCTTAACACAAAAAATTTGTCATTTTTTTGTCACACATACAAAAAATTAGAAATTATCAAAAATAATATTGTACAACTAAATGAAAACAAAAAAAAATAAAACAAGATGAAACACGTCATTTAATAATGACTTTCAAATTTTTGACTATGATCTAATGCCATTTTTTTGTCACATAGACTATTTGGGCATTATGAAAAAAGGCCCCTTGGGTTGCTTTTGTTAAAATGTAGCTTTATTTTAAATATCTAATTGGCAAAAATATAAGTGATGTCCATATCTATAATTTTTGCTAAATTAATATGTTCCCATCCTTCGTTTTGATTAGGTATTAATTGTTGTGTATGTACGTTTTCTTTACCAAATTGTCTTTTGATTGTAGTATTCCATATTTTGTGTTAATGTTAATGTCTATAATTCTTTGTATCTCTAATCAGTCTATATTTATAATGTTAGGAATCTATAATTGCAACACAAATGAACTAGCTAATTATAAAAATGATTTTATTTTAAATGTTCATGAAACTATGTTATATTTTTGTTTTAACCATGTAACTTTTGTATAAGAATTATTTCTAAACTATTTTTGCTTTTTGTTATTTATTTTAGAACATTTGTATTTATGGCTTCCTATTCATCTTTTATACGCTCTCATAAAGTTTATTGGTATAGGTGAAAATGCATAATCTCGTTCTGATGTGGTAAAGAAGATGTGGGACTATATAAAAGAAAATAATCTACATGTATGCCAACATCCATCATCTTTACCTCCCCCTATGAGAATCCGTGGTGTTATTCTTCAATTTTAATTAATCAATAAATGTTCTTGTTTTTTATATTAATCTATCAGATAAGAGAAGAATAATATACCATGATAAATTGAAAGAGCTATGCCAACACAAGTCTTTCACTAGATTTGCTATCTCAAAGCTCTTATCTCCTCACTTCTTCGAGAAGGAAGAGTGCGCAACTTGCAGGAACATTATTTTTGCCTATATGTAGCTAAACAAGATGAGATTTTTTGGTGGCAACATTTTTCTTGATTCTGGTTTTGTTCATTGTGGCCGACGAACGTAACCATGATTTTTTGCAGGACATCTGCTATGCAAACATGGAGTCGATTTTAGAAGTTGATGACTTCAAGTGTCAAATGTTCATGCAGGTTTTGGTTTTTGATTTTGTTTTGATTTTTTTTTTTGAGATGTTTCTGCTGTGAAATGAAAGTTTTTGTGTTTGTGTTGATGCAATTTGAGCATTAAAATTGATGTAGTTTGAGCATGTGCCGAGAAGAGGATAGCTAGATGTGACCAAAAAAAAGCCATATTACTTCTTTTAGTGCGAGCCAACACAAATTGGTGCAGCCAAAATATCTATCAGCCAAAATATAACCCACACACTAAATCATTTTTATTATTTTTTTAATTTTTCAATACTATATTTATTTTCCACACTACCATACCACACTACATGCATTCACTTCCCACACTACCTCACAAAGCATGCCACACTACATTCAAATAACTGCCCACAACCTTTCCACACACGCATTCATTGTGCACACTATCACATAGCAAATGCCACACTGCCACCTGATTTATGCAGCATAAATGCGATCTCATCAATATGAGCTATGACGAGTCCATTTTACTTCCAGATTATGGTCTTTTTGTTGATCTTGTTAATGAAGTATGAGCTGTAGCTATTCACAATTGAAGCTAGATGCAAGTCGAGCAGAGGGTCAATAGCTGATGGTGATGTTGGGGTTAGTGCAAGTGCTCCTCGTGGTGCTCTGGCTCTAGTGCTCAGATGGATTCTCTAGTGCCCAGACGAAATACAGGCTTCATTCTCATGATGTGCCATATAGCTCTGGTAGTGGTCGGCAATCTGTTATTGGATTTTTTCTGGTTGATGAATCCAATAGCTACTTTTTAATTATTTTATTTCTTCCATGTTCTAAAATAGTTTGTTGGAAATATAACATTTTGTTGTATGGATGAAATTTTGTAGAATGATTGGTAAATGCTATATATATGGTACAAAACTCCATAATTCTTTTAATCAGTATTCATCATGCATATTGGTTTGAAGGTAATATAGAAATTTTCATCTAGAATGAATCCAGGAATTGCAATGTCATACTCAAGATTATGAACAAGAGTAGCTCATCTTGAGTATACATTTAGCAGTGCTAAATTAGGGCTATATATGGATAAAGGACAAGAGAGACACCACAGAGAAAGAATTATGGAGTTTTATTTATTATAGATAATTTCTCAATATCTTGTTTACAATCATCATGTTAGAATCTACAAAAATAAAATGTCGAAGATACACAATGAGCAAGAATATTCTAATAATAAGAACTTTAGTTTCATGAAATTTATATAGTTGTTGCCATTAATGTTGAAACTGAGTTTTGCTATTTATGATGATGTTTGTAGATGTTTATTTTATTTTTTGATTTCTTATACTTGTTTGTACTACATACAATACTGTTTTATTACAATTTTGTAGATATCCCAACAACCAACACACATGTATGTCTAGGTATACGAACATACATGCACTTGCACACAACACATATATGTGTTTGTACATGCATAGATAAATACATTTATACTCACTAAGATACATATGTGTATATATGTGTGTGTTTTTGGGTGGGACATATCATATATACATATGCACATCTACAAATTCAGAGATACACATGTACATACATGCATACATATATACATGATCACTAGGAATGTCTTAATAGTCATTCCACACACACATATATTGGTAGTCATATATACTTACATACACATAGATATGTAAATCTAAAAATATAGACATATACATATACATGTATTTATTAAGTGTGATTTTTTTTTCTAGATTGTTAGGTCTGAACTGTTGGTGATAGATTTAAAATAAGGGGTTTAATCAAAAGTGGGTCAATCAACCACTTGCAGCACATGACAACTAGAAATGGCTTCATAGCCATCCGCATGTTTCTTCCATTGCAGAAAATCTGTAGGTTAGTTATGCTTTTCTTTGCTGCTATCGATCCATCGGATAATATGCAAATTCCTTTATTTTTTTTGAGTGTTAATGAATTTTTTAGAGAAAGAACATGTACTCTATAAAACGTAGTCTACATGTGCACTAAAATAGAATAGTGCACGTGTGCACTGCCCTTGGTTCTAGCTGCACTGTAACTATTTTTTTTGGGGGGAAATGAAGGTGTCCATTTGTGCCCATTGTGCCCTTGGTATCACTATTTATTTCATTTCAATTGAGGGGTGCCCCTTGCTGTGTACCAAATCCTAACTCATACTATGACCTGAACATCTTCATTTGAGAGTGTGTTGTTATCATAGTATATGATAACTATTTATAAATATTTGTATAACTATATAAAACTCTTCATAATTATATTTAACTATATTTGTAACTATGTAAACTATTTTTATAACTATATTAATAACTATATATAACTATTTTTTTAACTATTTAATATTTTATACCTATATGAGTAATTCTATATAACTATATTTTTAACAAATATATCATATATATAATAATATATAACTATATATAATTGTATTTTACTATATGTATAACTATAAAAATGTTATATATAATTATATCTTTAACTACATACATATTTATAACTATATGTGTATAACTATATATAAATATTTGTATAGCTATGTAATACTCTATATAATTAAATATAACTATATTGTATCTATGTATACATATGTGTATTCATATAATTAAATCTATATATTTATTTATAACTTTGTATATATTTTTGTATAACTACTTATAACTACTTATATGAATATATCTATATAATTATATGTTTAACTATATATAACTCATTTTTTAATTATATATACTATAGGTATAGAACATATATAGGTTAACTTCCCTCTCTGGTGACCATCTCTCGAGGTCTATTGATTCTATTTCTTTCACTCATCAGATCTCTTTACTGCCATACGACAAAGGGATTGAGATTTAGTGGAAGAAATAGGGTTTACATTCACAAAGCTGTTTAGTAGGCTATTTTCCAACAAGGAGATGAAGATTTTGATGCTAGGTCTTGATGCTGGAGGTAAGACAACCATTCTATATAAGTTGAAGCTTGGTGAAATCGCACCACAATTCCTATTATTGTCTTCAATGTTAGACTGTTGAATACAAAAACGTCAATTTCACTGGGTGGGATGTTGGAGGTAAAGACAAGATTCACAATTTCTGGAAGGATTACTACCAAAATAACCAAGCTCTCATATTTGTGGTGGACAGCAATGACAGAGATCAAGTTGTTGAAGCTAGAGATGAGTTGCATAAGTTGCTAAAAAATGAAAAGCTTCGAGATGATTTAAAGACTAATAGATAGACATATTGATACATAAATCATATAGATAGTTAGATAGGCAGATAGATGACATATAAAAAGATAGATAGATAGACAGATAGATAGACAGATAGATTGAAAGATATTAAATAGATATATAAAAAGTAGATAGATAGACAAATAGATAGATAGATAAATTAGTAGATAGACAAATAGATAGATAAATTGATAGACAAATTGATATTCAGATTGATAGACATTTTGATAGACAGATTAATATTAAGATTGATAGATAGATAGATAGATACAGAAATTTATAGATGGATAAACAGATATATAGATAGATATAGAAATTTATAGATGGAGAAGCAAGTGGATAGATAGATAGATAGAAAATACACTGTAGATTTATACAAAATATATAGATAGATGGATAGACAAATATTAGGCAGATAGATATAGAGATAGATAGATATATAGATAATAGATAGATATATAGATAAATAGATATATATATATATATATATATATATATATATATATAATATATATATATATATATATATATATATATAATTATAATGATAAACTGATAGAGATATAGATAGATAGATAGACTAATAGATAGTTAGATAGATAGATAGACATATAGACAGATAGATTGAAAGAAATATAAATAGTTTAATATACAAATTTATAGCTAGATAGAGAGAGAGAGAGAGAGAGACAAATAAATAGTCAGATAGATAGATAGTTAGAACAGATAGACTAACAGATAGATAGATATCTAGAAATAGATAGATCGATAGAAAGGTATATTGATAGTGAGATTGATATACTAATTGATAGTATGATAGATAGCATATTGATAGATTGATTGTAGATAGATAAATAACATATAATTAATAGATATACAGATAGATAGAGAGATAGATAGATAGATAGACAGATAGATATATAGATAGCTACACAGGATTGATAGATATTTAGATAGACAAATAAATAGACAGGTACAAAGCCAGATAATAGAATATAGATATAAAATAGACATATAGATAGATAGAAAATAAATATATAGAAAGATAGGTAGATAGATAGATAGACAAACAAATAGATAGATATTTTGATAGATAGATTGATTGATTGAAAAATAGATAGACATGTAGATAGATAGATAGATGTTATAGACAGATATATAAATAGATAGCCAGATTGATAGACAGACAGATAAATAGATTAGATTGATTTAAAAATAGATAAACATGTAGATAGATAGAAAGAACGATAGATAGACCTGTAGAAATATAGATAGAAGATAGATAGATAGACAAATAGATAGACATCAGCTATATAAATAGATAGACAGATAGATAGACATACAGATATATAAATAGATAGACAGATAGATAGAGAGATAGATAAATTGATAGATAGATAGATATATATATCATAGACAGATAGATAGAAAGACACATTGTTATATAGATAGATAGATAGACACATAGATATATATATATATATATATATATATAGATATTATAGATCGATAGATAGATAGACATATAAATATATAGCTGATACTATGTTTCCCAACATTTTACTTGTATCAATCAAAAATTATATTTACCAAAGTTAGCATACAACTTATGTTCTCTCAAAATTTGGAGAGCAACTTGTAAATGATTTCTGCTCTCATTTGGATTAAGAATAGATCAAAATGTCATCTACAAAAAACTATAATAAATTGATCTAAATATGGCTGAAATATTCTATTCATGTGATCCATGAATACTCCTAGCATGTTTGATAATCTGAAAGGCATTACTATAAACTCAAATGCTCATACTTCTTCTTAAATACTATCTTAGGAATGCTAGCCTTCTAACTCTCAACTAGTGATATTTGATTATGATGATCTATTTTGGAAAAGTCTCGTTTCACTTTTAATTGGTCATACAATCATCAATCCTTGGTATTAGATAATGATTTTTATTGTAACTCATTCCTGTCTATAGTCAATGCACAGTCAAAGAGTCTTATCCTTCATTACAAATAGAAATGGAGCATCCCAAGCCGAAGTACTGGGTCTAAAGAAATCCTTGTTTAAAAAATCTTGTATCTAGACCTTAAATTCTTGTAATTCGATAAGTGTCATTCTATGTGGATTCATATAAATGGGTGATGTACCAGGGTGTAACTCAATACAAAAGTATACATATTGTTTTGGGGTAAACCTATTAGTTTATAGAAAAATATCCTCATATTCACAAACTATCTGAGACAGATCCATATTCAGTGTCCCCTATTCTTCTAGGGGGAGACATGCCAGCCAACCCATCGGTTATCCATGTTATTTATAATCATATAGTCTTGGGTAAAACTCCTGGTTATATATTTGAAAAATAACACATGCATCATCTAGTGTGTAGGCAATAATTTTTCTATGATCATAATAAAAAATGACTCGATGTGTTGTCAACTAGTCTATGTCAAGAATTAGATCGAAATCTAATATGTCAATGACCCTAAGGTCTACCATGAGCAAAATCCCTGAGATTTCTAACTCACAATCTTGATATATCTGACTAATTTTCACCTTAGTCCACAAGGGAGAAGTCACAATGCAATGGCTCATCCAAGTTTTTAACCTTTAATCCCAATTATTTCAAACATGATGTAGAATTAATGAATGGGATGCACTAGAATCAAATAAAACTTTTGCTCATAAATGAAAAAAACAAAAAAGTGCCTTGTATTACATACTATATATCCCTCCATCTGTGGTGTATTAAAATAGACATGATCTTGGCTCCTCAATGTCCAAGCCTATGGGACCTCTCCTCTCTGGTATGCTTGTGAATTAGGAGTTATATGTAGAATACCTCAAGATTACACCTGATTCCCTTGACCATTACTAGAGAAATGAGGAATAAACTATGTTTACATATTTTTCATTGATGTCTAGGACTGTGATGTCTCATAATCCTAGGATCCTATCTTCAGTAGGCACTCTCATTTTCAATATTCAGGCTGATGGTAGTAAAAATAAATTCTATATTCAATTTGGCTAGAACTCCCTAGTCTGGCCTTGGTCTTGATTACGACAATATTGTCTCTGAAATACTTATGAAATAAAAGGTCTCTACCACTTTCTAGAAAAATGCTAACACACTTTTCTTTTTCCACTAGCACTCCCACTCAACTCCCAAATATTTCACGCACCCTCAACCTCTCGCTCAATGACTAAGTTGTCTTAACCATTGAATTCATATATTGGATAAGAAATCCCATAATCTTGCCTTGGATGGATAATTTCATGGACATCCTTTGTGTTCTCATCTCTACTTGCCATCTATGCAAGACAAATAATAATTTAAAAATCATATTCATGTTCTATTATTAGTGCACATGCCAACTAATAATAGACTTTTCATTTTAAAAATATCTTTTCATTTTTTGAACTACTTAGTTTATGTTTCTTTACCCTAGTGTTCCTTTCTTTTTTTCCTTTTTCAACAATGCATATAAGCAATACAATCTAAAATACTCAACATGCCACACACCAATATATAAATAATAAAAAAGCCACTTTGTGCTCTGATCCCTTTTATGAAATTTTATACCTAGAACTTGACACCAAGGTAATACCTACATATTAATTTTTTATTGAGTATTAGATATTTATATATCTAAACTTTCCTACCACATTATGAAATTTATACCAATTTTGAGCTCTAGGTAATAATATATCTAACATCTGATACCATGTTGTGACACCCCAATCCATAGGGGGTCTAATTCATTCCATCACAAAACAAAATATGTTATAAAATAATTTTTTTTTCAAATGTAGCTTACATATATTCTTTTTATTTGCTTAATGGAATAAAAACATATAATATACAAATAAAGCCATAACTAGCTTCCATCACACATGTGATCCTGCATTTGGGTAAGTCATCTATCTTGGACCTGTACCTGAAAGGGGTCCCACAATGGAGTGAGCAAATCTCAATAGAGGTAAATTCCTACAAGGCTACTCCCGTCTAAGTACATGAAAAAATATAATTTGTATATATCAACACTCATTCAAGTACAATGTTTAATGCAATTATGGATGAAATGTTTATATGTCTATATCGTGAGTACTACCGACCCCCTCAAACATGCCAAAACTAAGTGTAACATATTATATATATATAGATATATATATTGGACATACTTAGAAAAAAATGGAACTTCTCTGAAAAACTATATTGGACATTCTCCTAAAAAAAATATTTTTTCATTTGATATTTTATGATATGTATTAGACATTCTCCAAAGAATATCATATAACTTAGTCTGGTCATTGTCCCACTTCGAGTTCACATAATAATATTACACATTCTCTAAAAATTACCATGTAACTTAGTTTGGACATTGTCCTAATTTTAGTTTGCATAATTAATATCTATTATATCTTTATATATGTATACCATGCATCCACCCATTTATTTGGGATGTTCTCATGCATATGAAATGCAAATATATCATTTATGATTAAACCATGTTCCAAGCATATTTATAACTATCCAAATACAATTCACACTGCAATATATTTTACTAAATAAAATACAGATATTTTCACCCATTAACCATTCATAATTAAATTTATAAATAGTTTGAATTTAAATATAAATCATGATCATTTATGGCCCTTAAATAGAAAGAAATTCTAATAGGAGAAATCCACAACCTTTTGGAATATTTCATAGAAACTATAGAAATTTGATATCAATTTGAAGCTTCGTCGCATAGAACAACTTTGTTCTTGGACTATTCTATTCTGACTCGGGAATAATCATATATTACCAAAATAAAATTAATGAATCATTTTTTCTCTGTGCTGCATTTCACACCAACCTTCTTTTTTTCCTGTCTCCCCATATTTCTGATTCCCATCTATTTTTTTATAATTATTACTATTTTATTAAAATAATATAAAAAACTTATTTTTTTTTGCTTTTTTTTCTTGACACAAGGGTGGTGCATGAGGGTAGCCATGTCACTCGTGCAGTGGCATGGTCTCTTTTTTCTTTATCTCTTCATTATTAATATAATAAAATAAAATTAAAAAAAACTAAAGTTTGACTTCTTTAGAATTTGATGAAATTTGTCACCATAGCTATATTTCCCAAGAAGAATTCAATTGTGAGATCTATTTTATTTTTAGGGTTCTAACAATTTTAGATTATTTTTCCTTATTATAAAGTTATCATTTCGCCCATTTTCTAGAAAAAACATATTATTTATTTATTTATATTTCTTTTTTTCTAGATTTCACAAATTGATAGAAAGAAAGATAGATATACATATAGACAAATAGATAGTTATACATATAGATATATAGAAAGATAAATAGATAGATAGATATACAAATAGATTGATAGACATTTAGACCTATAGATAGAGAGACCAATAGACATATAGATAGAGAGACATATTGACTTATAAATAGATAGTCAATTAGACTGCTAGATAGATAAATAGATAGATAAATAAATAGATAGATAGACATATTAATAGATAAATAGACATATAAAATGATAGATAGATAGATATATAAAAATATTGATAGATAGACAAATTGACTGATAGGCAAATAGATAGATAGATAGATAGATATATAGGTCGATATATAGATAGATAATTAGATAAACTTAAGATAGATAGACTAAAAATAGACAAATAGGTAGATAGATAGATATATAGATACAAAGATACATAGATAGAGAGAGAGACAGAGAGTTATATAGAAATGTAGACACACAAATAGATTGATAAAAATACAATCAAATAGATAGACTGACAGAAATATGACTATAAAAAAAATGTTCATTTAGCTAGGAAAATTTAGCCAGGGATCAATCCCTGGCTAAATTGTGAGGGATTAGCTGGGGAATAGCAAAGGATTTCTAATTTTACATTGAATAAAATTTTGCAATGGATTAGCGATGGATTAGCGATGGAATAGTGACTTAAATTTAGCATAAAGAAAAGCATGAAATTTAGCATCGGATTTAGCAACTGATTTAGCGATGGATTTCCCTAGCTAATTACATCCAGAATATAGCGACAAAATTAGTGACAGAATTTCCCTAGCTGATTTCATCCGAAATATTGTGACTAATTTAGCGACGGATTTCTATAGCTAATTTAATCCAGAAAATAGCGACAGATTTAGTGATGAAATTTCCCTAGCTATTAAAAATCAGAATATAGCGATATATTTAGTGACGAAACTTCCCTAAATAATTACATCCAGAATATAACGATGAATTTAATGTTGGATTTAGTGATGTAATTTCTTTAGCCAATCTTTAATTATTTATTTTTTTTTAATTTATTATTTATTTTATTTAATTTATTATTTATTTTAATATTTTATTTAATTTTGTTTATTAAATGTATGTTATCGTCTATAGATGATCGATCCTTGAAAGACTCATTCTTCTCGTAAAATTATAAAAAGACATTATAATTAAATAATTTAAAAAAATATAAAAATACAAAAAAAAATTATTATTAAGGACTAAAATAACTATTTTTATGATTATAAATTTATAAAAAAATTAAACAACAAATTTTTCTAAAATTTTTAATTATGAAACTTAAAATTTGAATTAAAGTAATATTAAATAATTAATTCTATAATTATAATAATTTTTAAAGATATTTTAAAAATTAAATGAATATACATTAAAATTTCTACTAATATATAGATAAAATAATTTATTATATGATTAAATAAAAAATATTTTCAAAAATATATGAATTGATGAATAAACTAGTAAATATTAATATTATTATAAGTATAAAAAAATATTATGATAATAGAAAACTTTTAAAAAAATAATTAATACAAAATTTAAAATCTTGAAATATAATAAAAATTTAAATTTTTCATTAAATTAAAAAAAATAAATTAATATTTAAAAATAAATACATAGATGTCTATCCCTACTAAAATTTATAAGAATTAAATAATTGAGTAATATTTCTACTATTAGCATTTAATATTTAGTCTTTATTAAAATAATAAATATAGTTTTTTTTAATTATCTTCTCACATTAAATATTTTTTAGAATTTTAAAAATTATAATTGATATCAAATAATATGAAATCTTATGCCTTTAAAATTATTTTATATCATCGTTATAAAAATTAATATGAATTCTTAAAAATCTATAACCATAAATATATATATTTATATATTTTTTAACATTAAGAGTATTTTATAACTCTTAGGAGAGTGTCTAGTAGACAAATCATCTTTTCATGTATGTATTTTTATATGAAGTTTGTAAATTTTGTAGCTATTTGATTTTTTTTTTGTTATAAGGCTAAACATATATTTTTTGAAATTGTTTATATATTTATTGTTTAATTAATTTTATAATAAAAAATTGTAAGGTGTTTGGTTCTTATGTGTACCTTGCTACACACACATGAATTTTTGAAAATATATTGATAATAAAAAATGAGTCTTTATGTATTTTATATATTTATTGTTTATTTAATGTTTATATAATGAAAAATTAAAATAATTTGGCAATTTAGTCACTTTTTGTCGAGACTTGAGAGACACCTCTAATAAGTGCCTAAGTCCTCCATAGTCTACCTCTATCTCTCGACACCAATGAATCAAAACCTAATCAAAGAGTAAGTGAGACTTTCTTATTGATTTGAGGTACGTTTTCTACCTTATTTCTTCATCGATTATCTTAATGCAAGAGTATGTGTTTTGATTCTGTTATTTTTTATTTCAAAATTCTTTTTTATTAATGACCATGAAATGCTTGGATTGCTTATATAAACTGATTCGTATACATACTTCATGCATGTGTGATATAATGCATTCTTATTGTGTGGAAGTTGATGGTGCACAGTTGGTATGCTGACTTGATTTCCAAGTTTTTTTCCACTCGACAATCTTGTCATTTTTGATGATAATCACAAAATGGGTGTTGGTGTTTGTGGTGAGCGGTGTGTATATAACAAATATTTAATTTTTATATAATAAATTATGTAAATATGATTATCCCAAGAGTAATAACACATAAATATATAAGTTTATTTTACTATATCTATAACTATAAAAATAGTATACATAAAGTTAACTATATATAAATAGAACAACATATATTTAATTATTTAATATACATACATACATACATACACATATATATATATATATATATAACTATATATAAATGTATTTATCAATATGTATATCAACATATTACTATATATAAATGTATTTATCTACATCACTATCTATACATAGCCATATGTCTAAATATATATAATTACATAAAAATCTATATCTAACTACATCTACAACATGTATAACTACATGCTTCAGAAACGTAATATCCATTCATATCATTCATCTTATTCATACATGTTTTTTTTGGATATTGTATAAATCTTTATCATTTTCTCATATATTTTAGGAACTTAAATTTAATTTTTTCAACCATAAATGTATTTTTATTGTATTTTTATATGTTTGTATAAATCATTATGATTTAATTGTTTAGGGTTTGTATTTTTGTTTCACTTAATATCATTTAAATAAAATTGATTTCAAATAAAATGTTCATTTGTTAAAATTCATGTTGTAAATTCCAAAACAAATAACAATATGTTTGTGTATTAAATATTATAAAAAATTTCTAATATATTTATGTGATGTAGTTTCAATTTACAAAGATAAAAGTTTAAAAATAAATTTATTTACAAAATAAAATTTGCACCTCATAATATGCAATATGTTATATTTATTATAAATAAATAATGTTTGAAATATATCTATTAATTACAAAAAAAATCATTGTCATGTATTCAATTTGAAAGAAAAAATGTTAAAATAATTTTTTTAAAAAACAAATTCATATATTTATATGGTCATTTATATATTTTGAATAAATTAAAATAAAATAATTACTTGTAGAAAAATTTACTTATATATTTTTATGGTACTCTATTTTGTTTGAACATAAATAAAGAAATAATTGATTTTTAAAAAACATTAAAGGAATGTATTTATATGCACTACATTATATTTGTTTGAATATTAAAGTTTCAAAAAATTAATTAATAACAATAAATAATAGGTATAAATTTATCATAGACATTAAAATTTTAATAAAAAAATCATATAGAAAAACAATAACAATATTATCTATTTATGAACTATATTTTCATTTATAACATAATGATTGTTATTTTAATATAAATATTAAAAAACAACTATTTGAATAAAATAGAAGCTCATATATTTAATTCATAATTTAATTTTACACATGAATATTCTTCACACACACACACATATACACACATACACATGCACACACACACACACATACACACATACACATGCACACACACACACACATACACACATACACATGCACACACACACACACACATGCACACACACACATATTTGTTTTAAATATAAAGAATTTACACTATTTTTATAAATTGTGTAAAATATATAATATTTTATTTTAATTAAATTTTTAAAATCAAAAAATTTTAATTACATTTACACACACACACACACATATATATATAATAGTTTCATGTGTAAATTTAAAACTACATTACGTATATAGGTATATGTGTGTGTTTGTGTGAGTGTACAGTAGTATATGCATGCATACAAATATATACACACTACTTTGAAAATGTAGATACATGTGTGAATTTATAAAAAGTACAAAAATGTGTATGCTGATATATAATGTATAGTAATGTATATGGATTTATAAATATGTGTGTGTGTAAGGTAGTGTATATGCACATATATATTTATGCATATATATATATATATATATATATATGTAAATATCAAGATTAATTTTAGAAGAAAAATACTTGAGGACATAAATATTAACATGTTCAATAAATTCGTGAGAGCGGGAGCAAAAAGTTATATTATTGCAAGATACTACTAATCTCCCATCTATATCACTTTGCCTCAAAATTTGATCAGAGTACTACTTGCAATGATAATGTTCATTCAATAGTACATACCATGAAGTTACATTTTCATTTGGTACACTAATTTGTTCAAAAAAATCTATCTAATATCTTCTTTAACTACTCTTTTATCTTCTTTTTCTAGCCTTGATAAGCTATTTTCAATTTTGATTATATATACATTTTATCTAATATCTCTAGTTCAAACTATTGTAATAGTAAAACCCATCAAATCAATCTAGGCGTGACATCTTTCTTTTCTATGAAATATTTTATTATAGAATATTTAGCATATTGCATGACTTTGGTTTCCACTAATTATGATATTAACTTGCCAAAAGAAAAGATTGTTGATACAAGTTTTTTCTCTATAATGGTGTAATTCAATTGGGCATTTGAGAGTGTGTTGTTATAATAGTATATGATAACTATTTATAAATATTTGTATAATTTATATAAAACTCTTCATAATTATATTTAACTATATTAGTAACTATGTAAACTATTTTTATAACTATATATAACACTTTTTTTAACTATATAATATTTTATAACTATATGTGTAATTCTATATAACTATATTTTTAACAAAATATATCATATGTATAATAATATAACTATATATAATTGTATTTTACTATATGTATAGCTATAAAAATGTTATATATAACTATATCTTTAACTAAATACATATTTATAACTACATGTGTATAACGATATATAAATATTTGTATAACTATGTAATACTCTATAAATATTTGTATTCATATAATTAAATCTATATATTAATTTATAACTTTGTATATATTTAAGTATAATTACTATAACTACTTGTATGAATATATATATATATATATAATTATATGTTTAACTATATATAACTTTATTTTTTATTATATATACTATAGGTAAAAGAACATATAAAGATTGACCTTTCTCTCTGGTGACCATCTCTTGAGGTCTATTGATTCTGTTTCTTTCTCTCATTAGATCTCTTTACTGTCATATGACAAATTGATTGAGATTTAGTGGAAGAAATAAGGTTGCCGTTCACAAAGCTTTTCAGCAGGTTGTTTTCCAAAAAGGAGATGAGGATTTTGATGCAAGGTCTTGGTGTTGTCGATAATACAATCATTCTGTATAAGTTGAAGCTTGGTGAAATTATCACCACAATTCCTACTATTGTCTTCATTGTAGAGACTGTTGAAAACAAAAACTCAATTTCACTATGTGGGATGTTGGGGGACAAGACAATATTAGCCCTTTCTGGAGGGATTACTTCCAAAATACCTAAGGTCTCATATTTGTGGTGGACAGTAATCATAGAGATTGTGTTATTGAAGCCAGAGATGAGTTGCATAGGATGCTAAACGAGGAAAAGCTTCAAGATGCAGTTTTGCTGGTGTTTGTTAATAAGCAAGATCTTCCCAATGCGATGAATGCAGCTAAAATTACTAACAAGCTTGGAATTCACTCTCTTCACCAATTCCATTGGTACATTTAGAGCACCTGTGCTACCTCTGGCGAGGGCCTCTATGAGGGTCTTGATTGGGTTTCCAATTACATTGACAATAAGTCATAAATAATTGTAGCAGGATGAGACAAACTTTGTTGACATATCTGGATGTGGATCTAATCTTTGCCTACTTTGCCTGAGTTTTGTTCTATTATGTGGATGACAACATCTATTTCTAGGGGGATTCAAATTATATTTATATTTATATATTGCATGCCTAAAATACAAGACCACATTTACTTTGCTCTGATCTATTGTAAGCCAAGCTTGTTTGTTATCTGTTTTGTCTTTTTGGCATTGGATCCCTAATGTATAAGAACATATAACTATAAATAATTATCTTTGACTCTATGTATAACTATAAAATATTATACATAACTATATTTAAAAATATAATTAACAACATATATTTAATATACATTTTTATATATTAGTATATAAAATTCTATTTTACAACATATATACCTATAGATAACTATATGTATACATATATAAAATTATAAGAAAAAATATATATACCTACATGTATAAATATAAGTATAATTATATATGTAACTATATGTATAACCACATATAACTATATTTATAATTACATGTGTAACAACATACAACACTATGTTTAATAATATGTGTATAACTATATAAAAATATTTGTATAACTATATATAAATATTTGTATAACTATATAACACTATATAATTAAATATAACTATATTTATAACTATGTATGCATATATGTATACATATATGTAAATTTATATATTTTTTTATAACTTTATATATTTATGTATAACTATTTGTATGAATATATCTATATAAAACTATATGTTTAACTATATAAAAATATTTATAGCAATATATACTATATGTATAATAACATATAACTATAAATAATTAGATCTTATTATATGTATAACTATAAAAGATTTATACATAACTATATTTAAATATATAATTTACAACTTATATTAAATACACATTTGTTTATATTATTATATAAAAATGTATTTTACTATATTTAAACCTATACATAACTATATGTATACATATATAAAATGATAAGAAAAAATATATATACCTACATGTATAAATATATGTACTACCACACTTGTAACTATATGTATACCAACATGTAACTATATCTATAATTACATGTATAACAACATACAACATTATGTTTAACTATATGTGTATAACTATATAACACTTTATATAATTAAATATAACTATATTTGTAATTATGTATACATATATGTAAATCTCTATATTTGTTTATAACTTTGTATAGATTTATGTATTACTACTTATAATTACTTGGAGCTATGGATCAATGCAAAACAGTATCAGAAATTAGGTATGACTTGGATGATAGCTATCATATATTACTTTCTTTTTCCATATAAAACTAATGAATGGTGATAAAATATTCATAAAATTTAAAACTTGTAATCATATCACAATGTTCCTATAATAATGAGAGTAATATAAGCTCAATTTTGTTTAACAATTTACACCCTTAGTTCATTGGGTACACTCGGGGAAAGCTACATTAGTTGGTAATGAAATCGTACTATTCTCATGAGTTTGTTGCCACATAAAATAAGGTTTTGGAGCTATGGATCAATGCAAACTAGCCTCAAAAATCATATATGATTTGAATTATCACATACTACTTTCTTTTTCCTTATTAAACTAATGAATGCTGAAAAAATGTTCATACAATTTAAACTTGTAATCATATTAGGTTCGCTATTATGTTTCTTTCATGGTTGATTTATGAACTTCTATAGACTATTATGCTTTTCTATTTAATATTGCTTATCATCTAGTTTATGCTTTGTTATTAACTTGATATCTACATGAAAACATCCATTGAGTATCCAAGTTATTTTACACGTTGAACTTGATTATGTATATGTACATATACATATATACAGGCATATATGTATACGTATTTACCAGTATATATGTACATACTTGTATATATACACTATAGTGTAAATGTACATACATGTACATATATACTAGAGTGTATATGTATACACATATATATGTACATATACACTACAGTGTATATGTACATTTACTGAGTATATATTTACATATAAATACTTGTACATATATCTCAGTATATATGTACATATACATATATATATATACTAGTGTATACATATATACTACTATATATGTATATGTACATATATATCAATATATATGTACATATATACTATAGTATATATGTACATATATATTACAGTATTATATATTTATGACATTAAGGTTTACAAAATCATGGCATAGCATTTTTAATGAGGTAGAATTTAGCATGGTTTCCATTAAATCAAAATTTTGCAACGTTTGTAGTAGTCTAAAACTCTTCATCTGTTATATCTGCTGTTAAACTTTATGTGTATACCTAATATATAAATATTTGTATAACTTTATAAAATTCTATATAATTAAATATAATTATATTTGTAATTATGTATACATATATGTATACATATATGTATACATATATGTAAATCAATATATTTGTTTATGACTTTTGTATATATTTATGTATAACTACATATAACTACTTGTATGAATATATCTATATATAACTATATGTTTAATTATATATAATTATTTATAACTATATATACTATATGTACAAGAGCATATACATATAAATAATTGTATCTTACTATATGTATAACTATAAAAACTTTTTACAATTAGATTAGGGATTAATCAGCTATAAGAATTAAAAAGTAAAATTTATCATTAATTAAAAATTTATTTTTAATACTAAGAAAATAAGAATTTTTATTTTTAAAATTTATGATTACGAAGTATCTGAAGATGATAACTTTTTAATTCAAATAAGTTAGAGGTAAGTGATAGGTTGGTCTGTCGAATATGAGTCTTTATAACCTGTTAAATTACTTAGACACCAATTATTGTTCTACTTTTTTAGAGGATATAAAGAATATAGATGCAATGAGTTTGTAAAAATTATATAAACTTTTTTTCATGATATCTAAAATGTCTCGTGATTTGCAGATCTTTACTATTTTTAGTGTATATTAAAGTCTATCATATTTATGATTTTGAATATTATTTTAGATAGGAAAATCAAATTGAAATCAATATTATTGAAAATTTGTTATGATAGAAAGATTAAGATAATAAATAGATGAGTCTTCAGGATCAAATTCTTATATTACACCAAAATATATATGATAATGTATGTGATAAAATTTAAAGTTGTACAAATCATAACAGTTAGATTGAAAATGATCTTATAATTTTTATCATTTTATGAGTTAATGATCTGTAATATTTTTTATGTTTTAGTTTTATTTTGAAAGATTATGTTACCATATTTTATTTTATAAGTATTAATTATAATTATAAATTAAAGAATTTTTTTAATGTTATTTAATTTTTTTAATTCATAATTTTAAATTTTCTATATACTAGATATGTATGAATATATTTTGTATTTACATTATGTAGACATGTATCTACACAATAATTTCTATCTATATACAATGTGTGTGTATATATATTCAATATGAGTGTATATACACATTGTATGTACATTCTATATACATTATGTATGTATTTTGTATATTATAATACATAATAATTATATTATGTTTATATATAGATACACATAGCAATTAACACATCTATGTTATGTGTAATATATATATATATAATGCTGCCACCATGGTCAGCACTTGCCACCTGCACACACTGTCTATGGGACATGGCCCACAGAAGTCCAGGGTCTAGGGCCAGGGCCCTTGTGAGGTGGAACAGGTGCCATGGCTAGGCCCTAACGAGGGCATTCCTAGCTCTCCTGGTTCATACCCATGCTATTCTGGGTTGGGCACATGTTGGGCTAGGCAATAACCATTCTCATCATAATTGTTGGCAAAGATTTTCATGAGAGCTATCTGGAGTATCTTAATTTCTTTTTTATTTGAAGTTTTAGGTGATGAATATATATAATATTCATTATATTTATTGCACTATTTTAATTTTTGTATTTTTTATTTCACTTGTATCTAGTCTAGGTAGTGTAGTGCTTATATTGATGGCATGCTACAAGCACTTTTACTTTTGTTCTTTAAAAAATAACATCATGTGTCTTGGGGTAGTCTCCAACATGTTAGCTGAAATTATGGTGGTGATGGCGACATCATCACTTTTATTACCCCCACTTTGATATCATGTTCAATAATATAAATATATGCATCTAGGTACTTCATTCCAAATGAAACCAAACCTGTAAAAGAGACGAAGTACAATGCCACACAGAAGAAGAAAAAATGATGAAAATTTATCTTCGAGAGCATGTTAGATTTATAAGATAAAAAGCATGTTGTGATTGAATTAGATCATGGTCATTAGAGATTGTATTATTTTGTTTTGGCACGTGTTGTTTTTTTTTGTTTTGTAAGATAAAAATACTGTTTGTCTGGGCATGTACTATTTTGATTTTCACTGGGCAACTTTTTTAATTTTCTATTTGACAATTAGTTTTCGCAAAGTCTGAAGCCTGTGCAATTTGTTAATGATACTAGGTTTCTACTTACCATGTAGAGTTGGATGTTCTGGTGGTGAAATACTGAGCCTCATGTGCTAGCTTTTGTGGTGTGATGATCTTTCTTTTTAGAGTCATGTGGTGCATGACATGCATTGCATATGTACATAACAGAGTATATAAGTATAAATATATTTGGTATATATGTACATATATACTGAGTATATACATAGGTATATACCAAGTATGTACAGAAGTGGGTGCATATATTTTTTTGTAGTCATGTATATATTGTCATACAGACACGCCCATTCACACACACACACACACACACACACACACGTTTGAATATATAATTGCTCGGGCTAGTCTGTTCATCATCGTGCATTGTTTGCTGATGTAGGTCATAAAAGTCATGTATATTAGACCTTTTCCAAAGCTATGGCATGAAGATATTTCTTATCCAAGCCAACTAGGCAGACAGTTGTTGGTCTTAAATCTCTTAGTAATTGTGTAGATATGCAATTATTACATGGTACAAAGATTATGTATGAGGAAATAAGTTTTCTTGTTGTAGGTTCTACAATGATTTGTTATAATTGTACTAGGTCTTAGTAATCGTGTAGTGTCGTGCAATTTTATTATATCACAAAACTGTATTCAATCGGAAGGAAAAATGTATCATTATCTGATTTTTACAAGCCATGAGTGCCAAAAAGAATATCATGTCCTGTTTGGGGAGAAGCAGCTCGCCGCCTCGTTAAAAACTCGTTCAATCTCAAAACGAGTGGTTGGCCGGGATGTTCATCAATCTAGCATCATCACCTGGCCCACTTTTTTTATCAGTAGCAGTGGCAATGGTAGCAGTTGGAGTAGCAGTAATAGCAGTTGCTGTGGTAGTAGCTGGAGTAGCAGCAGCAGTAGCAGCGGTAGCAGCAGTGGTGGCAGTAGCAATAGCAGTGGTAGCAGCAATAGCAGTGGCGGCGGAAGCAGCAGCAGTGGCGGTGGCAGTAGCGGCAATAATAGTGGCGACAGCAATGGTAGCCATGGGAGCAGCGGTAGTGACGGTAGTAGTGGCAGCAACAGCAGTAGCGGTGGTAGTGGAACTGCAACGACAGTAGCGGTGGCGATAGTGGCCGTAGTGGTGGCAGCAGCAACAGTAGTGG
>JAREIK010003818.1:62500-172769 GCA_029783825.1 Sapria himalayana
CTTGTTTATATATATTTATTTATAGATGCATATATTTATATGTATATACATATGCTTATGCATACATATACATACATATATATGTATATATATATATATACATATATACATATATATGTATATATATATATATATATATATATATATATATATATATATATATATATATATATATAATTCTTTAATTTAGCTTTAAATAGTGCACCAAAATAGAATTTATTTTATTTTTCATTAATTCATGGATTTCTAATATACTTTAGAAATAAATAAGCATTTCTCTAAGAAAATCAAATCTCATTTTAATATTCATACCTTATAAAATAACGAATCACACCTTTAACAAATTTAAGCAAAAAAAATTTAAACAAAGATAATTAATAATTAAAATGATCAAATTTGTCATTTCACCCCAATCAAAAAGCTAGGTTCTAATTGAAAGTTGCATTTTAATAAAAGCATTCATCCTATTTCAGTAAAATATTAAAAAAAATTAGTGATACAACATCTCTCTACATTTTAATAATTTTTCCTTTCTTATTTTAAATAGTTATTATATGTATTTATATAGTTTTCCATATTCTTCTAACAATTTATTATCATTTCTGTTAATTGATTTTGTTTATTTAGCTAATGCTATTCTACAACTAGAACTTGTGTATTTGATGTCTACCTACTTGAAAGTACGAGCCCAAACCCGTAGGGTTTGTGATTATGCCTAATGCTATCCATTGTTGATTCTATGTTACCTAATTACCCAATGTAAATAGACACCACATGGATATCATCGTCTGGTGCTGACATTTTTCATGCTCCAATTCGAGAAGTAGATGCTTTAAATAATCACAACATGTGAATTACCATTAACGCGGCTTTGGATCTTGTTTGAAAGTTATCCAATTGAACTTTGTTACACCCATTACTAATTTAATGTTTTATCTAGTAGAAGGTTTTCACTAGATAAAAATCAACAAGGAGTTAAAATACAATCATATTAGTTTTGATGACCATTAATTATATTTGCATTTTGAATGAAATCTATCATGTCATTTTAAGTGTTATTTACTAGAATATGCCACTCTAAAAATCTCATTGATTTTTACTTTAGTTATTTATGTAGCTGAAATAATTATGATAATTTCGTGGGTGTATCATGAAAAAAATTACCTCAACTAATTGTACACAGTGATAAAAAGTTTTGATTTTCCATGGCTTTGGAAAATATAAAAAGGGTCTTGATTTTGCATAATAATGACATTGTTAAAAGATATTGGGTTTTCATAGTATTTTTCATCATAACTTCTCTCACCAACTCTTATTCAATGACAATCAACCTAAATTAGCCCAATAATTATAATCTCAATGATACATTCATTCTAAATATAAATAGTTATTTCGTAATATAGATTGGAGGTTGGTGGTATGATGTGATGGACTTGGTCCTTAGGTGGCAAGTTTATACTGTAGGGCTATTTTAGTATTCTTCTTAAAATAGTAAACACCTTTAATGATAGCATATATACTAAGGCTTTGTAGATATGTTTTTGATCATACTTTCTCTTATATATGTTGAGATACTATATACAAGGCCAATTAATTAAAAGAGCCCTAGGGGCCCTGAGGCGAGAAGCCACGCTTTGTTGTTGATGGTAATATCGAATAATATTTTAATAACTTATGTTGGAAGGCTTAGTCTTCGTTATCCTAACTAAGCTTTCATTCTTTAAAACAAAAGGCCAGCCAGCCCATAGGTTATGTGTGTGTGTGTGTGTGTGTGTGCGCGTGTGTGTGCGTGTGTGTGTGCGCGTGTGTGTGCGTGTGTGTGAGTGTGTGTACAAAATATAATAGACAATGTATTCTAAGTTCCCTTTAAGGCTCATTTGAAAAAGAATATTTTGTAACATGTGAATAGTCCAATCGGGTAAACAATTTTTTATTTTTCCCCTCCCCCCACCTATGTTTTCAAAGAGAAAAGGGAATTGGTAAGGCCTAGCGCTTAAGGCTTCTAGTTCCTCTTCAATTCCGTTTTTTTTATTTGTCATCTTGGATCTTTCATTTGACATTCAACTATTCAAATAAATATGTGGGACAACTCTTTGTGTTATTTCAACTAGTTAAACAACCTTTCAATAAAATGAGCATATATTTGTCTCTATCACATTAGGTTCAACCGTTGGATCAATGTTCCATCTAACATCCTTGTTCTCGATTGCTCTCCGCCCTTGCAAATAAATAGTTAGGGCATTCTTAAGGATGTCTTACGTTCAAAATAAATCGATTGAGCTTTCAACAACACCCCACTTAACATAAACAAACAAATATTCTACTTAAGATCATAGAGCTCTTAATATCTATGAGCAACCTAGCAAGAATTGTATGCAATTATTGTCACCCTTCTCATTTAAACCAGTTTTATCTACGAGCAACCTTTACTTCTCTTACTTAGCTTGTTTAAAAATGTGCTTGGCTGTATAATATAGGGCCACCCCATATCTGGTATTGGAGGAAGCACATGGCATGGAAAGCAAGGCATCCTTAAGAATTCTATCTCATTGGGGTTTGACTAGTCTATCATAGTGTTAAAAATGAGGGGAGATGACTTTTTTTAAATGATAAAAGGTAAAGTGGCATATCAGAATTTTATTATTCAAAGGAAGATATGAATATAGATATCATAGGATACTTAAGGCTAATGCCTTATCTTAATAATAAAGAAAAAGAATAGCTTTTCGCTAGGTTGATTATTGATGGCTGTTCTTAGTAATTCTATCTCAATGCACTTGGGCACGTTTATTACTTGGGCATTAGTTACTATGAAACTCAACCATAATCCTGATCGAATTAGAGTGGCTTATGTGTTTCTCTTTTATCTATGCATTTTTTTTCATTAGAGAAATCATGTTTACAGATGGCTAACTAAGCTATTTCTTTCATGTTGTTATTTCTTAGCTTCACTCTAGTCTTCCTTAGCCAACTTTCATTATCTTCAGAAACTCAATTCTAGTTTGCTCACGTTGATGCTTTGCTTTTTGTTTTTTTTAGTTTTATTCACTAGCCCTTACATTCTCCTCTCAAATACTATGCAAGTTATATATATATATATATATATATATATATATATATATATATATATATATGATGTATATATGTTGCTTTTCTTGTTTATATTTTGTTTCCCTACATTATAATCATTGTTGTTAGCTCATAAATTATATCGTATATCATTTTTCTATTTTTCTGTATTATGTCTTATATCGTATCATGTAACATAAGATTTATCACGTTGTAAAAAATATTTAATAAAATATATTTATATAAATGTATATTAAAAGTATGAAGTATAGTATATGATAATAAAAATGTAACCTTTTCTATAAGATTAATTTGCCTATTTTTTTATGATTATTTTTTAATTATTTTGTGTATTTGAATAATTAATATAATAAATTCTTTAAAAAGAAAAATTAAATTGATTTTTTTTTAATTATAGAAAATAGTTGAGAATGTATGTATTGTATCATTTCTTGTATCACAAGTTTCTAACAACTATGATCATAATTATTTGGTATATTTTTTCTATCTATGATGTTAATTTGGTGATGACATGATGCATTTTTTTCATTGATTTAGAATATAAATAAATATCAATCTTGGGTGTGATTTTTTTAGTTAATGAATATTGTTTTAATAGGATTAGTATCATCATCATCAATATGTTTGTTTCTTTTGTGTTATTAACATTATCAACCATATATAACATAGTATGTATTATAATTTATTATTTTGTAGTAGTAGTTCATACTAATAATTAGGGTTGCTAATGATATGAGTCGAGTTAGAGTTCAATTGAGCTCGAGTAGAGCTCAAATTCAATTGAGCTCGAGTCAAGGTATTAATATTTTGAGTTTGAGTTTAATTGAGCTCATGTGTTCATCTTTTGGAAGTATAAATTGGGTTTTTACTATTACTAGTAAATAAAAATTGAATTTTATTGTTATTTTATGAATTAGAAGATGCATGATAATTTAATAAATCCATTCCATATATTTATCAGAGAATTTCATAAAACAAAATCTCATGCCTGCCTATATTCATGCGGCACGTTCCATCTAAGTCATGTTGGTGCCTAGAAAATATTCTTCTAGGAATTGAGATATATATTGATTTTAAATTGAAAATATAGAGGTGGAATGCTTAGTCATAGTCATTGTTATATGAGAGTTGATATTCATATATTGCACCAAATAGATAAAGTTTCTATGTTTGACCATGATAATCAAATAACTAAACATTCAAATTTGATATATAATGAGAACATAAGCATATTGAAATTGATTGTCATTCATTAGAAGTAAGATCTAATATAATCTGTATGTAAGGTTGCTATTGCTTACACTTATTTTTATGATGGCTAATCATATAGTCTCATCAATTTTAATCTTAGCTAGATTTGTCATTTAGATCAATATTGACATTGATAAGTATGTTTGTCATCTTTTTTTTTCAGCCAATAGGTTTGCTCCTGTTATAGAACTATACACACAAGCTATCAATTTACATGATCAGACTGTTGTGTATTGGGCCAATCATGCAATTGCCCATGCCAAACTGGAAGAAAATGGGTGTGCTGTAGAGGATGTTTCCAAGGCTATCAATTGTGATCCTTACTATTCCAAGGCACATAATGCATCATGAGTTTGCTGTGTATACTCTTCTTCTTCTTCCTCCTAATATTTGTCCGAAATTACAAGGATATTACAGACGAGGTGCTGCATATCTTGCCATAGGGAATCACAAAAAAGCATAGAAGGACTTTCAGCAAGTTCCAATCATATCAATATGCTTGGTTCACAAACTTCATTCATCTTTAATCAATACCATGTTTGAAGCTATTTCAATTAAGATATTTGATGATCATGAACACCATAGGTCACATTCATCATAACTTCTATGTTGAACATGAATCAAGTTAAAAAAATTTTCCCAACATATCGAGATGTTGCCTAGAAGTTTGAAGAGTGTAAGAAGGTAGTATTGAAGCTCAAGTTTGAAAGAGCCATAGCCATGCCCGAATCTACATGGAAGTCTATAGCAAATTCAATTGATTTTCATTCTTTGGAATCACATAACCTGTATGAGCTGCTCATAGTCTTTTATTTTTTATTTATAGGCTTGGATTTCTCTTATATTGTAGTTATGTAACAAGTAAATATCATTTGTCCTTATATTACAAGTTGTGACTTAGTGTGGTGATAAATATCTTTTTCCAACGATAATAGGCCTTGAGTTTGAGATATCAAACTCTCTTAGATCCTGTGTCAATTAGGAACCTCATGTGCCAGGTATGGTTGTTATCATCAAACTTATATTGTAGGTCCTTATATATTTTCATAAAGAATAGTTATTTATGTATTCTTTTTGCACAAATATATTTTATTTTGGAATTTGAATTAGATTTAGTGAGGCGAAGTTTATGTTTTGCTGCATATTTAATAATCTTGGCTTTGTGTGCTTTTGTATACAAACTATGATGAAAATTATTGTTCTAGGCCAAGAATAAAATATCATGTATTAACTTTTATTTTGAATTATTATAGTTTTTGTTAAACTTGTAATTTTTATGTGTGTTTTAATGATGTTATTATTGAGATTTATTGCATAGTTAGATGAGACCTAATACTTAAGGATAAATTGATGGTCAAAAAATAATCAATATGAAAAATGTTGAATATTAATAATTTATCTTTTAATTTTCTAGACGTCTTGTTTATACGAGTCCACTCAAAAAATTATGTTTTATTCTTATCTTTAATTTTATACTTTATTTTTAAAATCATAGTGTAGTTTTAAAAGAGCCTACATCGCAAGATTTTTCTAAAATGTGATATATAAAGTAAGGTGCATTTTATCTTGCATATAATTTTATATAAAAACATGAATAATGTTGGATTTTATTTTGTAAGCACCGGCTGTGGAGCCACCAGTAGCAATGACAGCAGAGGCAGCACCGGCAGTGGTGGCAGTAGGCAACAGCGCCAGCGGCGGCAACGGTGGCAGTGGCGGTAGCATTGGTAGAGCGACAAAGGCGGCAGCTGTGGTAGCACCATCTACAGTGGCAGTAGCAGCAGTAGCACCGGTAGCACCAACAGCAGTGGCAGTAATAGTGGTAGCGGTAGGGGTAGCGGCAAAGGTAGGGGTAGCGGCAGCAGCTGCAATGGCGAGAGCAGCAACAACAGCAATAAATGTGGTATATACGTACGTATATAGTCAGTATTTACGTACGTATAATACTATAGTATTTTATGTACGTATATACTGAGTATATATATGTACTCAGTATATACGTACGTATATTACTATAGTTTATATGTACATATACTATAATAATATATGTACGAGCAAAATGCTAGTATATATGTACATATTTACTGTAGTAATATATATATATCAAAAAATAATTTTTTTATTTATTTTGATTTGATTGAGTGGTTTTAATTTCTTACAAATAGGGTACCGCATTGTTTCCCATATGAATCTCGTATAAGTGAAGAGATTTTTCAACAGACATGATGAACTGTGACTCGGACAGCTTTTTCACAATAGGAAAGTTGGTGATCAGACTAGTAGAAGGAGAGAAAGCAACGTCAATGCTTGGATTGATTATACTTTATGCATAGTCGGTGGGTACATTGTTTAATAAGATGTAACATATTTTTTGTTATTTTTTTGTTTTAGTTATTTAAAATATTGTATTAGAATAAGTTATTAAATTAATTTTTTTTGTTTAATTTAAAAGTTTCATTTATAGTTTCTATTTTTATAAAATTCAATTTAAAAATATTAAATTATTTAATTAAAATTTTGTTTAAACTATATGCCAATCAATTTTAATTTGTGTTTTTTAAAGTCTATATTAACTATTTTTATATATCTGTTAATATGTTTGTGTTTCTCCGAATTTTTTGGGTTGAGTTTTAGCCTATTATAGGTATGTAAATGCCTATTATCAGTAGTGATAGTTGCATCAGCGACGGCGGCAGCGGAGGCAGGGGAGGCAGCGGTAGCATTAGTGGCGGCGTCGGCATCGGCGGCAGCACCGGCTGCAGTGGCATCAATGGCAACTGTGACGGCGGAGGCAGCACCGGCTGCAGTGGCATCAATGGCAACTGTGACGGCGGAGGCAGCACCGGCAGCAGCCGCAGCAGCGGTTGCACTGGCAATGATGGCAGCACCGGCAGCAGCCGCACCGGTGGCTGCACTGGCAGTGATGGCAGCACCGGCAGTAGCCACAGCGGCAGGCTGCACTGGCAGTGATGGCAGCACCGGCAGCTACCGTAGCGGCAGGGGCTTGGCGACAGTGGGAGCAGTAGGAACGACAACAAATGTGGTATATACATACGTATATAGTCAGTATATACGTACATAAAATTCTGCATTATTTTATGTATATATATACTTAGTATATATGTACTCAGTATATATGTACGCATAATACTACAATGGCAGTAGTGGCAGGAGCACAAGAGACAGTAGCAATGGCAGCAACGGCAGGAGTCACAACAGGAGCAACAAATGAGGTACATACCTATGAATAAAGTCAGTATATACGTACATATAATACTACAATATTTTATGTACATATATACTTAGTATATTTGTGCTCGGTTTATATCTACAGTTAATAATATTGTTTATATGTACATATACTGTAGTAATATATGTACGAGTGAATTGCTAGTATATATTTACATATATACTGGAGGATTATTTATGTAACATAACCTTTTTTTTGACAGAGTTGTTTTATTTTCTTACAGATATGAATCTGCATTTTTCCTCATACAATGATTCTATAAGTGATGAGATTTTTCACTAGATATTACGTGCCGTGACTCAGATAGCTTTGTCGCAGTAGAAAAATGATGATCAGAGGAGCACAGAGAAAGAAAACAATATCAATGAATGGATATATTATACTTTATGTAATGTCAGTAGATACAATGATGAATAAAAATAAAAGTTTGTTATTTTTTTATTTCAATTATGTAAAATATTGAATTTTAATAAGATATTAAATGATTTTATTTTTTGTTTATTATAAATTATTTATAGTTTAAATTTTTATTCAATATGATTTAAAAATAATAAAGTATTTAATTAAAAAATTTTAAAATTTTAAAATTTTTTAAATTCTATAAATATTTTTGAAATTAAAATAGCTAGGGAAAATTTTCTAGCTTAATTAGTGATGGAAAAATCTCTCGCTAATTTAGAGAAGGAAATTTCCCTAGCTATTTTGCTAGGGTAATATTAAAATTAGCGACGGATATTCCGTCGCTAATTTTCTAATGCTAGGGACTATAGCTAGGGATTCACATGTCGTTATTTTTGTTTAGCGATGGAATATTTCGTTTATTTTGCTATTTTAGTAATGAATTTTTTTTATCAATGGAATTTTCCATCGCTAATTTTTTAGCTATGGAAAATTCCGTAGCTAAAATTTTGCAAGAAGCACTTTAGAAAGGGACATGATCCATTGGTATTCCGTAGCTATTTACCTATTAGCGACGAAAATTTCCCATATTGCAAGGGAATTATCCTTAACTATATGGGATTTTTCTTGTAGTGGTTGGTAGATACATTGATGAATAAGATGTAATAAAATTTTGTTATGTTTTTGTTTTAACTATGTAAGATAAGGGTTGCTTAGATTGCAGTTATTCAAAATTATTATTCAAATAATTTTGTCATCATTTTGTGTTGCTCATTAGCATGGTGGAGTGCTCCATTTTTTTATGTTCAAGTTTCTTATTGATTTGTTCAGGGTTACTGCTACATACGATCAGTCTCTATTTTATTTGCTAGTACTTTTTTTAGCTTGTAATCTTAGTCATGGTTGGGAAGAGCAGCCCCCTTATAAGTTTCCCATATATTACCTTGTATATCTTTATGTTGATAGTGAAGTTTTGTGCCATCTTTGTGAAGTATAAATGAGATAATACTAATTTGTCACAGTTTTGTGTCATCTGAGGCTATGTGATTATATATATGTACATATAATATTGTCGTATATAAGTACATATACACTACAGTATATAGTGCATATATACTCAGTATATATGTATGTATATACTGAGTATATAAGTACATATATACCAAGTACGTATATACTGCAGTATTATATGTACATATATACTCAGTATATACATACATATATATTCAATATATAGGTGCATATAAACTCAGTATATAAGCTCATATATACTCAGTATATACGTGCATATATACTTGGTATATACGTACTTATAAACTAGGTATATACGTGCATATAAACTTGGTATATACGTACGTATATACTCATTATATATGCACGTATATACTATAGTATATGTACAGATAATACTATAGTATTATATGTACATATATACTCAGTATATATGTACATTTATACTCAATATATATGTGCATATAAACTCAGTATATACGTGCATATATACTCAATATATACATGCATATATACTCAGTATATACGTACGTATATACTCAGTATATACGTACATATATACTCAGTATATATGTGCATATATACAAGGTATATACGTATGTATATACTACGCATATACATATAAACTCGGTATATATGTACTATATACTCGATATATATGTACTATATACTTGGTAGATAAGTACTATATACTTTGTATATAAGTACTATACAATCTTTATATACGTAAATATATACTCGGTATATACATACGTATACTTGGTATATACTTACATAAATACTCAGTATATAGGCACATATATATTATAGTATATATATATATGTATATACTTAGTATATAAGTACATATAATACTACAATATACGTACATATAATATTGTAGTATTATAAGTACATATAATACTATAGTATTAAATGTACGTATATACCGAGTATATATGTGCTCAATATATATGTATATATAATACTATAGTATATATGTAGATATACTACAGTAATATATGTAACGTGTGAAATGCTAGCATATATATACATATAGACTGTAATATATATGTACATATATACTGCAGTATTATATATTTATCTAAACATAACTTTTTTTATTTATTTATTTTAATTTTATTGCTGCTTTAAATTTTGTACAGATATAGTACCGCATTTTTCCCCATATGAAGCTTGTGTAAGTGAAGGGATTTTTTACTAGACATGAATAATCGCGACTTGGACAGCTTTTTCATAGTAGAAAGATGGCGATCGGAGGAGCAGAGAGAAAGAAATCAACGTCAATGGCTGGATAGATTATATATTATGCATTGTAGGTAGATACATTGATGAATAAAATGAAATATAATTTTGTTATGTTTTTGTTTGAATTATGTAAATTGTTGAATTAGAATAATTAATTAAATAATTTTATTTTTTGTTAGTTATAAATTATTATGTATAGTTTTAGTTTTAATTCAATTTAATATAAAAATATTAAATTATTTAAATAAATATTTTGAAAAATAAAAAAATAAAATTCCCTTGCTAATTTAGCTAGGTAAATTAATATTTTAGCAGGGATATTTCCGTCGCTAAAACTTTAGCTAGGGGCTATTTCTCTGGCAAATTTTTAGTGACGAGTACTTTAGATTGGGAAAGTTTCCATCGTTATATAAGTTTAGCAACTGAAAATTCCCATTTAGCTAGGGAATTTTCCATTACTAATTTAGCTAGGGAAATTAATATTTTAGCTAGGGATATTATCATCGCTAAAATTTTAGCTAGGATCTCTTTCCCTCGCTAATTTTTAGTGACAAGAACTTTAGATTGGAAAAGCTCCCATCGTTAATCCATCACTATATCCAGTTTAACAACGAAAAATCATCATTTGTCTAGAGAATTTGCCCTAGCTATTTGGGATTTTTTTGTAGTATACACAGAGATAGATAGGTAGATATATATGAATATATACAAATATATATATATATATATATATATATATATATATATATATATATATATATTATATAAAGAGAAATAGATAGTGAGAGAAAGATAAATAGATAGATAAATAGATAAATAAACAACTATAAAAATATATAAATAGATAGATAAATAAATAGACATATATATATATATAGAATGAGAGATTGACATATAAGAAGATAGACAGATAAATAGATAGATAGCTAAACAGATAGATAGTTAAACAGATAGATAGATAGACAGATAGATAGATAAATAAATAGATATACAAATAAATAGATAGATAGATAAATAGACATATAGATAGATAGATACATAGATAAACAAATAGATAAATAGACAGATATACAAAAAAAAGATACATAGATAAATAGATATATTGATAGATAGATAAACAAATAGATTGATATATATAGAAAGATAGATCAATAGATATATAAGATGATAGAAAGATAGATAAATAGATAGACATATAGACAAATAGACATATTGATAGATAGACACATCGATAGATAGATATATAGATAGAGAGATAGATAGATAGACAAATTGAGAGCTATATAGATAGACAGATAGAAAGATAAATATATATACAAATAGACATAGAGACAAACAGATAAATAGGCATTTAAACTTAAAGATATTTAGTCAATTAGATAGCTAGATAGATAGACAAATAGATAGGCAAATAGATATATTGATAGATAGACATATAGAAAGATACATAGACATATTCTAAAATTTATAGATAGACATACAGAAAGATTGATATATAGACAAATAGATAGATAGACAAATAGATAGGTAGATAGTTAGATATATAGATAGGTAGACAATTAGATATATAATTAGATAGACATATAGATACATAGACTCACAAACAGACATATAGATAGATAGTTATATAGATAGATAGATAGATAGACATACAGACACTTAAAAAGACTAATAGTTTGATAGTTAGATAGATAGACAGATTGACTAACAGAAAGACATACATATAGATAAGTATATATATAGAAATAAATTCAAATATAAATATAAATATAAAGATAGATAGATATATAAATATATATATATAGATTGAGAAAAAGTTAGTTATTGATAAAGATAAATAGATAAATATGCAAAAATAAAAATATATAGATAGCCAAATAGACAAATAGGTAGGTTGTAGATAAATATATACATAGATAGACATTTGATAGATAGACTGGTAGACAGATAGATAAATAGACAGATAGATAGATGGACATATAAATAGATAGATTGATAGGCATATAGACATATAGACATATAGACTAATAGAATGATATATTCATAGATTATTACATAAATGGATTATTAAACATATAGACATATAGAATAAATAGACAGAATGAAAGATAGATATACAGACATACAGATAGATAGATAGATAGTTAGATAGATAGACAAATAGACTAATAGATAGATTGACAAATAGACATATAGACATATATACAAATAGATAGATTGATAGATAGATACACTGATAGAGAGATATATAGATAGAACTGGTAGTTAAAAAGTAGATAGACAGATATATAAATGCACAGATACACAAATTGAAAGATAGGTAGATTGATAGATACACAGATACATAGATAGACATATAGAAATATATATGGATATATAGATGGATAGATAGATAGATAGTTAGATAGAGAGATAGATAATGAGATTGATAAATAGATATATATACTAATAGATAGATAGATAGTAGATTGAAAGACTAAATTACATATAGACTAATAGATAGATAGATAGATAAATTAATAAATAAATAAGTAGATAAATAGGTATATAGATAGACAGATAGGTAGATAGATAAATAGATACATCGATAAATAGATAGATAAATAAGTAGATAAATAGGTAGATAGATATATAAAAAAATAGATAGATAGACAAATAGAAGGATACATAGATAGATAGATAGATATATATATATAGACAGATCAATAGATAGATAGTTCAATAGATATATAGATAGATATATATATATACACACACAAATCAATAGATAGATCGTTCAATAAATAGATAGGTAGAAAGATAGTTAGATTGATAGATAGAATCAAAAATAGATTGATACATAGATAGATTGATAGACAAATAGGCTAATAGACAGATATATAGATAAACAAATAGATATATAGACATATAGACAAAGATATAAATAGATATATATACAAAAAGAAAATATATAAATAGGTAGATAAATAGATATACAGATAGATATATAGAAATATAGTCAAGATAGGAAATAGAGAGTTAGATAGATCGACTAATATATTGATAGATAGATATCAAGATATCTTGATATATAGATAGAGAGACATATAGGCTTATAGATAGATAGCCAATAATATATCTTGACTGATAGAAAAATAAACAAATAGATAATTAAATAGATAGATAGATAATTATACAAATAGATAGCTATATACACATAAAATATTGATAGAAACACATAAAGACAAATAGAAAGAAATCACTACAAAAAAATGCCCAAATAGATAGGGAAATTTCCCTAGCTATTTTGGCTTATCCCGTCACTAAAATATAATAGCGATGAAATTAAGATGGAAATTATCTCAAGCTAAATTGCTTGCCACAAAAATTAAATGAGAAAAAAAAATTCTCTAAAAACTTTTGAACGATGGATTTTTTTATGCTAATTTGTTTTTTCTCTTGCTAATTTTGATTGTACTTAAGATTAGTAATTATGATTTATTGATTGAATATATAGATAAAATTCCCTAACTAAATTAGCAAGAGAAAATTCTCTAGCTATTTTCATTTCAAAACTATTTTTACAATTTTATATTTTTTACAAAAAATTTTATTACATATTTTTAAATTTTTATTTTAAATTGAATAAAAACATATACTATAAACCATTTTTTATAATTAAAAAAAAGCAAAAGCAGTTCATAAATTATTCTGATACAATAGTTACATAGTTAAAACAAAAACATAACATATGTATAAAATCTTTTAAACCTAAATCATCATCTTCATCATTAGCTGGTGCATTTATTCTAGCCTCTCATGCATTGTTTCTCTACTGGAACCCAGTATGCTATTTGTCATGTTAAGGCTCCTAACTGTGACTATATTTAGGACATCTGCTTTTGCATTGTATTTTTAATTTATTTAATCTCATCATTCAATTCTTTCATTTCATGTATTTCTTCATTCAAATGAATCTAATATTATTTACAACTATTATTCCTAAATTGCATTCTACCAAACATTCCTCATCATTAATGACATCGAACCAGCATATTACAAACAAAAATTCATTTCAAAAGAAATAGCAATGCACACTTATGTGGATGGTACTTTATATATGGATGCCAATGGTAAATCATTTTCAGCCTGATGATTGTGCAGCACATGATTGTTGTGAAATTTCAAAAAAAGAAATTATAAAATAAGGCAATGGCATCAAAAACAAACATATTACTACTCCAATGAAGTGCTTTCCGAACAATGAATTTTTAAACCTATTTAATTTATGTTTTATACTTAGATTACAAACAAACATCTTACATTTGAGACGTACATCCAAGGATGATACGACTTGGGTTCGAGACTTTTCAGATATAAGTAGTTTAATTTTTAAAAATAACACTGTTGAGATATGAGTATCACTCAAATTCCAAGCAAAGTGGGAGCCTTGCTCACTAGATATGATTTATACTTGTTTACTTAGATTACAAACAATCATACACATTAATATTTACACAAATGAGAATTAGAACAAACACATCCAATTTTCAGTAATTTAATAATGAGATATTACCAGATAGCCACCTATTAATATAGGGTGAACATGACCAAATGAGCCACAAAATAATTTTAAAAAATAATGGACAGATTAATTCAAAGTGTGTATCTTAAATTCAAAGGAGCAAGGAACACATGCAAGCAATATGAGGAATGAGGGAATAGATAAACAATCCTTCTTGATGCAACAATAATGGTGAACAAAGTATGAATAATCAAATTCACGTAAAATGAGGTCCTCCAATCCACTTTTGAATTTTCAGTAGCTAAAGTATCCAAAAGCTGAAAAAATGAAAAAAACTGAATGAAGAGATTAACAACATACACAACATTAAACATAAAAAATAGTATATCTGTATATTCATGTTATATAGATTACATTCAAATTGGAAAATAATTACACTTTAGACGATAACTCACAAATTTACCAAATCTTTTAACTTCCCAAGTAATATTTGGTAGCAAGACAAAATCACAATTTCCTACCTTCCTCCATGTAGAAAACTTCTATTTCTTTAGTGTTGACACCAAGAGACCAAAGGGAAGAAGTTTTTGTGTCAATAGAAACATGTGTCACACTTTTACGCTCCTTAGTATCACCAAACACACTTGATACTAGAATATCTAATTTTCTCCATCCGTCATTGACATTGCAAGAGGATGACCGACAACCATATTTAACAAAAAAAAGTAACAAACTTAACAACCTTGACTACCCCACATGCAAATCAGTTGTCGATCTGGTCAGCCTTTTTAACAAGCTTTCCATGAGTTAGAGAAAAAAGTAATATATACCAACTAGGATTACCACTTTTATTTTGATCATGTATTTCTATAGCATCTACAACATGAACAACATTTTCTCATGAGAGCAAAAACTTTGTTAATCTCATCCATTGGCAATGATCACTTTGTTTAGGTACACATCTACCAATGATGGAAGATCTGATTTAGGTTTCCATCCTCCAAGTAGAGATCTCTTCAATGTTCATCCATCAAGAAGAAGAGAATATAGTGATGATATATTTGGTTTCACTTTGGTACTCCTAATGTAACTGTTAGGACACTTCCAACACAATAGGACTCAAAAGGCTATGGTGGTCATTCTTGAATCTCTTACACATTTGAAAGAGTAATCATTTTCTCAAATTGTAATCCTTTTGATGATCTTAAAAATATGGATTAGACACATTGTGGTTTGGGTGGGTCAAAACATTGGCTATCTCAAAGCTTAGTAGACATATTTTATATAGCTATGTGGCTGAGTTCACTTTAACATCACATCTAGAGTAGATTACCATGTTGGCAAATCTTGGGATGGCACAGTAGTGAAACATGAGCTTGCCATTGATATATAAGTGAGTCATTTGATCACTATGAATCAATCTTCATTGTTCTAATATAATGCTTCACATACATTTTCTTTGCTTGATTTGTATTTCTTGCAACTCAATTCCAAAGTGGTGATGCCATTGTGACAATGGAAAGTGCAGCCGACTTAGATCACTTCTCAAATTCGTGGGGCTGACTCACCTTCATAAGATATGAATCCAAGTCTATTATATTATAATTCAATCAAGTCACTCTCATCAAAACACATTTCTAATATAATCAAGCAAAAATACAATTATACAATACAATCAATTATAAATCACACCAGCCCACATCAATCCCTTGTGCAATTGTTCTCTACTTTCTATGATCCTTAACCATGATTATATGAAAGATGGACATGTATAACAATGTGAAAATATCAATCTTCCATGTGTTTAATGCAAGTGTAAAGAAATCCAAACATTTTAAAAATAATAGAGAGTGGATTTGCAAATGCACAAGGGATTTGAAAATACAACCTTCTGTCACTTATGACGAGTACTTGTAACGAGTTTTAGAGAGTAGATTCACAATTGCAAGCTCATGAGAGTTAATGCATTTCTTGCCGAGACAGAACTGATCTGCAAATAGAGCAACAGTCATGGAACAAAAAAATGCCACTAAACATTTTATGACTAAAATCTGTGTTGCATGTAAGAGATGAATTCTTCAATTGCACATTGGCTTTTGAGTGACTCTGAATATCTAATCAAAGTGCCCTGTAACTGAAAGAATTTAAAAACTCAAACATAGCAAAATGAGATGATGCCATCAATTGAATAGACACAACAAATAATACACAAACCAAATATCAACATGAAAAGAATTAAGATTCTTATAAACATGATGATACACAAGTAATTAATAGGCAATCGAGTAGGTTTTTTTTTGAAATTTGAGCTTTTCATTTCATTTTTAGTTGAGAAAATTTGAAAAAAACTAGATGAATTAAACACAAACTCATAAATAACTTTTTAGCTCACATAAACTGAGCTAGAGCAGAAAACACTTCCTAAAAATTGACAAAATACATAAATCAATGATTCAAAAAGATGATGAAGTTACAGTACATCTTTGGAATCATCACCATGGACTTTATCAACCACCTCGCTAGGGTTTGGTTTGATTTTTGGTTCAAGAACCTTTTCTTCAGTTCATCATCTTTAACATCTGCATCAGGGCTGATCTCGAGGCTATACCAGATGGAATTGTATATTTGAGAAGTGAATCCTTTAAGATTATCAAGGTTGAAACTGCTCTCCTTTAATGCAATCTGATACATTAGCCTAGCTGTTTGGCTTATATGTTCATCCTGCAGAAGATGTGTAGAGGGAGAATCAGAAGAATGGAATTCGATCAAGCTCTTGAGAAAGAAGTATTTACATGGGATTGGCTGTGATCCTCTCACGAAGCTCCTTGATAATTAGGTGCCTCGAGTTAATCTCAAGCACCCTTTTTCCATGCATGTAACTCTACTTTCTTGCATCTGATACTGTCTGTGACTGCATGATCACTTATCTTCACATTGTCCACCTTCATGCTCTCCAGGAGACTCATCCACCACTTGGTCAGCTCCTTGACCATGGCCTTCACTTTTTTCTCCGTGGTAATTTTGCTTACTTTTAATCCTTCTTAGGACACATTCTAGAATTTTTTTTAAATGTTCCATTAGGTAGTGCATCAAATACTCATCAACTAGGTCCATGAAGATGATGACCTCGTATCCTTTCTTCTTGGCTCTTTCTAAAAATGGGGATTCTTCTAGTTGCCCCCTGTTAGTTCATGTTATATAGAACAAGTTGTTTTGCTCCAGCTTCATCTTGGAGATGTAATTATCCAGAGATGTAAACTTGTCATCCGACTTGGTGCTTTCGTATCATAGAAGTTTTTCCAGATGATTTCTATTTGCAGCATCCTCAATTATATTGATTTTAATGGACTTTCCAAATTCTTTCCAAATTCTTTCCAAATTCTTTCCAAAACCTTGCATATTGCCCCCTCCCGTTTGCATTGCTAAACGATGAGTTGACATCTGTACTAGTCTGATTGTCATCATCATCAACACTTTAAAATGGATCCTTCACTTCGAGTTTGTTTATCATATCAAGCATCTTTTTGATTAGCATCTTCTTGATCATTTTCTGGTTGCCATGTTATTGCTGCATCTCTCGAGAAACTTTGAGCAGCAACATATCTGAATCAACAAGGCCCTTCAAGAAGCTGAGGTATTTAGGCAGCATTTCATCAAACTCGTCAAAAAAGAATACCCATCTCACACACAGCTTCAAGTTGGCCTTGTTGGTATTCTAAAAACTTTCATACAGATCATGAAAAGCATTTGGAGGAATAAAAAGAAAAGTCTTGAAGTCTACGTCACCTTCTATAGCGAAGTGACTCCATGCCGTAGACTTCTCATTGCTGAAATCCTTTGAAAAAGATTGATAGTACTTTTTTGTATTCTTCCTCTGTAACCTACCTTGGATTCCTAAGCCAAATTGCTTTTACATCATTTAGAAGCTCCCACACCCGTATGTGGTTTCGTGATTGTTTTTGTCTTTGGTTTCTCTTTCCCCTCTCCCTCTTCATTATCTTCATCGTCCTCATCCTCCATATTATCCATCTTAGAAATGCTTTTTGCAATGGAAAAAAAATAATGTTTGATAATTAAAAATGGTCGGATGAACATAATAGCTTTTTTTATCAATAGCATGCCTACATCATCATTTTCTTCATTTGACTCATCATCATCTGCATGAACCTCTCATCAACATATTTGCTTGTCCATAAATTAATTGGTAAGTTAATGATTTCAGAATACTTTTTCACCAGTTCCTAAATCCAAAAAGTTGAAAGCACACAGAATGAATAATTAGAAACTAGCACATAGGATACACATGACCCTTCAACTTGTTCTCATCAACATATTCCCCGGCTTCATCTTTTAGATGCAATCTAATTTTAGTTCCCCTTCCAAGTGGTTCGTTCCACGTATCCTCAGAGATTGAAAATGCTCCATCTGCCTTGGATTCCCATACATGCTTGAAAGACCACCATGAAAAAGTGTAGAGCAATTTTCAAAAGAATTTTAAAGCATGATACATAACCCTAGATGGCTTATTGCTTATCTTCGTTAGGTTTGTTAACAGCTTCCACATAATCTGCAACAAGATACACATGGTAGAATCCAATTCCAAATTGGCATTTGGGGTTTAATATCTCTACTAGTCAACATTTTCTTAACAAATGTTGGTAGCCATTATCCTTCATTATCATCCATAAAAATTTGATAAACTTTGAGAAATTTCCAGTGAATACCTAAAGTTCCTGTTTCGGCAATAATCCCTAAGTTCTTGATCAAATCCTCCATCATGCATATGCTACAATCATGAATATAAAAAATCCTCTTCTCTTTATCCAACTTTATCTACACTCACACCCGGTTTCAATGCACATCCATTGAAAATCAATTTCCATGAGCTTTACAAGCAAGCAAGGAAGCAAACCTGGATCTTAAGCTTGGCATCGTTGCCTTCACATAAAACAACCTTGTCAATGAGGGAGAGAAACCTAATTTTGTCTAGTGCCTACATGGGATAACACTTAAATCTAGGAAGCATTACAAGAAGGAACACAAAAACAAAATTCCAAAACAATGCTTACGTTAGAGGCATTAGACATCAACTCTCTAAAGAAAATACCTTTGTTATTGTAAAAAGAATTTATGATGATATCCATCAGCCTAGAAACCTTGGCCAAGAACTAAAATTTTTTTGTATTACCTCGTAGTAGAGATCTATTTGAAATCAACTCCGCTTCCTTAAAACAATGAAAATCATAACCAATACATCACTTTTTTTTCATAAGATTTACGAAAGAAGAATGAACATAGATGTGAAACTTTTCACAACATCAGAATCAGTCATTATGCCTTTTGGCATGGAACCAATTCTATCCTTGACTTTGGGTGGTTCAACTGACATCGACAAGTCTACTTCTGCATTCGCATGATTTCCACTTGAAAAAAATACAAGTAAATTGAAGTTGAATAGTCTTATGACTAGAATCAAGTAATCAACAAGTAGGGGTTCCAATTGGAATGCACAAAAATTAAATTGCTTTGATCAGTAGCCAGATAAAAAAGTTAGAGCAAAACTAGAGCATGAGGAACTATTGCTCTCTTCATAATAGGGGTTTCGTTTCCTTTAGTTTTCTCACTGATAGGCAATCGATTAAGTTATTGTTCTTGTTTATCTTGTTTTAATTTTGAAATCTTAATATTTATTTATTTATTTATTATTCTAAGAATAAATATTTTATTTTATTTTATTTAATTTTATATTTTCTTTTTTATTTTACTATAATTATTTACTCAATACTTTAATTCTTATAAATTTTAGTAGTGACAAAAATTAAACTTGAATTAAAATTAACTTAGGATCATTGGATAGTGATTTTCAAAAGTGTTAATATGGCTAAAAATAATTTTAAGTGTGTTTATGACAAAAAATATCATTAGTAATATTTTAAAAAAGTTTTATATACCCTAAAAAAACACCTGAAGTATTCTTTTAATAAGCACTTTAGAAAATTTTTTTTTATAATTTATCAAACATTTTTGGATGAAATTAAAACATTAATTAATTTATGCATAAATATCAATTTATTTTATTTTAAATTTAATGAAAAATATGATTTTTTTTATAATTTAAATATTTCAATTCTTTTCGTAATAATTTTTTAAAAAATTTCCTATAATCATTAAATTATTTTTTAAGTTTTTATTAATATAAATATTTATATGTTTATTTGTTAATTCAGATTATTTGTAAATATATTTTTATAATCAAACAAATAATGATTTTTGGTTTTATTAATACAAATGTTTGTGTATGTTCATATATTATTTCAAATATTTTTAAAATTATTTATAATTATAGAATTATTTATTTAATGTATGTATTAATACATATATTTAAATATCTTTATTATTTAATTCAAATAATAATTTGTATATTTTAAAAAATTTCATAATCTTAAAAATAGTTATTTTAATCTTTATTAATATAATTTTTTATTCATATTTATATATATTTGAAATTATTTATTTATAATATCCTATTATTCTAATTATATGAGAAGATGTCTTTCAATGATCACTCATCCATAGACTATGACAAACCTATAATATAAAAAATTACATCAAATATTAAAACAAATAATACATAAAACAAAAAAAATCAGTTTAGATTAATGATGAAAATAATCCCCAACTAAAATAGTTGGGTAAAAATCTCTAACTAACTGCATATATTATGTGAAAATTATTATTTAAGGACTAATCTCTTGTAATTAATATATAATCAAAAAAAGATTTTTCTAGTAAAGTATTTAGAGTTATTTTTTTTCAAGCTAATTAGATAGTCATATTCCGTTTGTAAAGTCATTGCTAAAATTGTTATCATTCTTTGTGCTAAAAATTAGAATAATATCAGCTAAGGACATTTTTTAATAGAAAATTTCCATCTCTAATCCATCACAAATTAGTAAAAATTTGTGATTGAAAGTAAAATCACACATTTTTTACTATTTCCGAGCTAATCCATCACATATTAACTAGAAATAATTACCCTATCCAAATTTCCATAACTATCTAACTATCTTATCTATTTATCTATATGTCTATATATCTATTTATATATGTATCAAACTATCTATCTATATTTCTATGTATCTTTCTATCAATCAATCAATCTATCTATCTATTATCACTTTATCTTTCTGTCATTCAATCAATCAATCGATCTGTCTATCTATATATCGATATTTATGTCTATATATATGTCTATCTATCTATCTATCTATTTATCTATCTATTTATCTATCTTTTTGTTTATATTTTTATCTATATATCGATCTATCAATAAAACTATTAATTTGTTTATGTATCTATCTATCTATCTATTTGTCTATCTAAATTTTTATATATCTGTATTTCCACCTGTCAATCTATCTATTTGCCTATCTATTTGTCTATCTCTCTCTATATTAATCTATTTAAAAATTTGTTGAACTATAATTCTATCAATCAATCAATCTATCTATTAGTCTATCTATCTATCACTCAATATATCTATCTATAAATCAATCTATCTATCAATCTATTTATCAATCTTTCAATCAATCAATCAATCAATCTATCGATAAATCCATTTATCGATCTTATTATTTATCTGTATATCCATCCATCCATCCATCCATCCATCTATCTATCTATCTATTTATTTGTCTGTCTATCTATCTGTCTATCTATCTGTCCATCCGTTCATCTATCTATTTGTCTATCTATCTATATATCTTTCTATCCATCTATTTGTCTATCTATGTATCTATTTGTCTATCAATTTGTCTAACTATCTATCTATTTGTCTATCTATTTTTCAATCAATCAATCTATCTAATTATATCTCTTTATCTGTATATCTATTTGTCTATCAAACATTCTACATATATATCTATTGGTCTATCTATATGACTATCTATATGTCTATCTATCTCTCAATATATTTGTATATCTATCATCTATCTAATAATCTCTCTATCAATTTGTTACTAATCTGACTATCCATCTATGTATCGGTCTATGTATCTGTATATATATATATATATATATATATATATATATATATCTATCTATCTATTTGTCTTTCAATCTGTTTATCTATTTATCTATCAATCAATCTAGCTAGCTATCTATCAATCAATATATCAATTTGAATATCAATCTATATATCTATTTATCTATAAATTTGTATATCAAAATGTTAATGAATTTGTCTATCAATCTAAGTATCTATCTATCTTTCTTTCTTTCTTTCTATCTTTCTATCTATTTATCTATCGATCTATCTTTCTATCTATTCGACTATATATCTATCAAATTATCTATCTTTTTATCTTTCCATCTATCTATCTATTTATTTATCTATATATCTCTCTATAATCTATCTATCTATCTGTTTGTCTATTTATCTATCTATCTATATGTCTATCTATCTGACTATCTATCTATATATCTATCTAGCTATTTATCTGTGTATTTATTTATCTATCTTACTTTTTTTTCAATCTTTCTATCTATCTAGGTATCTATTTCTGTATATATATATATATATCTATCTAACTATTTATTTGTCTATCTATCTATTTGTTTATCTGTCTATCTATCTTTCTATCTATATATTTTTCTTTATATCTATATGACTATATTTCTATCTATCTATCGGTCTATCAATTTATCTATCTATTTATCTATTTTTCTATCTATGAATCTATCTATCTATTTTTTATCTATCTGTCTATCTATCTATCTAACAATCAATCAATCAATCTATCTGTCTATCTATATATCTATATTTCTATCTATCTATCTTTATACCCGTCTATCTATCTATTTATCTATCTTTCATTCTATCTATTTATCTATCTATCTATCTTTCACTCTATCAATATGTCTATATTTCTATCTATCTATCTATCAATCTGTCTAACTATATAATTGTCAATCTATTCGTCTATCTATTTGATTATCTAAATATTTATCTTTCTATCTTTCTATCTGTCTATCTATCTATCTATCTATATATGAGTAACTATCAATCTGTCTATCCGACTATCTATCTAATAATTTATCAATCTATCAATCTATCTAATTCTCTATCTATCTATCTATTTGTCAATCAATCAAACAATATTTCTATCTATCAATCTATTTATTAATATATCAATCTTTTTATCTATCAATCTTTCTATCAATCTTACTATCTATCTATATATTTGTCTAAAAATCTATCTATCGATCTTTCTATTTATCTGTATATCTATCTAATGATTATTTTGTCTATCTATTTATCTGTCTATCTATCTACGTGTCTGTCTATTTATTTATCTATCTGTCTATCTATCTATCTATTTGTATGTCTATCTATCTGTCAGTTATTTAGTCTTTTTGTATGTCTATCTATCTATCCATAAATCTATCTATTTGTCTATCTAGCTATCAATCTATTTTAAATTATCTATTTATCTATCTATCTATCTTTATTTCTTTCTATCAATCTGTCTATCTATCGATTTATTTCTATCTATCAATCTGTCTATCTATCTTCTGTCTATCTATCTTCTTTCTATATATCTATCTATCTATCTAATAATATTTCTAACTATTTATCTAATAATCTGCTATCTAGTTGTCTATTTATCTATCTATAATCTATCTTTCTACATATCTTTCTGCCTATCTGTCTATCAATTTGTATATGTATCTATATTTCAATCTATCAATATATCTGTTAATAAATCTGCCTATCTATCTGTCTATTAATCTATCAATCATTTTGTCTATCTATCTATCTATTTGTATATCTACCCATTTAACTATTTATCTATAAAGTTGTCTATCTATCATTCTTTCAATCCAAATATCTATATATCAAGCTAATTATCTATCTATCTATGTATCTATCTATATATCTACCTATCGATCTATCTACACCACTACAAGAAAATGTCAATTTAGCTAGGGAGATTTAGCTAGGGATCAATTCATATCTAAATAGAAAGGGAATAGCGAAGGAATAGCAAGGGATTTTTGATTTTACATCAAAATATATACTAGCGATGGATTAGTTATGGATTACTGATGAATTTTTGACTAAAATGTCTATCTATCTATATATCTATTTTTTTACCTTTGTTTCTATCTATCTATCTATATATCTATCATTATGTCTATCTATTTGTCTATACTTATATGTATCTTTCTATATATCTATTTGTTTATTTTTTTATATATTTATTTGTGTATATATTTTCCTTTCTATTTTTCTATATTTCTATCTTTTTATCTACTTATATATCTTAGTATCTATCTATCTATCTATATATCTATCTTAGTATCTATCTATCTTTATATATATATATATATATATGTCTATCTATCTATCTATCTTTCTATCTATTAATCTATCAATCTGACTATCTATGTATCTATCAATATTTCTTTTTGTTTATCTATCTATCTATATATCTATCTATCTATATATATATCTATCTATATATCTATCTATCAAGCTATCTATCTATCAATCTATCTCTCTATTAATATGTCTATCAAACTATCCATCATTCTATATATCAATATTTTTATCAATCAATATGTCTATCTATCTATCTATTTTTCATTTTATCTATCTATCATTCTTTCTATCTTTTTATTTGTTTATATATCTATTTGTCTATCAGTCTATCAATTTTTCTATCTATCATTCTACCTATCTATTTGTCTATCTATCTATCTCTCTATCTGTCAGTCTTTTTGTCTCTCTAACTGTCAATCTTTCTATCTGTCTATCTATCTATATGTTTATCTATCTGTTTATATATCTCTTAATCTATATATCTATCTATCTATATGTCTATCTATCTTTCTATCTATCTGCCTATTTATTTGTCTATCTCTCTATCTATCTATCTATCCATCTCTTTATCTATTTGTCTTTCATTTTATTTATCTCTATGCCCATCTAATTTAACTATCTAACTAACTATATATCTATCTATCTATCTATTTATCTGTCAATATGCCTATATATCAATATATTTATCTATTAGTCTATCTATCTATATTTCTTTCTATCAATAAATCTATATGTCTATCTTTCTATCTATCTATTTGTCTATCTGTAAATCTATCTATTTATTTGTCAATCTAAATGTTTATTTATTTTTCTATTTATCTATATATTAATTTAAAAAATTGTATATATATCTGTCTATATATCTATCTATCTTTTAGTATATCTTTTTGTCTATATATATCTGTCTATCTATCTATCTATATATCTCTCTATCATTCTATTTATCTATCTATCTTAATGTGAATCTATTTGTCTAACTCTTTGTCTATCTATCTATATGCTTATCTTTTAAGTTATTAATCTGTCTATCTATCTATCAATCTATCTATTTATCTATCTATCCTAGTTTTTATTTATTTGAGTATCTATCTATCTATGTGTCTAATAATCTATCAATCTATATAAGTATATAACTAACTATCAATCAATATATCAATCTTTCAATCAATCAATCAATCAATTAATCTATATATCTAACTTTATTTCTATCTATCTATCTGTAAGTCATTTATCAGTCGATCTGTCTATCTATCTATCAATCTATCAATCAATCAATCAATTTGTTTGTCTATCTAAATGTATATCTACATGTTTATCTATCTATCAATCAATCTGTCTGTCTATCAATATGTTTATCTATTAGTCTATATGTGTCTATCTATCATTCTATATATCTCTATATCAATCAATCTATTTTTCTATCTATTTATCTATAAATATGTATGTCTATCTTTCTATCTATGTATCTATCTATCTATCTATTTATTTATCTATATTTCTTTCTAACTATTTATCTGTCTATTTATCTTTTATCTATCTATCTATCTATCGATCTTTATATCTATCTATCTAACTATATGTCTATCTTTCTAATTATCTATATATCTCTCAATCAATCTTTCTATTTATCTATCTATCTATCTATATATCTATCTGTCTGTCTGTATATCTATCTATCTATCTATTTATCTATCTATCTATCGATCTATCTATCTATCTATCTATCTATTTGTCTATCTATAAATTTATCTATTTGTCTATCTATAAATCTATCTGTCTGCCTATCTTCTATTTATCTATCTATATATCTTCCTATCTATGTATTTATCTATCATTCTAACTATCTGTCAATTAATCTATCTATCTATCTATCTTTCTGTCTAAATATCTATCTATTGATTTATTTGTCTATCTATCGGTCTATCTATTTATTTGTCTATCTTTCTTTATATATATATATATATGTCTATCTATCTCTCAATCTATCTGTCTATCTATCTATCTATCTATATATCTATTTATCTATCTTTTTATCTATCTTTCTATCTAGCTATTTGTCGATATTTCTATCTATCTTTCTATCTATCTCTTTGTCTATCTCTCTATCTATCTGTCTATCTATTTTTATATCTCTCTATCTATCTATCTCTATATCTTCCTATCTCTCTATCTATCTATCTATCAATATGTCTATCATTCTATCTTTTAATCTATGCATCAATCTATCTAACCATCTGACTCTTTATCTATCAATGTATTTGTCTATCTTTCGATCTATCTATCAATAAATCTATCAATTTGTTTTTTTTTTGTCTCTCTATCTATCAATCTATCTTTCTGTATCTCTATTTATCTACCTATCTATAAGTCTATTTGTCTATTAATCTTCTTGTCATGTTGTCTATCAATCTGTCAATCTTTATGTCTGTCTATCTATCTATCTGTCTATCTATCTATCGATCTATCTTTCTATCTATATGTGTATCTATCTATCTATCTTTCTTTCTTCCTTTCTATTTATCTATCTATCTATCTATTTGTCTATCTATCTGTCTATCTATTTTTTATATATCTGTCTATCAATCAATCTATAAATCTAATAATTTATCTATTTATCTTTCTTTCTTTTTTTCTATCTTTCTATTTGTATTTCAATTTAGCTGTGTAGTCTGTCTATCTTTTAGTCTTTCTCTCTCTCTATCTATTTATGTATCTATCTGTCTATCTATCTATCTATCTACCTATCTATATATGTGTATATCTATCTATCTATATTTCTATTTATCTATCTATATATATTTTTATCTATCTATCTATCTATCTATCTATCTATTTGTCCTTATGTCTATTTATCTATATGTCTTTCTATCTCTCTCTCTCTCTCTATCTTTCTATCTCCCTCACTATCTATCTTTCTATCTATCACTCTATCTATCTGTCTATTATTTGTCTATCATTCCTTCTATTTGTCTATCTATCTTTCTGACTATCTATTTTTCTATCTATATGTCTATATTTCTATCTATCAGTCTATCTTTCTATATATAGATTAGTCAATCAATCAATCAATCAATGTGTTTGTCTATCTATCTATCTATCTATATATCTATCTGTTAGTTTGACAATCTATATTTTTATATATTTTTCTACTTATTTGTGTATATATCTATCTTTTTATTTGTGTGTGTGTGTATATGTATCTATATATCTATTTATCTATCTAACTATCTATGTGTCTATAAGTCTGTCTATCTATCTTTCTATCTATTGGGCTCTCTAAATGTCTATCAATCTGCCTATCTTCTATCTATCTATCTATCTACCTTTCTATCTATCTATTTATCTAACCACATATCTATCTATCTATCTATCTATCTATCTATCTTTCTTTCTTTCTTTAAATTGATTTACCTATCTATCTATTGATCTATTTGTCTATCTATCTATCTTACTATCAATTTATATATCTATCTACTGATCTAATTGTCTATCTATCTATCTATCTGTCTGTCTGTCTGTCTATCTATATTTATATCTATCTTTCAAGTCTATCTACATATTTAGAAAATATCTATTTAGCTATGGAAATTTAGCTAGAAAAATAATTCCTAGTTAATTAGCGAGGGATTAGCAAGATATATTTGCTTTTAAATTGAATTACAAATTTGCGATGGTTTTGTGATGGATTAGAGATTGAATTTTTTTATTTAAAATTGTCCCTACCAAAATTATCATAAATTTGTTACAAAAAATGGCGGGCATTCTTGTAATGAATTTAGAGTCAAATTTTTTCTAGCATATTAGTTCGAGACAAAATAATTCGCAAAATAATAATCTAAATTTTTTTTTATGATTTTATATTTAATTGGAAGTGAGTATTCCTTAAATAATAATTTTCTTAGAATATATGCATTTAGCTATGGATTTTACCCAGGATTATAAGGCAAGCAATAATTTCTATTGCTAATCTATATTGATTTAAATTTTTTATATATTATTTGTTTTAATATTTATCTAATTATGTATTTTAAAGGTTTGTCTTTTTCTATGGATGATTGATCCTTGAAAGACTTATTCTCCTCTTATAATTTTAATAACAAGATATTATAAATAAATAATTTCAAATATATATATATACATACTAATACAAATTTATATTAATAAAGAATAAAATAACTATTTTTATGATGATAAAATTTTTAAAAATTTATGCAAAATATTTTTCTGAAATATTTAATTATGATATTTTAATATTTGTATTAAAAAAACATTAAATAATTAATTAAATACATATACTTATTTTTAAAGATATTTTAATTAATAAATGAACATATATACAAATTACTACTAATTAAAAGTTAAAAGAATTAATTGTATGATAAAATAAAAATTATATATATAAATATCAAAAGTAATGAATAAGGACGTAAACATTTATATTATTTAAAGTAAAAAAAAGAATGATAATAGGAATCTTTAAAAAAATTAAGTACTAAAAAGATTTTAAATTTTTGAAAAATGAAAAAAATTTTATAAGTTTCATAAAATTTAAAAGAAAATAAATTTAAAGATTTATACATAGATATTTTAATTAAATCAAAAAAAATTTGATGATTTAAAAAATAAATATTTCAGTGTGATTATTGAAAGATCACTTCAAGTATTTTTTTAGAGTTTTAAAAAAGTTATTTAAAATATTACTAATTAAATTTTTTTATTCTAAAAATACTTAAAATTAATTTTAGTCCTATAAACTCATTTGAAAAGTACTATCAAACTTACCCAAAGTTGATTTGAATTCAAGTTTTATTTTTTGTCCCTACTAAAATTTATAAGCATAAAAAAATTTTGTAAGATCTTTACTATTAGTTTTTAATATTCTATTTTTATTAAAATAATAAATATACCTTTTTTTAATGATCTTCTTACTTTACATAATTTTTGGAATTTTATAAATTATAAATTATATCAAATAATATGAAATTTTATGCCTTTATAATTATTTTATATAATATTCATAACAAATAAATTGAATTCTTAAAAATTTATAACCATTATATATATGTGTGTGTGTGTGTGTGTGTGTGTGTATTTATGAAATACTATATTATAATATAATATTATTCTTTTATGTATGAATTAATATTATAAATTTATTTATAAATTTAAAATAATATGAAATATTATAAATTTTTTATGGTTATACATTTATATAATTTATTTATGGATATATTAAATAATTTGTTTTTTTATAATGAAAAAAATATGAAAATTTGATTACTAATTATTAGTTTTCATGGTTATTAGTAATATAATTTTTTTAATTTTCTTTTTTATAACCCTTAATAATTTTTTTTTTGAAATTCATTTCATTAATTTATAAGAAATATTACAAAAATTAACCATTAAAATTTAATAAATTATTAACAATAAATTTATTTATTTATGAAATAATATCATATATGGTTAAATAAAAATCTATTTAATTTTTTTTATTTACATTGTTTAATTTTTATAATTTTTGTTAACTTTTATATTTTTGTCTCTTTTTTTTATATTTACATCCATTTTTTTATTTATAGTTTCTGTGTAAAAAGATAATGGTAAGGCATTCAAGCTTTTACCATTTTTTCTATCTTTGCGAAGAGGAAGAGAGAAGAAGCGTAATGGGCAAATTCTACCTCTTTTTGTTACCAAGTAAGATTATCAATGCTATTCTCCTTCAGAATACTAAATATATTTATATGTCTCTCTCAATTTGATTACCACTAGCTGAGTTTGATTTATACAAATTATTCGGTTTTTAATTTTATTTTAATTTTATTTTAATTTTATTTTAATTTTATTTTAATTTTATTTTAATTTTATTTTAATTTTATTTTAATTTTATTTAAATTATACTTTTTCTTTATTCTATTTTCACATCACTTATATGATTTTGAGTCTCCACCATTAATGAAACAACATATGGTTAATGTAAACTTTGTTCTTTTACTGATTAATTTTTTAGTGTTTTATGGATATCAAATACTAAATTTAAGCTTATTGTTTTATTCTTCTATAACCTAAGAAAAAAAATTTTCTTAATGTATTATGCTTCAGTAACTTATGAAAAAACAAACACAATGTTTATAAGTTCTATTTTGATTGTCTCCTAAAATATTATAAATAGATAACATTATATTTAAACTTTTATACATATATATAATCATATGATATTATATATAAATGTTATACTTTAATATATATATAAATGAATTACATTATATTTAAACATTGATATGTTTATATAAAGATATAATATTATATATAAATATTTATACATATGTTTAAATGGTTATAAATATTTATACAACATTTACATAAAACTATCCATTTATATAATTTTTTATATACCATTTAGATAACGTATAAAATATTTATACATATTTGTAAACATTTATATAACATATAAATTTTTATATAAATATATAATATTTATAATGCTTATATAAATGTGATATATATACTATAAAATATTTATAAAAGTGTTACATATATATTATTATATATATGTATCATTTATAAAATATTTTAAACACAACATTATATCTAAACACTTGTATATTTATATAATCATATGCAATTATATATAAAAGTTTATACTTTAATATAAACGTGCAACTAAGATAATAGTGATGTGCAATATGATGCTTGTATGCATACACAAGAGATTATCCTTATAATGTATATATCATATGAAGAAATGATTTATCATAAAAATTGAAGTTGTGTTCAAATCATATAATTGAAGCGCTTACTATTATGCCATATTACCATACACGACCATGCACACAATCAATGAAAACAATACTACACAACTACAATTCCTATTGTGCAATTGAGGTGCCTACTACCATGCACAAACTCTCCTGTCATGCATAACCATGTAACATCCTTTTTATGGAGTTGATGCTCACCTCACACAGTATGTGATAGTAGTATATTGGGCATTACTGTAGTATGTATGCCCATGTCCTCTGTGTTTGGCACAATGTATATTTTCTCATTTTTTAGGATTTTGAACCCTTACATGCCTCAAGGTTGGTTTTCCTTAGAGTTTTAGCATTGATGCTATGCATAATTCTATGCCAACCATAAAAACTTGATGAAAAACTTTTAGTAAAAAAATAACAGGCAATCTTCTCATAAAATATAATGGGTCAATGAATTGACATAGTCTAGATGTTAGGTGCTTCTATCAATAATAACAAAGAAATAATAAAAAATGTAAAAAACACAAAAGGTATAATTATAAACTACAATTTGTGAGTAACTAATGAGTTCAAAATTCTTGAACAATGAAGTGTCTCACACATTATAAGGCTTTAGTTGTTTGATTTGTATGCTATTGTTGCATTCTATTGCTGACTATTATTTGTCTGTGTTTACATGTTACACTCATGAACTTTTATGATTTATTGTGGAACAGCCAGCACATTAGCAACTTATTATTGACATAGGTGGTTTGCCACTTATTATGGACCTATTGAAGAGGCACCAAGATGGATCTACTTCTAGGGTAGTGAATAGCATCCTAAGATGGGCAGCTGATGTGATCACCAACCTTGCCCATGAGAATAGTAACATCAAAACTCATATTAGGTTACTATTTTTAATGCAATCTCTTTTGGCACTATGCACAATGCTTTGTGTTAATGAGTTATTTTTTAGGATGAATGGTGGGATACCACCTCTAGTTGAATTTTTGGATTTATTTGACGCTAATGTGCAAAGGGCACCTGTTGGGGCACTGATAACCTTAGGTTTCAAGAATGATGAGAATAAAAATCAGGTGATATTCCTTATTGTGATTACTGATTTTTTATCATTTACTTTTCCATGAGAAAATTATGCATTTTTTTGACTTTTCAGATTGTCAAGTGCAATGTTCTTCCCACTCTCATATTAATGTTATTCTCAAAAGAAACTACTATACATTATGAAGTAGTTACTTTACTTAAAAATTGAGACCTCAATTATTTTTTTAGTTATCATTATTCTAAAATTTTGATCTTGGCCTTTGTTTTCTTATTTGGACCAATTATTTTTGTTATTACAGGTAGGTGTGATTGGAAATTTGGTTCATTCATTTCCAAACATTAAGAAAGAAGCTTTGTCTACTGGGGCATTGCAGCTTGTTATCGATTTGCTCAGGTATTTTCATCTGTAGCATTTTGTGGAAAATTGAATTTCAATTCATTATGTATCTGATCAAATTCTATTTTTATATCATTATCTAAAGTTAATATCTGAATTTATTTTGATTTACTATAATTTTGATTTTTAATTTTTCTTTTAATAATTCTCTAAAAGTTTTTCTGATAAATAGCTTATGTTGCACTGAGAACCCGAGAGAAGCTGCTTTATTACTGGGACAGTTAGTGGCAAATGATTTGGATTGCAAGGTACGCTTATGTTGATTCTTCCTTCACTTTGATTATTTTCAGGTTTGAGATAAATCATTATATAAGAATTTTTTAGATTACTTTTTGTTTGGATTCATGTTTTGCGCTTATGTTATGAGGAAGAGGATGATCATAGTAAAAAGAAGTGCTCCAATATAATTTTTATATATTATTGTATTCATGTATTAAATAAATAATATAAAAATATATTGTGTAATGTTGTACCTTTGATAGGTCATAGATTTTATATGCTTTCATCGTTTGTCTTTGATTGTGGCCGTAGGGTCTTGTAACACAGGTCTAGAGTTTAGATGAAGTGACACAATCCTTAGGGAACTCTTATGAGCATTTTATCATGGGTATGAGTGTCTAAAAAGTTCAGCATGGCATGGTCTTATATGGCATGAGACCATGAGTTTTAGTAAGTCTCATTTAGTGGCCCCATATGCCATTTGTGGTTGTGGTGTGGGCATGTCCAATGTGCTAGTTACGACCCATTACTCTTGCCCAAGCAATGTTTGTGCTAGGGTCATGGTCAGAACATGGTGACTCGTTACCCATGACAAAGCGGCACGTGTAGAGCTACATAGGTCCTAGGCATGAGTTGTTTTTGGGCACTCATGACTCAAAACCTAATTAAATAACCCAATTATTTTGTTAAAATGGCTAATCCATCACTAATCATGTATAATATAAATTAAAATCAAAGATTATACCATAAAATTGTGGTTGCGAGTTGTTGTGGGTTACATAAAATATTTTTTTAAGATGAAAAATATCTTTGTTTAAAAAGTCATAGGTCACTTGTTCGATACTAATTAGAGGAAATTTTTGTTGCCCAACTGGGCTGGTGGGGTGTTCCTGGCATGGCACGGTTCCTTGGAGGGCAGGTCGGCATGGGTCCATGTCCAAAAACTACTCGGGTTCTGGTTGGTTGGTTCGGGTCAGGTCGGTCAAATTTTTACAAAATTAGGGTTTGGGCATCGTGCCTCCATAGCCCATTGGCCTTCACCGTGTCATCCCCCTGTCGGGTGTCGCTCGGTGCATTGTCACCTTTGTCGTGCTCACATGCCTAGCATGACACATGTGCCAAAAACCCTTAGCACGACACGACATGACTTGTACCGAGGGTCTACACGGCATGGGCCCCTGCACATCACTGTAGCATTCCAAGCTAGGCTTCAAGCCGGGCTCGGGGCGCCATCCCATTTGACACCTATAGATGAAATCTCTTTGATTTTTTTGGCTAAGACAATTAAGATATTAACCTCTCATAAACTATGTGTTGAGTTAGAGTTTTGTGTATTAGATATTAAATTTTTTATAATCTTTAAGCTTAATTGCTTAAGCTTATAAAGACATAAAATAATTAATAATATTGTATCTAATAAATGCTCTACATCATAAGATTAATATATTTTTTATTATTTATTTTAATTAGTCTATTCGTTATGTTCTTACTTATTTTTGGGTTTTGTAGTTCTTTCCTAGTAAAAATTAACATTAAATTTAGTTAATTAAATATTATAAATAATAGATTTGATCCATATAATGAATTAAATATAGTATGTATAGTTAAATAAATATTAATTCAACGAATCTTATAAGAATTTTGAATTTAAAAGTATTTGTTTGAGAATAATACTATGATGACTAATCATCTGAGAAATTTTTATATTATATGTATTTGTTGGATGACATATCTTTATTCAATATAAGTATCTTTGTCCAAGGTACTGGGTTCGAGACTTATCATATGTATTCTTTACATTTTGATGGTAATACATTGATATATGAACTTCTCCCAAACCTTATGCTAAAGCAGAAAGCTTGTGTGCTAGGTATGATCTTTAAATAATGAACTAAATATTTTAGATGGTGTAGATAAACCTTTCTTCTCTAGTGTCTTTCCTCAAGTAAGTAAAAGATTTAGTATTAATAGTCGCACTTAAATTGTATGGACAAATTCTAATATGATAAATAAAAAAATACTAAAGGAGAAATAAAATCTAGTCAAATATAGATGTTTTAAAAATATATAACTTTAAAACTAGTACTGGAGTACTAGATGAGTTATCTAAGAAGATTTGTTAAATAATTTACCAAAAAATGGTGCATTAGATCTTATATAATTTAAGTTTAGTATAATTATAATTGGATGAACATCATCTTTAATATTCTTTTTATATATAACTAATAATTGATGATAAAAAATGTTAGGCTGATAATTAGTATGAGATCTTTACTAAAACTTGAACAAGATTCTAAATTTTTATATTTTAGTGAGAAATATATCCATATTTTTTATCATATAATTTCAAAAATTATTTTTTGTTATATTGTAATAAAATATTAAAAGTGTCTGCACATTCAAAATTCAAGCCACACACTCAAAAATTTGTATTCTATCAGATTTTGGCAATGATACCATGTTGAGATACAATGCAAAGTAAAAAAAAAGTATTTGAGAAAAATATCAAACTTTTTATTACATAATTTCTAAAATGATTTTTTTTATATTGAAATAAAATATTAAAAGTTTTTGCACATTCAAAATGCAAGCCACACACTCAAGAATTTGTATTATATATGATTTTGGCTATGATACTATTTTGAGAAACAATGCAAAGTAAAAAAGAGTATTTGAAAAATCACATAATATAATGTATACAAGCTAAACCCTTATAAAAGGGAATAGTAGAATTATGATATCCCATTGTTTGAATGCTCTTATACATATGCAAGAAAAAAATAAAATAAAAGAAACAAATAATAAATTGTAAATCACAACAAACCAAATCAAATATTATTTGCACTCATAGTATTTTTAGTTATATATTAAATTTTCCTTCATACATTCATATGAACACGATTCTAAGATATAGTATATGGGCATATTGTTGTTTCTAGCTTCAGTGCAAAGAGTTATGTTATCAGTTACTTGTGTGTTTTAGTATATTAGTTACTTTTTGGAGACGTTATGTTTACCAATTCATATGTTGATAATACTTTAATGTGATATTTAGAAAATTCTACATGATATTAGTGAATATATTTATCAGTGAATATATTGTAGGCATCTTCATAAATACACATGGAGGATTGTAAATTTTTTACATATCTTCTAACTTTGTTATTTAATGTATGTATCCAATATTCTAAAAGAGATTGTTGAGATTTAATTTAGTGTTTATATTTATTTTATTTATTTATTTTCTTTTTTGTTACGTTGTAGGAGAGCACCTGACATGTGAACTATCTCAATCATATATATGTTTATTTTTACTTATATATATATATATGTGTGTGTGTGTGTGTGTGTGTGTGTGTGTGTGTGTGTGTATGTATGTATGTATATATATATATATATTAGTTTTTGTAAATTAATGAAAAATTAATTAATCTTTTCTTTTTCTTATTAGTTGCCCCCCTTCACGAAAAACCTAAGGGGTGAACCCCTAATTTGTTGAATGAAATAATCTTTAAAGTCCAAGTACTCTAATAATACATGATTTATATAATAGTTACCCACTTTAGTAGCCTTGCAAGAAGTTAAATTGAGCTTTTGGGTGATTGAAGAATTTTTTTTATTAGGTAATTCCTTTACCTTTTAGACTCCTTTTTAAACTTCTCATTAATATTTGAAGAGATAGAGTTATCATAATCAAGAGATTTTCACTCATTTATGGAAAATTTAATTTCACTTGTGCTAAGCTCCTTAGTGATAGATCTCTTGACATACTCATTTTTTCATTATTTTATTGATTATGACTAAAAAATAGTCAATTCATTTGATTATTTTGAACTTATCTTTTGGATGTTTTCCAAAATAAACAAATACATTTTAGTATTAATCTTCTACTTGATGGAATACTTTTGTATTCATATTTATTTATTTAGTGTATTAATATTTTTTTTTATTTGAAGCCTTATTAAACTATTGTATGAGATACTTCTCATTTAGAATAAGTCATAATAAATGATATATTTTTCATTCATTCAAATGTATTGGATAATAATTTCTTTTAATACATGTGATTTTTTTTTATCATTATTCAATAACAAGTTTATTTTTGATGAGAATAAAATTCAACTAAAGGCTTTCTTGCAGGTGAAGTGTTATACATTGATACATGAGTTATGTTAAATTAATTTTTTATATCTAGTAGTTAAAATGATCTTATTTTGATTTTCTCTTTCTTTAATCACCTCTTATAGGTTCTTATTATAATTTGTTATGAAAAATATTTGTTATTATAATTTTGATGGGGTTCATATGATATAATTACTTAATTATTTATATTTATTGGATAAGTTTTGTTTGTTACCTATGAAAAGCTTTATATTATTGATATATTTTCCATGAGCAAGATTGATTCATTCTATGCAATTGTTTTCCCTTAAACTTAATACATTTAAATCTAATTAATAGTTTGTTTCTATGAAAGTTGAAATGCAAGGCTTTTGAACATTGTTATATTTATTTGGAATAAAGATAACAAATGTTCAAAAAAATTAATTCTATTTTACAAAAGATATAATTTTTAATCTATTAGATATGAGTGTGTGATAAAAAAGTTCAAATATATTGTATTTATCTAATTTTATATTAGATATATTATATATCATATTCAAATATCTTGTGATAAAAAAGTTCTAATTTTATATTAGTTTTATAAATTTTTTATAAAAAATTTATATCATGTTGTATTTAATATACTTATACATGTGAAAAATCTATGAAAGATTAAGATCTCTTCGAGTTGATGAACATTTTGCACTTTGTTCTCACATACACTCTATTTGAACTCCTCTTAGTATTGATAGTAAATCCATCTTAATTTTTATCTATCTAAGAGAGTCAATTTAGTGTCTTGAAAAATGCAAAATATAATGACATTTGATGAGATAGAGATTTATATATGAACATGTGTTGAGAGAATATATTATTTTTGTTGATTTTTTTATTTTGGATACGTTTGTTGAGATTACTCAATTTGAACTGTACTCATTATTTTTGTCCATTATATAAGACTTTTATTTGTATGACATTTTGATTATCGAGTCTTTATTTTTTTGTATTTTAATTGTTAGCATTATATTAGATGTATAGATATATATGTGAGTTAGAAATTACAAATCCTAGAAGGTCACCCTTAAAATTGATGCAGTTTGAACTTGTGCCGAGAAGAGAAGAGCCAGATAAGACCAGAAGAACACCAAATTACAAATCCTAGAAGGTCACCCTAAGACTCTATCTGCATTTTGTAGAGGAAGCTTCGATCAAGGACTGGAACATGCTCAATGAAAAGTACTATTTTGTATATGCAGCTCCTGAAAAGAATGAAAAGGTATAGGTAAAGTGCTAGAAATTGGGAGATAAACTTGTTGTAGATGCTTTAGCTGCTGGGTTTGGTCAACCAGCACATCTAGAAATTAATTAATATTTTCTTTCGTGTGTTTTCTTTTTTTTGGGTTTAGAGTGTGACTATCATTAGTTTATAATATATTGGCTTTGATTCGCGTTTTCAGTGTTGATAGTTATGTTGTTGAAGAAGTTCAGAAATTTTTTTTGAGCAGTACTAGATGAAATTCAACAGAAGATGTCTTATATGGAGTCACAGTTAGCAACCTTGACGAGATAGGTAGCACACAGAGTTTCAGTAGAGAAACTATGCAGGAGAGCCTAGCATAAATGCATTAGCTAATGATGAGGATGATGATTTTATTTTAAATGATTATATACCTATGTTATGTTTTTGTTTTAATAATGTAAAAATTGTATCAGTTAAATTTCTAAATTGCATTTGCCTTTTGTTAATTATAAACAATTGTTTATAGTATATGTTATAATTCAATTTATATACAAATTTAGAAATATGTAATCAAATTTTTCGTAAAAAAATTGTGAAAATAGATTTAGGAATGAAAATAGCTAGAGAATTTTTCTTTGTTAATTTAGCTACGAAATTATCAATATATATTAAGTCAAGAAATATTAATTATTATTATTAATTACAATCAAAATTAGCAAGGGAAAAATGATTAGCTAGAGAATTTTTGTCATTAAAAAATTACTAGGGAATTATAATTTCTCGTTAATATTTTGCAATGCGCACGTAGCATGGGATAATTTCCTTTATTATTCCATCTATTTATTTATCTGTCAATCAATCAATCAATCAATCTGTCTATCTTTTTATATAAATATGTATCTGTCTATCTATCAATCTTTATATCTATTTGTCTATCTATCTATCTATCAATCTTTATATCAATCTTTCTATCTATCTATAATAATATCTATCAATTTGTCTAACAATCTATCTTTCTATATAACTATTAATCTGTTTATCTATTAGTCTCTATATCTATTTGTCTATCTATCTATCTATCTATCTATCGATCTATCTATAAATATATCAATCAATTTGTCAATCAATCAATCTATCAATCAATCTATCAATCAATCTATCCATCTGTCTATCTTTCTATCTATCGGTCTACTATTTGTCAATCAATCAATAAATGAATCTGTCTATTTATTTGTCAACATATCAATCTATCTTTTTGTCTGTATATTTTTCTGCCTATCTATTTGTCAATTTGTCTATTAATCTGCTTGTCTGTATGCGTGTCTGACAGATAGTCTATCTATCTATCTATCTATGTATCTATGTATCTATCTATCTATCTATCTATCTATGTATCTATCTATCTATCGTCAATCTTTCTTTCTCTCTATCTATCTGTCTATCTATATGTCTATCTATATGTCAATCTATCATTCCATCTATCTTTCAATTTATTTATTTATTTATTTATCTATCTGTCTATCTATTTGTTTATTTATCTATATATCTATCTATCTGCTTATCTATATTTTTGTCTATCTATTTGTATATTGATCAGTCTATCTATCTATCTATCTATCTATATGTATATGTATATATATATATCTCTATATATCTGTGTCAATCAATCAATCAATCAATTAATCTGTAAGTCTATGTATCATTCTATATATTTGTCTAACTATCTATCTATCTTTTTCTCTATATATCTATCTATATTTTTATATTTCTATCTATCTATTTGTCTATCTATCTATCTATCTATCTATCTATCTATCTTTCTATCTATATATAATTATTTCCATCTATGTATTTATTTGTCAATCTATTTCTCTATCCATCTATCTATTTTTTTATCTATGTGTCTATGTATCTATCCATCTATCTATCGGTATATCTATCTATCTAATTATCTATCTATCTATGTATCTATCTATTTGTCTATCTCTATTTATCTCTATATATCTGTCTATAAATCTCCTTTCAATCTGTCTATTAATCTATTTATTAATCTATCTATCAAACTATCTTTCTTTATATCTTTCTATATTTCTATATATCTATCTATCTATCTGTCTATCTATCTATCTATCTATCTATCTGTATATCTGTTAGTTTTTCAATTTTTTAGTTAGTTAGTTAGTCTGTCTGTCTATCTTTATATCTATCTATCCATATATCTATCTGTCTATCTAATTGTCTATCAATTTATCTATCTATCTAGTTATCTATCTATCTATCTATTTGTCTATCAATTTGTATATCTATCTATCTATATATCTCTTTATCTATCTGTGTATCAATCAATCTATTTATCTATCTATATATTTATCTATTTATCTAACTTTCTATCTATCTATTTATGTATATATCTATCTATTTGTCTATCTCTCTATGTATCATTCTGTCTATCAAATTGTAAATCAATTTGTTTCTCAATCTATCTTTCAATATGTCTCTCTATATCTATCTATCTGTTTATCTACCTTTCTATCATTCTATCTATCAATTTGTCTATCTAATTGTCTATTGATCAATATATCTATCTATATGTCTATCTATATGTCTATCTATCTGTCCATCTATCTATCTATCTAAATATATGTTTGTTTATCTATCTCTCTATCATTGTGTCTATCTATTTGTCTATGAATCTGTGTTTCAAATTGTCTATTTTTTTGTTTGTTTGTTTATCTATCTATATATTTATTTGTCTATCTCTTTGTTTGGATGTCTTTCTACCTGCCAATTTTTTGTCTATCTATCTGTCTATTTACCTACCTACCAGATTGTCTACCTACATGACTGCATGCCTATCTATTTATCTCATTATCTAACATTCTATCAATCTATTTGTGTGTCTTTTTGTCTATCTGTATGTCTATATTTTTGTCTGTCTAACTATTTGTCTATCTATTTATCAATTTATATATCAGCTATCAATATATCTCTTTGCCTAACTACTTGTCTATCTATCTATCAATTATTTGTCTATCCAACTATCCATCTATTTGTCTATCTATTTTTCTATTTATATGTCTACCTATCTGTCCATCTATCTATATATCTGTCTGTGTATATACTTATCTGTCTATCTAACTAACTATCTATGTATATGTCTATCTATTTATCTATTTATCGATATATATTTATTTATATATCTATCAATCAGTCTATCTATTTGTCTATTTATCTGCCATTCTATCTATATGCATATATATTGCAATATATCTATCTATGTATCTTTCTAATAAACTGTATATCTATCTATCTATCTGTCTATCTGTCTATCTATCTATCTTTTTACATCCCTCTCTATATATCTATCTATATATATATATATATATCTAGCATTCTGTCTAACAATCTGTCTATTAATCTGTATATAAATCTCGTTATCAATCATTCTATCATTATATCTATTAATACATCAATCTATTTGTCTATCTATCAACATATATATTTATATGTCTATTTATCTATCTATATGTCTGTCTGTCAATCTATCTATCTATCTATCTTTTTTTTAATATGTCTATTTATGTGCGTATCAATCTGTAAATCAAACTATCAATTTGTCATTCTGTCTATATATCTATCTAACTTTCTATTTGTCTATCTCTTTGTTTGTCACTGTATCTATATGCCTATTTTCTTGTCTATCTATCTCTCTGTCTGCCTACCTGACTACCTACCTACCTACCAACCTATCTATCTATCTATATATTTGTCTATCTATTTGTGTGTATTTTCCATTTGTCTATCAATCTTTCTTTTTGTCTAACTATCTGCCAATATATATATATATATATATATATATATATCCTATAATCTATCTATTTGCCTAACTACTTATCTATTTATCTATCAATTATATGTTTATTGATATTTTTATCTATATGTCTATCTATCTGTGAATCTATCTGTCTATCTATCTATACATCTATCTATCTATCGACCTATGTGTCTATCTATCCTTCTAACTATTTTTTATGTATTTGATAATCTACCTATCTATCTGCCAATCTCTTGATCTATCTGTGTGTATCTAACTGTATATCTATCTTTCTATATATCTATATATCTATTATTCTATCTATATATCTATCGATCAATTTATCTATAAATCTATCTTTCTGTCTATCTATCTATCTTTTTATATATCTATCTGTCTGTCTGTCTTTCTGTCTTTCTATCTATTTCTTTATCTATCTTTCTATCTTTCTATCACACTATCTATTTGTCTACCTATCTATCTATTTATCTGTATGAATGTCTGTCAATCTAGCTAGCTATCTATCTATCTATCTGTCAATCTATCTATCTTTAGACTTGTTTATCTATCTATCTATTTATTTGTATATCTATCTATCTATTTGTGTATCTATCTATCTAACTTTCTATCTATCTATCTACCTATGAATATATCTCTTTATCTATCTAATTATCTATCTATCTATTTATCTATTTATCTATCTATCTATCTATCAATCAATTTATCTATTTCTCTAACTATCTGTCTATCTATTTTTCTATTTATTTGTCTTTCTAGTATCTATATATATATATATATCTATCTATCTATCTATCTATCTCTTTACCTATATATCTATTTATAAATTTGTCTATCAATCTATCTTTAAATCATTCTATCAATATGTCTATCAATCTTTCTATTAAACTATCTATCAATCAGCAATATGTCGATCAATCTTTATATTAAACTATCTATCAATCCGACTATCAATATGTCGATCAATATGTTTATCATTCTATCAATTAATCTATTTATCTATCTTTATATTGATCTATCAATCTATCTTTTTATCTATTAATCTATCTATAAATTTGTCTCTTAAACTGTCTGTTTATATGTATATTTGTCTTTGTGTTTATCTGTCTTTCTATTTGTTTGTTTTTCTATCAGCCTATCTATCTTTAAGTTTGTATATTTATTTGTTTATTTGTCTATCTGCCTACCTATCTGACTGTCATCCTATATGGCTACCTACATATCTGTATATTTATCTTTCTATCTATTTATCTAACTACACATCTATCTATCTATTTGACTTTCTTTCTGTCTGTCTATCAATTTGTTCATCTATCTGTCTATCTAAATGTCTATTTAACTATCTATCAATCAATCAATCTATCTATCTATATGTCTATCTATCTATCTATATATTTATCTGACAATCTATCCGTCTATTTATCTACCTATTTGTCTATCTATCTCTCTATGTATTTGTCTATATTTTTATCGATCTAATTATTTATCTATCTATATATCTATCTATCTATGTATTTGTATGTGTGTCTATCAATCTGTTTATTTGTTAATAATCAATCTATATATTTATCTATCTATATGTAAATATTTTTGTCTATCTATTTATCTATTTATCTATCTATCTATATATCCATCTATTTAACATTCTATTTATCATTCTATCTATCAAACTATTTATCAATATGTGATTCAAACTTTCATTATGTCTATCAATCTGTCTATCAATTTATCTATCGAATGGGCTATCTTTTTTTCTATTAATCAATCAATCAATCTGGTTTTCAATCAATCAATCAATCTGACTGTCTATCAATTTTCTATAAATTTCTCTATCAAACTGTCTATGTATATGTCTATTTGTCATTGTGTTGTATGTTTATCTTTTTTTCTATTTGTTTATTAGTCTATCTATCTATCTACCTACCTTTCTATCTTTCTATTTGTCTATTTTCTGTCTACTTGCCTGACTGTCTTCCAACTTAGTTGCCTCTCTGTCTATCTATCTATGTGTATATCTATCTATCTGTTTGCCTCTCTATCTAACTATTTTCTATTCTATCTGTCATTTCATCTATTTGTCTATCGAGATGTCTATCTACCTATCTATGTATATGTCTATCTATCTTTCTATGTACTTTCTATCTATTTGTCTATCTATCTATCTATCTATCTCTCTTTATTTCTTTTATATCTTTTTATCTATCTATCTATCTATCTATCTTTCAATATATATGACTATCAATATTTTTATCTATTTGTCTATTTTTCTATCTAATTGTCAATCTATCTGTCTATCTATCTATCTAATTATATGTCGATCTATCTGCGATATATCTATCTTTATATCTTTCTTTCTACTTATTAATATATATATATATCTTATATATATATATATATATATATATATATCTTTATATATATATATATATATATATATATCTATCTATATATCTATTTGTCTATCTATCTATCTATCTATCTATCTATTTGTCTATGTATTTATCTATTTATTTGTCTAATAATATGTCTATCTAACTATATGTCTATTTATCTATTTATACATCTATCTATCTATCTCTGTATCAATCAGTCTATCAATCTATCTATCATTATGTTTATCAATCTGTCTATCAATCTATATATCAATCCATCTTTCAATCTTTCTAACAATATGACTATTAATAAATATCTTTGTCTATCAATCATTATGTCTATCAATTTGTCTATCTTTCTATATATCTGTGTGTCCATCTATCTATCTATCTATCTGTGTGCCTATATATCTTTCGATCTAATTGTATATAAAAATATGTGTCTATATCTAATTTTCTATTTGTATGTCTACCTGCCTGCTTTATTATCTGCTTGCATGGCTACCTTCTTGATTGTCTATCTATCTATCTATCTGTATGTCTGCCTATCTATCTATCTTTCTACATGTCTTTCTATCTAACTATCTTTTTATCTATCATTATATTTGTCTATCTATATGTCAATCTATCTGCATGTCTATCTCTCTTTGTTTCTATCTACCTATCTATTTGTCTATATTCTTGTTTATCTATATATCTATCTATCTGTATAACTATCAATCCATCTATATATCTATATATTTATATATCTATCAATATGTTAATCAATCTATCTATCTATCTATCTATCTGTCAATCTATTTGTCCATCTTTATATCCTTTTATCTATCTATCAAATGACTATATATCTATCTATTTATCTATCTATCATTCATTCTATCTGTTTGTCTATTTATCTATCTATCTATCTATCTTTCTATCTTACTATCGATCGATCTATTTATCTATTTATCTATCTATCTATCTATGTTCATATCTATTTGTCTATCTATCTATTTGTCTATCTATCTATTTTTCTATTTATCTATATATCAATCAATCAATCAATCTATCTATCTATTAATCTATATAATTGTCAATCTATCTATAAATCAATTTTTCAATATGCCTATCAATCTATTTATTAATCTATCTATCATTATTTCTATCAAAATGTCTATCCATCTATCTATCTGTAAATCTATCTATCTATCTATCTCTTTATCTATCTAATTTGCTATCTGTCTATCTATCGATCTATCTATCTATTTATATATTTGTATGTCTATCTGTTTATCTTTCTATTAGTTTTTATATATACCTATCATTTTTTATTTCAATCAATCAATCAATCTATCTATTTATCTTCCTTTCAATTTGTCTAGCTTTCTATCTTTGTATATGTCTAGCTATCTATCTATATTTTTGTCTGCTATCTATCTGTCTGTTTATCTATATGTCTATTTATCTATCTGTCTATATTTCTATCTACCTATTTATATATCTTTCTAGCTATATGACTATTAATCTACCAATTTATCTATCTATTTACATATCTATCTATTTGTCAATCTAACTTTCTATCTATATGTCTATCTATTTACCTATCTATTTAACTAACTGTCTGTCTATTTATCTCTCTATCTATCATTCTATCTATTTATCTTTCTAATAATCTATCAATATATTAGTCTATCTTTCTGTATATCTTTGTGTTTATCAATCTCTCTATCAATCTCTATCAATCTATTTATATATCTATCTATTTATTTATCTTTCTACAAATCTATCTATTAGTCTATGTATCTGTCTGTCTATATATCTGTCAGTCTAGCTGGCTCTATTTCTATCAATCTATCTATTAATTAGTCTAGCTATTTTTCTATTTTTCTATCTAATCTATCTATCTTTCTATCTATATAAATATTAATTTGTTTATCAATGTCTTTCAATCAGTCTATCAATTTATCTATCTATATATCTATTTGTCTATCTATTTATCTATGTATATATTTTTCTATCTATCTATTTATCTATCTTTCTCTCTTTCTATCTTTCTATCTATCTATATGTCTATCTGTGTGTGTGTTTGTGTGTGTGTGTGTGTGTCTATCTCTTTATCTGTCTATATCTTTCAATATATATATATATATATATATATATATATATATATATATATATATATCTATCTATCTATCTATATATGTATCTATCTCTCTAGATATCTATCTATTTAACTATCTATATGTTTATCTACCAATCTATTTTTTATTTATCTATCTATCTATCTATCTTTCTACATATCTATCTTTCTAAATTTCTAATTGTCTTTTTGCCTATCAGTCTATTAGTCAATCTGTCTATCTATCTATATATCCATCCAAATATCTATTAGCTTATCTATATATTTCCCTTTTTGTCGATCTGTCTATCTATCTTTTTGTTTATCTTTATATCTCTCTATCTATCATTTCTATAAGTTTATTAGTCTATTAGTCTATTGTCTATTAGTCTATCAATCTGCATATCTATTTATATGTCTATTTTTCTATTTGCATATATATTTATCTATCTATCTATATATTTATCTGTCTGTCTATATGTTTATCTATCGATCTATCTTTTTGCCTATTTATCTATCACCATATCTGCCGATCTATATATCTGTCTTTTTGTCTCTCTCTATTTGTCTATTTGTTTTTCTATCTCTCTATATTTTTATCTTTCTATTTCCCAATATATCTATGTATTTATCTATCTGCCTATCATTGTATGTGAATATATATCTATCTCTCTACCTATTTATTTATCTATCAATCTATTTGTATATCTATCTATTTTTTTATATGGCTATCTTACTATCTATATATTTGTCTTTATATCTATCTCTCTATGTTTCAATCAATCTATCTGTCTATTTGTCTATCTATTTATCTATTTATTTGTTTATTTTACTATCTATCTATCTATCTGTCTATTTGACTATCTATGTATCTATTTATTTGTTTATTTTTTTTTCTATCTATCGATCTATCTATTTTTTATCAATCTTTAAATCTTTTCTTTGTATCTATCTATAAATTTCTATCTATCTATTTGTCTATTTATCTATCTGCTATCTATCTATCTGTCTATTTATCTATTTGTCAATTTGTTTATCTATCTCTCTATTTATTTGTCTAAATGATTACACATATATCTATCAATTTTATAACTGTCTAAGTGTCTATCTTTCTATCTTTCTAACTATCTTTCCTTTAATCTATCTTTTTATATATTAGTCTATCAATAAACTTGTCTATCTGTCTATTTATCAATATATCTATGTAGCTATCAATCAATCTGTCTGTCTCTCTGTATTTTATCTATATGTCTATCTGTTTATTAGTTTATATATTTTTCTGCCTATCTGCCTATCTATCAATCTTTATATCTCTATATGTACCTATTTATCTATTTTTCTATCTATATCTATGTCTATTTGTTAATCAATATATCTGTCTATCTAACTATTTGTCTATCTTACTAGCTATAATCTATCTGTGTATATATCTATCTATCTATTTAACTAACTATCTAACTATTTATCTATTTTATGTCTATATGTCTAATGTATATTTATATAACTATCTAATTATCAATCTTTATACCAGTCTATATATCTATCTAACTAATTATCAATTTGTCTATCTATTAATTTATATGTCTATCTATATATCTATGTATCTATTTGGCTATCTATTTTTCTATCTATCTATCTATCTATCTATCTGTCTATCTAACTATCTTTTTATTTATCTATATATCTATCTTTCTATCTTCATATTTGCTTATCTATCTATATTTCTATCTATCAATATCTCTATCTATCAATATCTCTAACTGACTATCTATATTTCTATCTATATGTCTATATGTCAATCTGTCAATCTGTGTATCTTTCTATCTATCTAAATGTTTATCTTTCTATCTATCCATCTGTTTGTCTGTATGTCTTTCTATATATATATATATAACTATCTATCTATCTATTTATCTATTTATCTATCTCTAAGTCTATCTATCTATCTAACTATTTATTTAAATTTGATCTATATATGTCTGTATTTATCTATCTATCTATCTACTATCTCCCTATCTGATAATCTATATATTTGACTATTTTTTATTTGACTATTTGTTTATCTCTAAATCTATCAACCTGATTATTTGTCTACTTGTCTATTTGTCTGTCTATCTATTTTTCTGTGTATTATTCTATCTATCTATTTAACTATTTGTGTGTGTGTGTGTGTATATATATATATATATATCTATATCTATCTATCTATGTATCTATTTTATTTTTCTTCTTGTCTATCTACCTATATGTCTAATTATCTATCTATATATTTATCTATCTATCACTCTAGCTGTCTATATATCTATCTTTCTTTCTTACAATCAATCTATTTGTTTATCTGTATATCTGACTATCCTTCAATTTTCCTTCATGTCTATCTACCTATATGTCTAATTGGAAATCTGTTTATCTTTGTATCTATCTATCTTTCTATGCCTACATGTCTATCTATGTTTCTATCAATATATCTATATGTCTATCTATATATCAATCTACTTATCTGTCTATTAAACTATTTATATATCTATATATGTTCCTATGTATCTTTCTATCTACTTGTTTATCTGTCTATCTATTTATTTGTTATTTGTCTATCATTCTTTTTGTTATTTATCTATCTTTCTATTTATCTATTTGTCTATTTCTCTATCTATCTATCTTTCTATCTATCTGTCATGTTGTCTTTCTCTCTATCTTTCCATTCATTTATTAGACTATCAGTCTATCTATCTATTTATAAGGCTATTTTTCTATATATCTCATTATCAATCAATCTATCTATCTTTCAATCTATATGTCTACCTTTTTATTTGTATATCTAGCTTTCTATCTATCTTTATATCAATATTTTAGTATATAAGTTTATTAGTCTATATATCAAACAATTGATCCGTAAGTCTAACTATTTATCTATCTATCTATCTACTTATCTATCTATCTATATGTTTATCTATATATCTACTTATATATTTATCATTCTATCTATTTATCGATCTATATGACTATCTGTATTTCTATCTATCTATATGTTTATTTATCTATTTTTTTTATGCATATATGTCTATCTTTCAATTTATGTAACTATCTAACTATTTATCTTTCTATCTTTCTATCCATCTAACTATCTAACTATCTTTTTGTCTATCAGTCTATTAATCAATATGTGTGTGTGTGTGTGTCCATTTGTCAATCTGTATATCTGTCTATTTGTCTATCTATCTATCTGCCTATTTGTCTATCTATCTATATATCTATATATCTGCCTATCTATCTATCTATGTATCTACCTATCTATATGTCTATCTATCTATCTATATATCTATATATCTATTTGTCTATATGTCTATCAATTTATCTTTGTATCTATCTATTTACCAATTTGCCTATCTATTAGTCTATATATCTATCTCATTGTCTAATTATCTTTTTGTCATTATATCTAACTCTTTATCTATCTATATCTTATCTATATATCTATCTCTCTGTCAATCTATTAGTCTAATAGTCTATAAGCATATGTGTCTATCCATCTATCTTTCTATCTATCTATTTATCTATCTCTCAATATATTTGTCTAACTATCTTTATGTCTATCTAATTATCAGTATATTTTTCTATCTATTTATCTTTTTATCTATATATATGTCTATATGTCTAAATTACTATTTGTCTATTTGTCTATCTGTTTATGTATCTATTAGTATATCGTTCAATTTGTAAATCTATCAATCTATCTATCTGTTTATATTTCAATGTGTCTAATTCACTAACTAACTAATAATATATCTATCTAACTGTGTAGTTGACTATCAGTCTAATTATTTAACAATCTTTCTATCTATTAGGCTATCAGTCTATCTATCTATTTATCTATCTATCTTTTTATCCATCTATGTATCAGTCTATCTATCAATATGTTTGTTTATCTACTTGTTTATTTCTATCTGTCTATCTATTTATTTGTTTATCTATTTATATGTCTATCTATCTATCTATATATCTATCTATATATCTATCAATCAATCTTTCTTTCTATCTATTTGTCTATCTATCTTTCAATCAATCAATCTATCTATCTATCTATCGATTTGTTAATCTATCTATCAATCTATCAAACTATCAATATGACTATATGTTTATCAGTATATCTATCAAATTGCCTAACTATCTAATAATCTATCTATCTATTTATCTATATATATATCTTTCAATCTGTCTATCTATCTATTTATTTATCTATTTGACTATCTATGTATATATCAATCAATCAATCTATCTACCTATCTTTCAAATAGTCTATTTGTATATCTATTAATCTATCTAAATTTGTAACTTTCTATTGATCGATCGATCTATCTATCTATCTATCTGTCTATCTATCTATCTATATGTCTATCTATCTATCTATCTATTATCTATTTATCTATCTATCTATATGCATATCTATCTATCTATATATCTATTTAACTATCTATTTTTTTTATCTATCTAAATATTTTAATGTCTATTTATTTACCTTTATATTTTTTGTATTTATCTATATATCTATCTATATATATACCTATTTTCCAAGCTTGATATCTATCTATCTATATTTTTATCTGACTATCTATATAATAATCTATTTGACTATCTATTTGTTTATATGTCTATTTGTCTATCTGTATATATGTCTATTTACCTATCTGTTTATTTTTGTGTGTGTGTGTGTGTGTGTGTGTATATATATATATATATATATATATATTTGTCTATCTGCGTATCAATTTATTTATATATATGTATATGTGTCAATCTATATATCTATGTTACTATCTATCTTTCAATCAATCTATCTATCTAATTGTCTAACTATCTATATGTCTATTATTATATAAGTTTATCATTCAATCAATCTAACTATATATCTATCAATCAATTTGTCTATCTATTTAACTATCTATTTGTATATCAATCTATCAATTTATATGTATAACTACCAACTATCTATAAGTTTATCAGTCTATCAGTTTATTAGTCTATTTATCTATTTATTTATCTATCTATTTTTCTATCTATCTATTTATCTAACTATCTATTTATCTTTTTATAATTATATTTAACTATTTGTCCATCAATCAATTTGACTATTTGTCTATCTTTCTATATTTCTATCTTTCTTTCTTTGTATATGTCTATATTTAGATTTATCTATCTATTAATCTGTCTATCTATCTAATTGTCTAAGTTTCTATCACTATTTATTTGTTTATCTATCTATCTGTCTAACTATCTAACTATCTATTTTTTCTAATAGTCTATTAGTCTATGTTTCTATATGACTATCTATGTTTTTATTTGTCTATCAATCTATTTGTCTATATATCTTTTTGTCTATCTATCTAATTATATATCAATTTATCTATCTATCTATCTATTAATCTATCTATTTATCTACATGTCTTTCTATCTATGTATATATCTATTTGTCTATATGGTTATGTCTTTATATCTCTTTCTACCGTTTAGTTTATCACATATAAGTCTTGTATCTTTCTATCAATATATATATATAATAGTCTATATGCCTATCTCTCTATATGTTCATCTTTTATTTATCTATATATTTATCTTTATATATAACTATTTTCAATCTATCTATGTGTCTATCTATCTTTCTGTCTATATATATATATTTCTTTCTATATATCTGGCTATCTATCAATTTGTCTTTTATTTTATCTATCTATCTTTCTTTCTATGATTCTATCTATCAATATAACTATCTATCTATCTTTCTATTTTCTTATCTTTTTATCTATACATATATTTAACTAACTATTTATCTATCTATCTATTAGCATATCTATCGATCGATCTATCTGTCTATCTAGTTGTCTATCCATCTATTTTGTATCTTGCTATATGTATATATGTCTATTTGTATATCTATCTATGCATATATCAATTTATCTCTCTATTTATAGATATATTTATCTACAAATATTTATATCGATCTATCTATATATATGTCTAATTGTCTATTTGTCTATCTATCTTTATGAGTATTTCTGTATTAGTCTATCTTTATATATATATATATATATATTTGTCAATCTCTCTATGTGTTTCCCTATCTATCTATTTATTTATCTGTCTATTTGCCTATCTTTTTTTTCTAATTGTTTATCTATCTATCTATTTATCAATAAATTTGTCTATCTATTTATCTATCTGTGTCTATTTATCTTTTTGTCTATTTATCTATATATCTATCTATCTAACTGTGTCTATTTATCTTTTTGTCTATTTATCTATATATCTATCTATCTAATTATGTCTATTCATCTTTTTGTCTATTTATCTATATATCTATTTGTCTATCAATCTATGTATTTAAGTATCTATCTATCTATTTATTTATCTATCTATCAATTTGTCTATCTATTTATCTATATATCTATCTATCTGTCTATGTCTATCTATCTATCTATCTCTATATTACTTTTTTAGTCTATTTGTCTATCTATCTATCTATCTATCTATTTTTCTATCTAGTTATCTATCTTTGTATCTATCTATCGATCTATCTTTCTAACTATTTATACATCTATATCTATAACTATCTACCTATCTACCTATTATTTGTCTATTTGTTTATCTATCTATTATCTATCTGATAATTTATCTCTCAATATATTTTATTATTTAATAGTCTACTGGTCAATATTTTTATTTGCTTATCTATCTTTTTTACTAGATATTTAATTATATATCTATCTATCTATCTTTCTCTCTATCTACCTATGTACCTATTTGTCTACCTATCCACCTATCTATCTATCTATATGTATATCTATCTGTATATCTATAAATCTATCTATCATTCTATATATCTATCTATATATCAATCTATTTATCTATATATTTATCAATTTATTAATCTATCTGCCAATCTATCACTCTATCAATCTATATATATGTCTATCTATTTATATATCAATCGATCTATACATCTATCTGTGTATTAGTCTATCTATCTTTCTGTCTATATTTATATCTACAATCAATCAATCTATCTATTTGTCTATTTATATATCTATCTAACTATCTATCTATTTATAACTATATATAATTTTTTATCTATCAATTTGTCTATTAACCTATTTGTATTTTTGTCTATTTATTTAACTATCTATCTTTCTATCTATCTAAATATCTATCTAATTATATGTTTATGTGTCTATCTATCTATTAGTGTATAATTTTATTTATCTATTTGTGAATCTATTTATTAGTCAATGTATCTTAGTGTCTATGTGTCTATCGGTCTGTCTATCTATCTATCTATCTATTTATCCATCTATTTGGCTATGTGTCTATGTATCTACATGTATATCTATCTATCTATCTCTATATCAATCTGTATATCAATTTAACTATCTATTTTTCTATCTATCAATATGTCTATCTCTCTAGCTATCTATTAGTTCAATAGTATATCTATTTATTTGTTTATCTGTCTATTTATTTTTCTAATTTGTATGTTTGCTTATTTGTTTATCTATAAATCTATGGAGCTCTCTTTATGTTTATCTAACTATCTATCTATCTATTTGTCAATCTGCCTATATATCTTTCTATTTTGTTTTGTCTTTATCTAAATATCTATATTTATATATATCTATCTATGTTACTATGTAACTATCTATCTATCTATATATCTATATAACTATCCAACTATCTTTGTTTATATCTATATATCTATCAATTTGTGTATTTATTAAACTATTTAACTACCTTTTAGTCTATCAGTTAATTTGTCTATATATTTACGTGTCTCTGTATTTATCTATCTATCTATTTATCTATCTATTTGTCTAACTATCTAATTTTTTATTTGTCTATGTATCTATGTATATATGTTTCAATCTGTGTATATGTCTCTCTATCTATTTGACTATCTGTCTATATATCTTTCTTTCTATCTTTATATATATATTTCTATCCATATATGTATTTATTAAGATTTCTATCTATTTGTAAATTTGTCTATCTATCTATCTATTTGTCAATCTTTGAATTTTTTATCTGTCTATTTGTATATATATATTTGTGTCTATCTGTTTATCTATCTATCTATCTATTTGTATATGTATCTATCTTTCTATTTATCTGTCTATCTATTTGTCTATTTATATGTCATATCTATCTGTCTATTTGTCAATTTGTGTATCTTTAAATATATCTATTTGTTAATCTATCTATCTAACTGTCTAGCTATCTAAGTATATATCTGTTTACCTCTCTATCTAATTATCTAACTATTTAACATTCTTTTAGTTTATTAGTATATAAGTCTATCTATCTTTTTGTCTATCTAACTATTTATCCATCTATGTTCGTGCTTATCTATCTATCTTTCTATGTACCTATCTATATATCTATTTATATGTATTTCATTCTATCTATTTATCATTCTTATTTCTATCTATCTATCTATATATCTAACTATCTAATTGTCTAACTATCTAACTATCTAACAATCTTTCTACCTATCTATCTATCTATATATCTATATATCTGTCTATATGTATATCTATCAATCTATCTATCATTCTATCTTTCTATCTATTAATCTATCTATCTATTTATCTATATATCTATCAATCTATTGATCTATCTGCGTATCTATCACTCTATCAATCTAAATATATTTTTATCTATTTATCTATCAATCATTCTATACATATATCTGTCTATTAGTCTATCTATCTTTCTATCTATGTTTATATCTACTATCTAGCTATCTATTTGTCTATTTGTATATTTATTTATCTGTCTATCTATCTATCTAAAAAAATATATATTTGTCTATCTATCTATTTGTCTATTAATCTATTTGTATATTTGTCTATTTATTTAACTATCTATCTTTCTATCTATCTAAATATCTCTTAATTATATGTTTATGTGTCTATCTATCTATTAGTTTATAATTGTATTTGTCTATTTGTGAATCTATTTATTAGTCTATGTAACTTAGTGTCTATGTGTCTATCTGTCTATTTATCTATTTATCCATCTATTTGTCTATGTATCTATGTGTCTACATGTTTATCTATCTATTTCTCTATCTATTTGTATACCTTTTTAACTATCTATCTATCTATCAATATGTCTATCTCTCTAGCTATCTATTAGTTTAATAGTATATCTATTTATTTGTTTATCTGTCTAATTATTTTCTTAATTTGTATGTATGTCTATTTGTTTATCTATAAATCTGTAGAGCTATCTATATGTTTATCTAACTATCTATCTATCTATTTGTCTATCTGCTTATATATCTTTCTATTTTGTTTTATATTTTTCTAAATGTATATATATATATATATATATATCTATCTATCTATGTTACTATGCAACTATCTATCTATCTATCTATATAACTATCCAACTATCTTTGTTTATATCTATCTATCTATCAATTTGTGTATTTATTAAACTATCTAACTACCTTTTAGTCTGTCACTTGATTTGTCTATCTATTTATCTATCTATTTGTCTAACTATCTAATTTTCTATCTATCTATGTGTCTATGTATATATGTGCAAATCTGTTTATATGTCTCTCTATCTATCTATCTATCTTTCTATCTTTTTATATATCTATCTAGCTATATATCTATTTATTAGGCTTTCTATCTATTTGTAAATTTGTCTATCTATCTATCTATTTGTCAATCTGTGATGTTTTTATATGTCTATTTGTATAAATATATTTCTGTCTATCTGACTCTCTGTTTATCTATCTATCTGTAATTTGTATATGTATTTATCTTTTTGTTTATCGGTCTATCAATTTGTTTATTTATATGTCCTTATATCTATCTATATATTTTTCTATTTGTATATCTTTAAATATATCTATTTGTCAATCAATCTATCTATCTATCTATCTAACTATCTAACTATCTAACTATCTAACTATCTAACTAACTATCTATCTGCCTACCTCTCTATCTAATTATCAAACTATTTAACATTCTTTTAGTTTATTAGTCTATCAGTCTATATGTCTTTTTGTCTTTCTAACTATTTATCTATCTATGTTTGTGCTTATCTATCTTTCTGTTTATTTACCTATCAGTCTATTTGTTTATATGTATTTCACTCTATCTATTTATCATTCATTTTTCTATCTATCTATATATCTAACTATCTAACTGTCTAACTATTTAACTATCAATAAATCTTTCTACATGTCTATCTATCTATCTATATATCTAACTTTTTAACTTTCTTTCAGTCTATCAATCTTTTAGTCTATCAGTTTATCAGTCTATCTATCTATTTGCCTATCTAACTATTTGTTTATCTATCTTTGTGCTTATATGTCTATCTGTTTATATGCCTATCTACCTATCTACTTATCAGTATATCTGTCTATTTGTTTATTTTTTTATTTATATATCTATCTATCTATCTGCTTATCAATCTATCAGTCTATCTGTTTATTTTTTTATTTATCTATCTATCTTTCTATCTATCTATATGTTTATCTATTAGTCTATCTATAATTCTATCTTTCTATAATCTATCAATCTTTCTATATGTCTATCTGTCTTTATATCTTTATATATATATATATATATATATATATATATCTATCTATATATCTATCTATCTTTATATATACATATCTATCTATCAATCTCTCTTTCTAGATGTCTATCTCTATGTATTTCTATTTATTTGTCTATCTGGCTTTCTATATATCTATTTATATGTATATCTATCTATGCTTATATCTATTTATCTCTTTATTTGTAGATATATTTATCTATCAATATATATAACTATCTATCTATCTATATGTCTATCTATCTATTTTTATATCTATCTATTTGAGTATTTCTCTATTAGTCTATCTTTTAAAATTTCTATATATCTATTTGTCTTTCTCTTTATGTGTCTATCTATCTGTCTATGTATTAATGTATCTATCTATTAATCAATTTATCTATATGTGTATAAGTCTAAGTGTCTATTTATCTATTTATCTGTCTATCTATATCTCTATTTATTTCTCTTTATTTGTATATCTCTCTATCTCTATCTATCTATTATTTATTAATCTCTCAATCTATGTTTCTATCTATCTTACTATCCTTCTCTCTGTTTATTTGTCTTTTTGTCTATTTATCTATTTGTCTATTTATCTATCTATCTTTCTATATATCTGTCCATCTATCTATCTATATATCTATCCTTTTCTATTAATATATATGTCCATATATGTATTTAGAAATCTATCAATCTGTATATCTGTCATTTCGTGTATAAATTTATCTTCCTATCTTTCTATCTTACTATATATATATATATATATATATATATATATATATATATATATCTATATCTATCTATCTATCTATTTATTTATTTATCTATCTATCTATCTATCTATATTTTTGATTATATATGTATCATTCTATCTGTCTATCTATCTATATGTCTATCAATCAAAATATCAATCTATCTTTCTAGCTATCTATCTCTCTGGAAATCTTTCTATGAGTATATATATTTATTTTGTTATCTATCTATCTATATATATATCTATCTATCTATATATATCTATCTATCAACTTGTCTATTTTTTTATAAGTGATTTTATAAATCTAACTGTATATCTATCTATTTTTTTATCTCTTTATTTTTTTATCTTTCTAATTGTCATTCTTTATCTATCTATCTATTTTTCAATAATTCAATCTATCTTTTTATCTATCTAAATGTCTATCTACCTATGTGCTATTTATTTATCTATATGTCTATTTCTCTATATGTCTATCTATCTATCTATTTTATCTATTTTATCTATTTTATCTATCTATCTTTTTGATTATTTATCTATCTATTTAACTATCTATTTATCTATCATACATGTCAATCTTTCTATCTATTTATCTTTTTATATGTATATCTATCTATCTATATATCTTTTTATCTATGTATCTATCTATATATCTATCCATCTATCTATTTATCTATTTATCTATCTATATATCAATCTGTCAATCAATCTATCTATCTATCTATATGTCTATCTTTCTATCTCTATATCTATTTTTTAATCTATCAGTCTATTTTCTATCTATCTTTTAGTCTATTAGTCTATTAGTCTATCAGTCTATTAGTCTATGTGTCTATGTGTTTATCTATCTATCTATCTATCTATCTATCTATCTATCTATCTATCTATCTATCTATATATATGTTTATCTATTTATTTGTCTAATTGTATATATGTCTATTTATCTATATGTCTATGTATCTATCTATCTATTGATCTGTCTATTAGTTTATCTGTCTATCTGTCTATCTCTCTGTATGTATATCCATAGAACTATCTATCTATCTATCTTTTTATTTGTTGATATTTATATGTGTCTATCTATTTATTTGTCTATCATTCTATCTATTTATTAATTATTTTATACATATGTAAAATATTATATATATAATATCAATACTATATGTTTTTATAAATTTTTTATATTTATATATTAATATATCAATACTATCTATATTAATATAATATGTATATATTATATAATATAAATTATACATATATAGTATATGCATATATACTATAATATTTATATGTATACATATACATATAATATAAAATAATAATATGTTATAAATATTCTATTTAATATGTATACATATAATATAAAATATGTACATATATTTAAATATATTTATTTAAATAGTAATATATATATTTATAATATTTTACCTATCTATTTGTCTGTCTATCAATCTATCTATCAATATGTTTTCCTATCAGTCTGCTTATCAGTCTTTCTATCTCTCTGTCTATCTGTCTGTTTATATATCTAACTATCTATCTGTCTGTCTATATTTCTAACAATCTATCTATTAGTCTGTCTATCTTTTTTTCTATCAATTTGTCTATCTTTTTTGTCTATGTATCTATCTATCTATCTATTTATCTATCAAAATGTCTATATATTATTTTTCTATCTATATGTTTATTTGTCTATCTATCTATTTGTATGTCTATCTGTCTATCTGTCTGCTTATCTGTCAGTCTATCTGATGTATATCTATTTGAATATCTATTTGACTATCTATTTGTTTATCTCATTATTGATTTTTTGTATATCTATCTATCTATTTTTTTGTATATCTATTTGATTAGATGTATGTATATATGTTTGTCTATCTATTTATAAATATGTCAATCTATCTATCTCTCTATCTATCTATTTATTATCTATAAATCTATTTTTTAGTCTATCTATGTGTCTATTTGTGTTTCTATCTGTTTGTCTATCTATTTGTCTAACTGTCTGTATATATGTCTTGCTATCTTTATGTTTATCTATCTGTCTATCTATCTTTCTAACTATCTATAAATTTGTCTGTCTATCAGTCTATCTATCTGTTTGTCTATCTACATATTAATCTATCCTCCTATATATCTTATATCTATCTATCTATCAGTCTATATATCTATCTATCTATGTGTCTATCTATCTATGTATCTATCTGTCTATATATATATATATCTATCTATCTATATGTCTATGTATCTTTCTATCTGCCAATCTATCCATCTATCAATATGTCTGTCTATATATATGTCTATTTATTTATCTATATGTATGTCTATAAATCTTTGTGTCAATCTGTCAGTCTATCGGTTTTTCTATCTATCTATCTATCTATCTATCTTTCTTTCTTTCTTTTTGTCTTTCTTTCTATCTTTCTAACTATCTATCTTGTTGACCATCTATCTATCTGTTAAACTGTTTACCTACCTGTCTATATATCTGTCTATCTATAAATCTGTCTATTAGTCTGTGCATCTATTTATCTATTAGGTTTTCAAAAAATATGTCTATAAGTATATCTATCTGTATGTAAATCTATTTATCTATCTATCTATCTATCTATCTTTCTATCTATCTATCAATCAGTCTATCTATCTATATGTTTGTCTATCTGTCTATCTATCTGTCTATTTTTCTTTCAATTAATCAATCAATCTATCTATCTATCTATCTATTAGTATATCTATTTGTGTATCTATCATTATATATGTTTGTCTGTCTATCTGCATATATTTCTATCTATGTGTCTGTCTATCTGCATATATTTCTATCTATCTATCTGTCTATCTTTATATCTTTATGTCAATCTATCTGTCTATATATGTTTCTATCTAATTATGTGTCTATCTACTTATCTATATGTTTATCTATCTATATGTCTATATATCTGTCTACATGTCTATCTATCTGTGTATCTATCTATCGATCTATCTTTCTGTCTAACTATCTGTCTATTTATCTCTCCATCTATGTGTCTATTTATCTGTTAGTCTATCTATTTTTTATCTGTATGTCTATTTATCTGTCTCTTTGTATATCTATCTATATATCTATATGTTTGTTCGTATATCTGTATGTATATCTGTCTATGTGTCTGTCTATCTATCTATCTATTTATTTGTCTATCTATTAGTTTATCTATCTGTCTATTTCTCTATCTATATGTATGTCAATGTATTTATCTATGTGTCTGTCTATCTGTCTATCTATCTATCTATCTATCTGTCATTAATCAAGTTATTAATATATCTTTCTATTTGTGTAACTATTTGTCTATCTATCTATCTACGTGTTTATCTATCGATGTGTCTATATATCTGTCTATCTATTTGTCTATCTATCTATCGATCTATATGTCTATTTTTCTACCCATCTATCTATATGTATGTATGTCTGTCTATGTGTATGTCTATCTATCTATCTATTTATTTGTCTATCTTTCTATCAAACTATTTGTCTATCTATCAATTTGTCTGTCTATCTTTCTATCAAACTATTTGTCTATCTATCTATTTGTCTGTCTGTATATCTGGTTATTTATCTGTCTATGTGTATATCTGTCTATTTATCTATCTGTCTATTTGTCTATCTATTTGTCTATCTATCTATCTATCTATATGTTTGACAATTTGTCTATTTATCTAACTGTCTATCAGTCAGTCTATCTTTTTATTTTTATGTCTATCTGTCTGTCTATATTTTTAACTATTTGTCTTTTTATAATCTATCAATCTACCTTTTTATCTATCTGTCTGTATATCTATTTGTATATCTATCTATCTATTTGTCAATTTGTCTGTTTTTCTATTTGTCTTTCTATATGTATGTCTATCTGTCTATCTAATTATTTATATTTATATCTAAGTATTTGTATATCTATCTATATAATTGTCTATCTATCTTCCTATCTATCTGTGTGTTTATTTGCTTGTCTACATGTCTATATATATATATATCTATTTTACCATAATTTTATCTATCTGTTTGTCTATCTATCTGTCAATTTGTCTCACTTATTTGTCTATCTATCTATCTATCTATTTATCTATCTAACTATCTGTCTATTTATTTGTATGCCTTTTTGACTATTTATGTTTTAATCTATGTATCTATCTAATTAACTATCTTTTTGTCTATCTATCTGTCTGTCTCTCTTTAATCGGGCTGTCTAACTATCTATCTCTTTATTTGTCTCTCTATCTATCTTTCTATATGTCTATCTATCTTTCTCTCTATTTGTCTATCTAACTAACTAACAATCTATCTCTCTATCTAGCGATCAATCTATTTTTCTATTTGTTTGTCTTTCTATCTAGCTATCTGCTTATCTATCTATCAATTTGTCTATCTATCTGTCTGTCTATCGGTCTGTCTATCTATCAACCTATTAGTCTGTATTCTATCTATCAATCTGTCTATGTATATGTTTATATATTTGTCGATATATCTAACTATTTGTCTATCTATTTGTCTATTGGTCTATTTTCCAATTAATATGTCTATCAGTCTGTATATCTATCTATCAATATGTGTGTCTATGTATCTATCTATATGTCTGTCTGTCTATCTATCTATATGTATATCAGTCTATCTATATGTCTATCTATATTTCCATCTATTTAGTTGTCTATACATCTTTCTATTTGTCTATATATCTATGTATATGTCTGTCTGTCTCTCTATATGTTTGTCGATCTATCTATCTATCTAATTATTTATCTATCTATCTTTGAATATATGTTTATATATATGTCTATCTTTATATCGATATATTTATCTATCTTCTATCTATCTATCTATATGTCTGTCTATCTAACTATTTGTATATCTATCTATCATTTTGTTTTCCTATGTGTTTGTTTTTCTTTCTATCTGTCTGTCTCTATATCTGTCTGTCTATTTGTCTGTCGATTTGTCTATCTATTTGTATATCTATTGGTCAATCTATTAGTCTATCTATAGGTTTGTCTATTTGTCTGTCTATCTATCTATCTATATATCTATCAGTCTATCTTGTCTATTTGCCTGTCTATTAGTCTATCAACTAGTCTATCTATCTGTATGTCTATCTGCCTATCTATATGACTGACTATTTGTTTGTCTATCTATATGTCTATCTTTCTGCCTATCTATATTTCTATATGTCTATCTATTTGTGTTTCTATCTGTGTGTCTATCTATTTGTCTATCTACTTGTCTATCTATTTGTACATCAATTTGTCTATCTGTATGTGTATCTGTCTGTCTATATATCTTTCTATCTATATATTTGTCTATCTATATAACTATGTATCTTTGTGTTTATCTATCTATCACTCTGTATGTCTATTATATCTATCTATCGATCCATATGTATGTCTATCTATCTATCTATTTGTCTATCTATTTATATATTAATCATTATGTCTATCTGTCTGTGTATCTATCTATCTATCTGCCTGTCCATCTATCTATTTATCTATCTGCCTGTTCATCTGTCTATTTATATATGTGTCGATCTGTCTATCTATATGTATGTCTATCAGTCTATCAATCTATATATATATATATATATCTTTCTATCTAATTGTCTATATTTCAGTCTATTAATAAATATATCTGTAAATCTATCTATCTATCTTTTTATCTGTCTATCTATCTACCTTTCTATCCATCTCTCTATCTATTTCTCTATATGTCTATCTATTTGTCTATCTATTTATCTATCTATTTGTTTATCTTTTTGTCTATCTGTCTATCTATCAAGTTGTCAATATATATATCTATCTATTTGTCTGTCTGTCTGTCTATCTGTCTATCTATCTATCTGTGTGTCTATTTGTTTGTCCATTTATATTTTTATATTTGCATCTATCTGGTTTTCTATATATCCGTCTATTTGTCTATCTATCTATCTGTCTATCTGTCCATCTCTTTTTCTATTAGTCTGTATATTTGTGGGTCTATCTATCTATTTATCTGTCTTTCTATCTGTTTGTCTATATATCTTTCTATCTATCTATCTATCTATTTGTCGATCTTTCTATCTATTTATGTATCTTTATGTCTATTTGTCTCTCAATTTGTCTATCTATATGTCTGTCTATCTATCTTTCTTTCTATATATCACTACAAGAAATTAACAGTTTACCTACTGAACATTTCAGTAGGTAATCATTGAAATTTTGTAGGTAATCCAGTTTACCTACTAATTTCCTACCGAACACCATCGTAGGTAATATCTCTGTCGGTAAAAATAATTACCTACAACAAAGTGCAATAGTAGGTAATTACCTACAACAATATTAGTCAGTAAGTGGTAGTTAATATCATGTCATATTTTGTCGGGAAATTACTTTACCTACTATTGTTTTTGTAGGTAATGTTGTAGGTAAATTTAGTGACTGCTATACTGTAGGTACAATTGGTAGGTAATTTTCATTCTGTAGTTGCTATATTGTTAGTAAACTATAGGTAAGTTTGTTGCCTAATTTGCCAATTTAGTAGGTATAGTTGTCGGTAATCTATAGGTAATGGTTAGATTTGTAAGTAATCTGTAGGTAATAATTTCATTCATTTATACTTGTAGTAGGTATTCTGTCGGTAATAATTTCATTCATTTATACTTTTAGTAGGTAATCTGTCGATAATAATTTCATTCATTTATACTTTTAGTAGGTAATCTGTCGGTAATAATTTCATTCATATTATACTTTTAGTAGGTAATCTGTTGGTAATAATCCATTCATTTATATTTTTAGTAGGTAATCTGTAGGTAATTTAAAATAATATGAAAACATTTTACATATTTAATTTAATTTAATTGTAATCCTGATAAAAACAGAATAAATTTACAATAAAAGTAGATTAATATATGATTCGAAATTGTAATAAAATGACAATAATAGTGCAATTAAAATATTCAAATTACATAAATATAACTAGAAAGTGCACTTAAAGTATAGTCTTACATAAAATAAAAAGTGGCAATAATAACAAGTTGATAGCTGCATAACATGATAGATTGAAACTTGAGACAACAATAGATACTACTTTGGAATTGTATTGTTGTCATCGTCATCGTCATCATCTGTATCATCATCATGAACGGGGTCAGAAATAAGACGAGTATGGACTAGTGGTGGTTGTTGAGCTCTTGACATTTCATCCATACGTTGTAATAAATGTGATGTTAGGCTTTCCAATTTATTAATTACCTCCTCTTGGTGAGTAAGCCTCTCTCATAGCTCTTGCATTTCTTCTTCATTTTGTTGAGGAAACGGGGACGTTGTTGAAGTAGATGCACCACTAGTCCCATAGTACTCACTAGCTTGGGACCCAAGACCATAAACTGCATTCCTTTGTTTTCCACCCACAATATCCAAAAACATGCTATTCTCATCTATTATCTCATTGCATTGTGCTAACTGCGCTCTCCTAGACTCAAGAGCATCCTAGTAAAAATTTAAATTAATTAGATTATCATAATAAGGTAAGTTCAAGAAAGTCATACATTAATCAAATTAATTAACTTACATTTACAGTTCTTGACTTCTTATCAACAAATGTCTTACCATCACCTTTTTTGGTGTGCGTGTATAGAAATAGCTCTGGTGCAGTGGGTTGAAACCAAAGTTTATGAGCCTAAATATACATAAATATAGAAACTCATTACAAACCAAGAATAGGAGCTAACAAATAGAGAAGTTGATTTGATTAGAATTATCGCTTTCATTAAAAAAAATGTAATTCACCCTTACTAATGCTTAGAAGATTATGGTCTTACAAGATTTAAAAAAAAATTACTAATCTATTATATGACAAAGGACCAAACAAATTATAGCCAAAAGAGTTAAAAACTAGTTCTGAATAAAAGCTTACAAGTCGTCTCCCATGGTCATAATGAGTAGCAGTGCCTCCAGTGTGAGTTGAAGGTCCATTCCCATCTGTTGCCTTCGACATTCTGTTCTTGGAGTACGTTTCATTAATCTTTTTTGCTTTCGGTGTGTTCCAATAACACTGCCATCTTTCCCATAAATCTGGATCAATGAAGTTTGGCTTCTTCCCTTTCCTTTTTATCTCTGATATCATGTCTCGATATCGACTACACACTTTCTCCTCCCATGCTATTTTGACTAGTTCATCTATTGCATTGTCCCACATGAAGCATTTCTACATTATATAATTCTATGTTATAATCAAAATTAGCATACAATTAAATCATAATTCTATGCATTAGGGGTTGCTTCACCTTTTTTTTCCAACTAACACATGCTAAAATAAACTTAAAAATAAGTTAACCTAGCATTTATTACTTGAAATTGAGTATAATAAAAAGCCTTAATTTCACTAGAAATGGTGTTCCATTTTAGTCCATTTGTCTCTTCAAGATCAATAATTTCCTCAAAAGCCTTCCTCATTATGCGAGAGATTCTTCCAGATGCCTCTAAACTATAAAATAATATTCTATTTAAATATTATTCACAATTAACAAAATGTAAAACTTTAATATATTACTTACACATTATTTTGTAATCTCACAAGTGTATGATTTTGAGCTGTCCCAGATTCATAAGTATGTGTTGAAGAATTTGTAGGTCCAGGAATAGGTGCAGAAGCATATGTAGGTGTTGGTGTAGGTGTTGGTGAAGTTGTATGCAAAGGAGCAGCAAGTGGGGGTGAGGCTGGTGACTCTATAGGTGGAACAGCAGTAGGGTGGGATGCACCTGATGACTCTATATGCGGTAGTGCAAGAAGTTGGTTTATGGCTATTGACTCTATATGCAGAGGAGAAAGTGTGGATAATGTTGTTGGGGGCGGTGCTGAAGAATGTATCACTGATTGAATTGGTTGATGAGATGGTTGTGACTGTGCAAGCCTTCTTCTCTTGGCTGCTAGAGATTTAACCATGTCTTCAACAAACCTATAAAGATGTAAACAAAAAAAATGTGAGCATGTTACAATATTAAACAAATATGGCATTCTGCAAGAAAAACAAATAGTCATTACTTATTTATTGTAACAATATCAATATCAACAATTTAAATTTCTACAAACATCATAATCAAAATTCATAATGATTTATTATAGCAATATCAATATCAACCATTAAGATTTCTACAAACATCATAATAAACTAAATAAATACCAAATTGTTGTGAATGCTTTTTTTCTAATCACTATCATTAGCTTCCACATATTCATCTTCACTTTCATCTTCTAATTCTGACTCAAGTATGGGGTCATCTGAAATTTCAGATTCATAATCAACTAGTTGAACAAGATCCCCATTTACATTATTCAATGGACCCGATTCATCAATCGTGATCGATGCTTCAGTTTGTTGTAAATTAAATGGCTCATCTTCTTGGAATGCTGAGTTACCATCTACTATCTTCTCAACAGTATGAGGAACATCCACCATTAGCCTAGCTTTAACTTTGCAAAAAGCTAACCAATCAGACTTGTCTCTTTTTAAGCTAGGATAAGAGTCATAATAAACTTGTGCAGCTTGCATGGCAAGAATAAAAGATTCATACTTATTTAGTCTTCGCTTGAGGTTGACATCTACCATAGGATACTCTTTATGAACTTTCATCCCACTGTGCGCTTAATTGGCAGTCCTAGATATTCCAACCTCAAAACCTCTATGAAGCCGCCATAGTAATGAATCTCGTTATCACTAAAATTTGTGCCTTTTATGCAAACTCCACTATTTGAGGTTGACCGTATTGATCCATGTGATTCAGTATGGAATTTGTAACCATTAACAAAATACATTGGATATGATTCAACTGTGCGTAAAGGGCCTTTTGCAAGATCTTCGATGAACTCATTGTTGATGATATTATGCCGTGCCTATTAAACATACAACTAGTTAATTTTTGAAATATAAGTAATGAACTTGGTATTAATAGAAATAAAATTTCACTACTTACATATTCCTTAAACCATTTTGAAAAATGATTTTCAAGCTTCTCATCAAGCTCAGCTTTTGTGATGCCCGATTTGTTGTTTTGTATTTCATCAATGTATATTCTAATCAAATTATAGAATACTTTTATACATCCTACAACTAATATGTTATGAATGATAAGTATTAAAATTTTAAAACACTTACTTGATATAAGGTTCAACATCTTCACAATTTAATAGAATATAAGTTTGTGCAGCATCATACTCAATATCAGATAACCTCCTTGTTTTCAATCGTCCAAATGGTCGGCCAGGATGTTTGAATATTGAAATATTACCTACAACCTCTTCAACATCACCACCATCATCATTACGAGGTACTCTTCGAGCTTTTGTGTACACGTGTGGCTCAAAATAATATGAACAAAAATTGGATGCTTCTTCTACTAAGTATGCATTACAAATTGATCCTTTCACCTTTGCTTTATTATTGACATTCTTTTTCAAGTGTTCAAGAAAACTATATCAACATATATGCATTGAAATACAAAAGTATTCTTTTTTAATATAATAAAAATATTAATTTAAATTACTCATTTTACCTTTCGAAAGGATACATCCAACGATATTGTACAGGTCCAGCAATTATTGTCTCATAAGGCAAGTGTATCAGAAGATGCTCCATAGAATCGAAGAAACCAGGAGGAAATATACGTTCCAATTTGAAAATGATAATTGGAATATCTCTTTCAAGTCTTTCCATGTTTGCTACTGTAATTGTTGTTGATGTTAAGTCTTTGAAAAAAAGACTTAATTATGTCAAAGCTTGCCATACATTTGTCGGAAGGAGCTCACGAAATGCAATGAGAAGTAGCCTTTGCATAAATACATGACAATCATGGCTCTTCATCCCAAACAACTTTAACTTTCTCATGTCTACACATCGTCCCTTATTCGAAGCATACCCATCAGGAAATTTCAAGTTTTTCACCCATTTGCACAAAACTTGTTTTCTTGCCTTATCTAATGTATAACACGCTTTGGGAAATTTGCCTGTTGCTTCATCCCTTTCCAACTCATGCCTTCGACATAACCTTTTCATGTCTTCTCTTGCTTTCTCATTGTCTTTAGTTTTTTCTTCAATGTCCAACACCATGTTAAACACATTTTCAAACACATTCTTCTCGATATGCATGACATCTAGATTATGTCTAATGAGATTTGAACTCCAATATGGCAACTCCCAAAAGATACTTCGTTTATTCCAACCACATGTCTTGCATATTACCCTATTAACTTCAACAACATCAATATCAATCACTCTTCTCACTCCCAAGTTATCTATTTCTTGCAAAATCTGGGCACCGATCTTTATAGGTGGGGATGGTGACATCTCAGTTCTATTTTTAATGAAAGCATTCTTATTGCGCCAGATAGGATGTTCATGGGTAAGAAACTTTCGATGATTGTCAAACCAAGATGTTTTTCGACCACTTATCAATGTAAATGCTTGTGAATGCTCCATACAATAAGGACAAGCAAGTTTCTAGCTGTACTCCAACCAGAAAGCATTGAGTAAGAAGGAAAATCACTAATAGTCCACATGAGAGCAACTCTCATTTGAAAGTTCTGTTTCCGTGAAACATCATAAGTTTGCACACCAACATCCCAAAGTTGCTTTAATTCTGCAATCAAAGGTTGCAGGAAAACATCAATCTTATTTTTAGGATTGTTAGGCCCAGGTACAATTACGGATAAGAACATATAAGCTTCCTTCATACACATCCATGGTAGCAAATTGTATGGAATAACTATTACTGGCCATGACAAATATTGTTGTCCAGATTGACCAAATGGTTGAAAACCATCAGTACACAATCCCAATCTCACATTGCGACATTCATAAGAAAATGAAGGATATGTGCGGTTGAAATGCTTCCATGCCTCAGAATCAGATGGATGACACATTGTGCCATCATCCTATTGGTGCTCATCATGCCATCGGATATGTGCAGCTGTTGCTTCCGAAGCATATAATCATTGTAACCTAGGACTTAAAGAAAAGTAATACATCATCTTGTGTGGAACATATTTGTTTGGTTTCCCCGAGTCTCGTTTATTCTTGAATTGAGGATGGTTACAAAATTTGCTACTTGTCAAGTCAGCATCTTCACCCCAATATATCACACAAGAATTTTTGCAACAATCAATCCTTTCTACTGGAAGACTATGTCCCTGCACTAACTTCTTTGTTCTGTAAAAATTAGCGACCATTTTGTTATCCTCTGGTAACACCTCTTGTAAAAATTGAGTGAAATCATCAAAGCATCTTTCTGAAAAATGATGCTCTGACTTAATATACAACAATCGTGCAACCACTGACATTTGAGAATGTTTAGTACAACCATCCCATAATTTTTCATCAACTGCATTAAGCATATCATAAAACTTTTGTGCAGAGGGATTAGGTACTTCCTCCATATCCTCTACATTAAAACCAGGACCAACTGCATCGATTATCAGTTGTCGATATGGATTACTAGATTCTGTATCCACCTCTTCATGAATATTACATTCAAAATTTGTAGAGGTAGCATGCACATATTGTTCTCCATGTCAATCCCATACATAATAATCTGCAATAAATCCTTTTCTAAAAAGATGTAACTTCACTTCTTCCAAAGTTTGGAACTATCAATTATGACACTTCCTACATGGACATCTTATCTCTCTTACATTCATCACTCCCAATTGATTGCAAGCAAAACTAATAAAATTTTCAACCCCAACAACAAAATCTTTGTTAATGGTGCCATCATTGTTGATTCTTGTACACATCCAATGACGATTTGATCTCATATTTCCTGAGTCAATTCCATGTTTGAAATTTAGTTAGACCACATTTCATCAATTTATTTTACACATATATTACAAAGAATGACATACTCATATGAAAAACTACTAAATGTTTCCTCACCATATATATATATATATATGGCCACCTTTAAAGCATAGAATGCCCTAGTGTCTAAGTAGCTCATTCATTTTTAGATATTAAAAATAATAGAAAAAGGTCATGGAAGTGCCTTTTAGCCATTAGGGAGTAAGACATTGTTGAAACATGAAATCAATGTTTTATTGTTATCTTTTTTTTTCATGTTTTAACCATTGATGGGAAAATTCCCCTAATTCCTTTGTAGAGTGAGGAATGAAATATAATACATTGAAACTTTGAATTAAATTAGGTGTAATTCTTTAAAAGGGGGTTTTTCTTTTTCTATTTTTTTTTCGTGTGGGTGTGGCAGTAGTGGAATTGGAGTTTGGGTTTAGAGTAAAACTCCACTATTTTTTGTTTACTCTGTTTGGCTATAGAGTTTGGGTGTAATTGATTGTTTTTATTGAGTTTTGTTTAAATGTATAAAATGGAGAGTATAACTTGAAGAATATTTATGGGATTATGTATTTGATGTTCAAATGTATGTATAATAATAATTTCCACCCCCATCATTTAAATAGTAATTTATGTGCATTGTTTTAGGACTTGATGATTAGTATCATACCTAAATAGGAAGCAAATTTAATTTCAAATTAGGCATAACAGATTTAGTTTCCATTAAAAACTAGAAATTATATTGAAATAATATTTTTTTTTATCAAACCTTGACCTATGTTAAACAAACCTTGACATAAGATAAAAAAAACCATAATTTAATTATGTATTTAATTTGACAACATGTTTAATTTGGTACATAATATTTTGGTCATAGGTTCAGTTATTAGTATAACCTATATGCAACCTCAGATGAGCATATCAAACAAATTGACATATATTATACTCAATCTTAACATATATTGAATATAACATTGATAGAATAGTGGATCAACCTTCACATATATTTATCTAATCTTAACAGAATTAGAAGAAACCTTCACATATATTTAACCTAATCTTAACAGAAATAGAAAAAACCTTAACATATGTCATATTAAAGAAGATCCCATAAATTAATATTTCTTTGGCATTCTGATTTTTTTTCTATTTTTTTAGAGAAATTAGTTTAAAATGAACAAATAGGAATAGAAAATTTACAGATTAGGTTGCCCCAAAAATGATGGAATTAAAAAAATTATTTTGTACTTCTGAATGATCATTGATGAATATTTTCACTGAATATTATAAAAGAGAAAAAATTTAATAACTTTTTTCATTTTTGCTCACATCTAAACTGATCCATTTTCTATACAAGAAAACATTCCAAACTAGCAAATGCCATCAATCTAACAAAAAATTCAGTCTAAACATAATCCAAAACGACATTGGTTCCACCAACTCAAAGAGAAACTATAAAATCCAAAACTCCCAGCAATAGCATTGCTAAGTTATCACTCACAATGAGATCAAATCCAAGGTTGGGTCACAAAAAAATTGAAAAAAAATAAAATAAAACCAAACTCTCTTTTGCTTTCGAAAATCCAAAGGAATCAAACTAGAAAATCAAAATAAAGAATCAACTGAGTACCTTGAACACGGAGATAGACCGAAACGCAGCGTTTGGAGAACGAATAATGAATATTTGCCCAAAAAATCGAGCGGAAGCTGTGGTTCCAAGGAACCCTAAGTGGTCTGAAAGACTGGTGAGTGACTTTCAGTAGTGGTCCTGATAGTGGGCTCATTGCTGGGCTGGCCCAATTTTAATATTGTTGGGTAGAAATGAGGTATGGTCTAAAAAAATAATTATTAGGAATTGATTCAGCCCAATTTTATACTTTAATATAAATAATTATTATTGTAATTTTTTAAATAAATAATTAAAAAAATCATAATTGTTTTATTTTATTTTGAAATATATTAATTTTAATATAATAAAATAACAAATATAAAAAATTAAAAAATAAAAACTAAAATCAACCAAAATATGGCAGGTTTGGGAATTGAAAACAATAAATGGGCCAAGGTCAGGATGGGGCCGCCCCATCCTAAACCACCCCCTCCTCACATTGTCATTCCTACTAGTAAGTGTTGCTAGCCCCCTTCTTATTGGACAAATACACGTAATTGATAGTCTTAGAAAGAGAAGTGAGTAATTTCCCATAGGAAAAACAGCCCAAAACAAAAAAAATACAAATGATTTTTTAAGACTCTAATTAATAAAATTTAATGATTTTTTAAATTATAAGAATTTTATATGATATGAAAAAATATATCAAATGAGTTTGAATCATTTTGCTAAAATAATTAATTGATTTTAATTTTTTTTATTTACTAAAATAATATGAGTAAATGTAAAATTATTTATAAAAATAATTTTATTATTGTTTTCTTTAAATATTTCATTTTACCTACAAAAACTTTAGTAGGTAACTACTTAACAAAAATAATTTAAAAATATGTATATTTACCTACAAAACAAGACAGTAGGTAAACTAATGAGAAATAAAAAAAAAATATTTTTTAATTTACATACAACAAATTCAGTAGGTAATCATGGAATCATAAATATAGTAGGTAAATAGTATGTACATTGTCAGTAATATCTTGCATAAAAAATTGGTGCTATATTTACCGACTAAATAGTATTGTAGGTAAATATTAGTAGGTAAATTGTAGGTAAGTTGTCGCAAATATCTTGTGCCAAAAATTGGCACCATATTTACCGACTAAATAGTTTTGTAGGTAAATATTGGTAGGTAAATGGTAGGTATTCTATACGTAAATTGTTGAAAACATATTTCCCAAAAATTTGTCGGAAATTTGTCGGTAAATCCCTATTTTTACCTACAAAATTGCGGTAGTAGGTAAATTCAGTAGTTAAACTGTCAAATTCTTGTAGTGTATCTATATATCTATTTGTCTATGTACCTATCTATCTTTTTATTTGTCTTTCTATTTGTCTGTATATCTATATTTTTATCTGTCTATCTATCTATCTATTCTTATGTATATCTTTCTATATATCTAATTTTGTATCAGTTTATCTATATGTCTGCATGTCGCACTTTCTATCTATTTCTCTATCCATCTGTGTATCTATCTATCTATCTGTCTGTCTATCTATTTTTCTATCTTTCTAACTAACTATCTATATATGTATCTATCTAACTATCTATTTGTCATTATGTTTGTCTATCTGTCTGTCTATCTGTCTATCTATCTGTCTATCTATTTGTTTGTCTATATTTTTTATCTATCTGTATATATGTATGTATATCTTTTTATAAAAATGTTTGTCTATGTATCTATCTATCTAGTTGTATATCTATCTATTTATCTGTCTACTTGTCTAACTAACTAACTAACTAACTATGTATCTATCTATATGTCTATTTATCTGTCTCGCTCTCTATATGTTGGTCAATCTATCTGTCTATCTTTCTGTCTATTTGTCTATCTATCTATCTATATTTATAACTAAGTATCTATCTATCTATCTATCTATCTATCTGTGTATCTATCTGTCTATTTGTTTATCTATCTATCTGTGTATATGTATATCTATCTATTTTCTATCTGTCAGTCTATATGCTTGTCTATATCTTTATCAATTTGTATGTCTATCTATCTATCTATCTGCATGTCAACATGTCTATCTATTTATCTTTCTAGCTGTCTATCTACCTATCTATCTACTTGTCTATCTGTCTATCTATATGTCTGTCTATCTATCTATCAATTTGTCTATTTGTATGTCTATCTGTTTGTCTATCTGTTAGTCTATCAGTTTGTCTATCTATATACATATCTGTCTGTCTGTTTATCTATCTATTTGTCTGTATATCTGGTTATATATATATATATATATATATATATATATATATATATATATATATATCTCTCTCTCTCTCTCTCTCTCTCTCTCTCTCTATCAATCTATCAATCTGTCTGTCTGTCTATCTTGCTGTCAATCTTTCTATCTATTTATCTGTCTATCTATTTATCTGTCTATCTATCTATTCATCTATCTATCTATTTGTCTGCCTATCTATATGTCTATCTGTCTATTTATCTATTAATCAATCTATCTATCTCTCTCTATATCTGTCTTTTATCTATCTATTTATATGTCTATCTATCTATCTGTCAATTTGTGTGTATATTTATTTATTTGTCAATATATCTGTCTATCTATATGTCTGTCAATCATTCTATCAATTGGTTTGTCTATTTGTCTGTCTATTTGTCCATCTATCAATCTGTCTATCTATCTATTAATCTATCTATCTATATGTCTATCTGAATATCTATCTATCTATATATTTATCTAATCATTTGTCTATCATTTTGTATATCTATATAAATATATATCTATCTATCTATATGTCTGTTTATTTGACTGTCTATCTATCAATCTATATATATGTCTAGGTATTTGTTTATCTGTCTCTCTATCTTTATGTCTACATGTCTATCTTCTTGTCTATCTTTCTCTTTGTCTATATGTGTATCTATCTATCTATCTACCTACTAATCTGTCTATCTATCTATCTGTTTATCCATCCATCCATCTGTCTGTCTATCTTTATGTATGTATGTCTGTCTAGCTTTCTATCTATCTGTTTGTCTAAATGTCTATCTATATATCTGTCTATCTATCTATTTATCTATCTATCTATCAGTCTATCTATCTGCCTATCTGGATATCTATCTGTCTATCTATTTGTCTGTGTATGTGTCTGTCTGTGTCTGTCTATCTATCTATTTGTTTATTTGTCTATTTGACTATTTCTTTATCTATTTGTCTATTTGTCTGTCCATATGTCTTTCTATCTGTCTGTCTGTCTGTCTATCTGTCTGTTATCTGCCTGTCTATCTGTCTGCATGTCTATATATCTTTCTATATATTTGTCTATATATATGTTTTTCAGTCTATATATATATATATATATATATATATATTGTCTATCTGTCTGTCTATCTATGTATCTATCTGTCTGTCTATCTGTTTATCTATTTGTTTTTTCTATCTGTCTATCTATCTATCTTTCTACTGTCTATTTATCTGTCTTTCTATCTATCTGTCTATCTATTTGTTTATCTATCTATCTATCTATATGTCTATATGTCTATATATCTATCTATCTATCTATCTATATATATCTATCTATATGTTTGTTTATCTGTCTGTTTATGTCTATATTTACCTAATTTTCATATATCTATATGTCTGTCAATATTTTTGTCTACTTGTCTTTCTATTTGTCTGCATATTTATCTATCTGTCTGGCTGTCTATCTGTATATTTGTCTCTCTATTTAACTATAAAAAATCTAGATTTAGCTAGGAAAATTTAGCAAGGGATAAAATCCTTTGATAATTAGCGAAGGATTAGCTTGGGAATAACAAATAATTTTTGATTTTACATTAAATTATAATTTTGTGAGGGATTAGTGCCAATTAGTGATGGAAATGTTCGATTGAAAATATTCTATTGCTAATATTTTTGTAGATTTCCGCAAAAAAAAACTATGAATTTTGTGATGAATTTAGCAATAGAAATGTTCGATTAGAAATATTTAATCACTAATATTTTTGAAAATTCCACGCAAAGAAAAATGTGTAATTTAGCCATTGATTTAGTGATGGAATTTCTCAGCTAATTAGAATGAGTCAAAATTTGTAGCTAATAAATTATCGAATTTATTTTTTTATGATTTTAAATATAATTGGAAGTGATTATTCCTTAAATATTTATTTTCTAAAAATATATGCAATTAGCTAGGAATTTTTCCGAGCTATTTGGGCTAGTGATAATTTCCATCACTAATATTTAATCATTTATTTTTTTTAAGCATTATTTATTTTAATATTTTAAATTATTTTTTATATTAAAGGTAAGTAATGGTCTATAGATGAGCGATCCTTAAAAGACATAATCCTCTCATATAATTATAAAAATATAATATCATAAATAAAAAATTTCATAAATATAAAAATACAAAAAAAATTATATTAAATAAAACTAAAATAACTATTTTTTTATTATAAATTAATTAAAAAATTATATGAAATATTTTTTTGAAATTTTTAATTTGATATTTAAATATTTGGATTAAAAACATTATATAATTTATTATATAATTATAATAATTTTGAAAATATTATAATTAATAATTAAACTATTTTAAAAATTACTACTTATAAATCTGTCTATCTCTTAGTTTATCTATCTATTTATTTATTTGTTTGTCTATCTGTTTGTCTATTTGTCTATCTTTGTGTCTGTCTATTTGTCTATCTTTGTGTCTGTCTATCTTTCTGTCTTTCTATCTTTCTATATATCAGTTGGTCAATTTGTCTATAAATCTGTCTATTTATCTATAAGTCTATCTGTATGTCTATTGTATATCTATCTATCTGTCTATATGTCTGTCTATCAATCTGTCTATCTGTATATCTATTTGTCTATCTATCTATATACGTGTCTATTTATCTATCTATCGATATGATTATCTATTAATCTATCTGTCTATCCATCTTTCTATCTATTTATATGCCTGTCAATCTCTCTATCTATTTGTCTGTCTATTTATTCGTCTATCTATCTGTCTATTTTTATGTCTATCTATCTTTATGTCTATCTATATATCTATCTGTCTGTCTATCTATCTATCTGTCTATTTATCTATCTATATATCTTCCTATCTATCTGTCTATCAATCTGTTTATCAATCTGTCTATCTATCTATCTATCTATTAGTGTGTCTAACTATCTATCAATCTATATGTCTATCTATCTATCTATCTAACTGTTAGTCTATTTATTTGTCTATCTATCTAGCTATATGTCTGCCTATCTATCTGTCTGTCTTTCTGTCTGTCTATATGTTTGCCTATCTATATGTCTAAATGTCTGTCGATTTGTTTGTTTATTTGTCTAATAGTCTATCTATCAATATATATATTTTCTGTATATATTTATGTCTATTTGTCAATCTGTCTGTGTATCAGATAGACAGACAGATAGATAAACAGATAGACAGACAGATAGACATACAGATAGACAAACATATAGACATACAAATAGACAGATAGATAGATAGGTAGGTAGGTAGACAGATAGGTAGATAGATAGATATTCAAAAATATAGACAGATAGATAGACACACAAATAGACATATATATAGATAGATAGACACAAAGTCAGACAGAAAGACTGACTGATAGATTGACAAAAAACTCAATTATAAATAGATAGATACACAGACATATAGATAGAAAGATAGACAAATACACAGATATATAGATAGACATATAGACATATAAATAAATAGACAAATCGAGAAATAGATAGATAGACAAATAGAAAGATAGAAAGACAAATAGATAGACATACAAAGATATAGAAAGATAGACAGAAGGATAGACAAATAGCTATAATAACAAATAGACAAACATATATATATAATAACAAATAGAGATAGAGACAGATAAATTGACATAAATATAGACAACTAGATAGACAGACAGATAGACAGATAGATAGACATACAGATAGATAGATAAATAGACAGATAATTAGATAGAAGACAGATGGATAGACAGACAGATAGATGGATAGACAGACAGACAGATTGAAAGACTTATTGATAGACAGACAGACAGACAGATAGATAAATAGATAGAAAGATAGACAAACAGATAGATAGAATAATAGATAGACAGATAGACAGACAGATAGACAAACAAATAGACAGATAGATAGTAGACAAATACATAATTAGATAGATAGATAAATAAATAGATAGACAAATAGATAGATAGATTAATAGAGAGATAGACCGATTGACAAACAGACAAATAATCTGATATATACACAGACAGACAAATAGAAAGATAGATAGACCGATAAATAGATAGATAAACCGACAGATAGATAGACAGATAGATATATAAATAGATAGATAGATAGATAGACAGATAGATAGACAGTAAGAAAGTCATATAGATAGATCGACAGATAGAAAGATAGACAAATAGACAGACAGATAGACAAACAAAGAGATATACAGATTGATAAAAATATAGGCATGTAGATAGACATACAGATAGAAAGACAAAAAGATAAATAAATAAACAAATAGGTAGACAGAGAGACAGAGAGACAGAGACAGATAGACAGAAAATAAGAAAGATAGATTGATAGAAAGTAGAAAGACAAATAGACAGATAGATAGACATACATATATACAAATAGATAGATAGACAGACACACAAATTGCATACAGATAGATAGATAGACAGACGAACATATATATAAACAGATAGACAGAAAGATAGATAGACAAATAGAAAGAAAGATAGATAGATATACAGACAGATAAACAGAAATAGATAAATAAACAGACATATAGATAGACAAATATATAGAAAGGTAGAAAGAATAATAGATGATTAATAGATATACAAATAGACAGACTGATAGAAAGACAGATAGACCGACAGATAGATAGATAGACAGATAGATAGATAGATAGATAGACAGACATAAAGATAGATAGATAGACAAACCTATAGACAGATAGACAGATAAATAGGTAAATAAATAAATAGATTGATAGACAAACAGATAGATAGACAAATAGACAAACATATAGATAGATAGATAGATAGATAGACAAGTAGATAGACAGATAGTTAGATAGACAAAATGATAGACAGATAATTAAGACATATTGTTGAGACAGATAGGTGAGACAGATAACTAGAAAAATAGATAGATATGTAGACAGACATATAGACAGATAGATAGACAGATAGACATGCAGATAGAATGATAGATAAATGGATATATAAATAGAAAGATAGACAAACAGATAGAAAGACAGATAGACTGGCTGACAGATAAAGAGATAGATAGTGAGATAGATAAACGGATAGATAAATAGTTAAATAAACATACATATAGAAATAAAGATAGACAGATAAGCAGACGACCAGACAGACAAATAGACTGGTAGATAGACAAATAGACAAACAGACAAACAGACAGATCGATAGATAGACAGAAAGACTGAAAGATAGACATACAGATTGATAGACAGATATACAGATAGATAGACAAATTGATTGAGAAATAGATAGACATACAGATAGCCACTGTGATACATAGATAGATAGACAAAGTGAGAGACTGACATATATACATACAGAAAGATAGACTGATAAACAGACATATAGATAGCTAGATTGATAAACATACAGATAGACAAATAGACAAACAGATAGTTAGTTACACAAATAGATAAACAGATAGACAGACAAATAGATAGATTGATAGACAGATATATAGAAAGATATACATACATATAGATAGATAGATAGATAGATAGATAGACAAACATATAGATAAAATCACAGATAGACAGATAGATAGACTGACAGCTGCACAGATTGAAAGACAGATAAACATAGATATAGACAGACATATATACAAATAAATAGACAAATAGATAGATAGAAAGATAGACAGACATATAGACAGACATACAGATAGATAAATAGACAGATAGACAGACAGACATATAGATAGACAAATAGATAGATAGATAAATATAATGATAGATTGACATACAGACAGTAGATATAATGATAGATTGGCAGATAGATAGACAAATGGATATATAGATAGATAAAAAGACAATTAGATAGATAGATGGACTTATAGATAATAAGACAAATAGATAGACAAATAGAAAGATAGATTGACAAACTAACAAACAAATAGAGAGACATATAGGTGAGACAAAAAGGTAGATATATAGATAGTGAGATAAATAGACAGAAAGATAGATAGATAGATAGGCACACAAATAGAGAAACAAATAGATAAATAAAGTGACACATAGATAGACAGATAGATAGATAGATAGACATACAAATAGAAAGATAGATAAATAGATAGATAGATAGAAAGACAGAGAGACAAATAGATAGATAAACATATAGATAGGTAGATAGATAGACAAATAGATAGAAAGATAGAAAAATAGATTGACACAGAGATAGATAAATAGACAGATAAACTGCAAGACAAAAAGATAGACTTAGAAATTGACAGAAAGATAGACAAATAGATAGAAAAACAGATTGACAGAAAGATACACAGATTGATAGATAGACAGATAGACTGACATATAGACATATAGATAGACAGACTAATACTAAGACAGATAGATAGACACATAGACAGATAGACAGACAAATAGATAGCAGACAGATAGATACACAAATAGATAGAGAGATAGATATACAAATAGACAGATTATTAGATAGACATATAGATAGATAATTAGATAGATAGATAGATAAATAGACACATAGATAGACAGATAAATAGATAGACAAATAGATAGATAGATAGATAGATATATAGAAAGATAGATAAATAGATATATAGATAGAAATATAGAAAGATAGAAAGATAGATAGGTAGATAGATCGATATATTAATAGATAGATAGATAGATAGACAAACAAATAGTTAAGAGAAATAGGCAGACAGATAGACAGAGACAAATAGATAATAAAATAGATAGATAAACAGACAGACAGATAGACAAATAGACAAATAGATAGATACACAGATAGTCAGACAAATAGATAGACAGATAGTAGATAGATAGACAGATAGACAAATAAATAGACATACCGATAGACAAACAAATAGATAGATAAATAGAAAGTTATATAGAAAGATAGATAGATAGAATGGTAGATTTGCAAATAGAAATACAGACAGGTTGACAAACAGATAGATATATAAGTAGACAGAAAGATAGAGAAACAGATAAACCGACATATAGACAAACAGATAAATAGAATGATAGATTGAAAGATAGATAGATAGATTTATAGAAAGATAGACAAACATATAGATATATAGATAGATAGACTAATAGATAGTTAGAGAGAGAATAGACAGATAGACAATGAAATAGATATATAGAAAGACAGAGAGATTTATAGATATATAAAAAATAGATAGGTAGACATATAGAGAGCTAGTTAGATCAACATATAGTCAAACATATATGCAAATAAATAGTCAGACAGACAAACAGTTAAATAGAGACATAGACAAACAGATAGAAAATTAGATAGATGATATATACACAAATAGATAGAAAGACATATAGACATTAAGATAGACAGACAGCTAAATAGATAGATATATAGACAGATAGTTAGATAGATAGCCATTCAAATAGACAGATATATAGATAGAAAAATAGATAGACAAACATATAGATATATATATATATATATATATATATAGATAAATAGAGAGACAGACAAATACACAAATAAATAGAAAGATAGACAGAAAGGAAAATAGACATACAAATAGACTTAGATAGACATATAGATAGACAGACAAATAGAAAGATAGATAGATAGTAAGATAGATAAATAGATAGGTAAACAGACAGATAGAAATAAAGATAGACAAATAGGCAGACGACCAGATAGACAAATAGACTGGTAGATAGACAAATAGATAGAAAAATAGACAAATAGACAAACAGAAAGATTGACATATAGACAGAAAGACAGAAAGATAGACATACAGATTGATAGACAGATATATAGATAGATAGAAAAATTGATTGAGAGATAGATATACATACAAAAAGACATTTTGATAGATAGACAGATAGACAAAGTGAAAGACCGACATATATACATACAGATAGATAGACTGATAAACAGACATATAGATAGATCGATTGATAAACAGACATATAGATAGACAAATAGACAGATTGTTACATAGATAGATAAATAGATAGACAGACAAATAGATAGATACATAGATATATAGAAAGATAGACATATAGATTGAATGACAGATAGACAAACAGATAGACATATAGATTCACAGATAGAAAGATAGATAAACATAGATATAGACAGATAGATAGACAAATAGATAGAAATATAGATAGACAAACAAATAGATAGAAAGATAGACAGACATATAGACAGACAGATAGATAAATAGACAGATAGACGGACAGACATATAGACAGGCAGATAGCCAAATAGATAGATAGATAGATATACAAATTATCATATAGATAGATAGACAAACAATTAGATAGACAGATAAACTATATGTAAGAAGACAAATGATAAACAAATAGAAAGATAGATAGACAAACAAACAAATAGATAGACATATAGGTTAGACAAAAAAGTAGATATATAGATATTGAGATAAATAGATAAAAAGATAGACAGGCAGATAGATAGATAGACATACAAATAGACAAACAAATAGATAGATAAAGAGACACATAGATAGACAGACAGACAGATAGATAGACATACTAATAGAAAGACAGATAAACAAATATATAAACAAATAGATAGAAAGATAGAGAGACAAATAGATTGATAGACATATAGATAGGTAGATAGATAGACAAATAGATAGAAAGATAGAAAAATAGATTGACACAGACAGATAAATAGACAGATATATATAAAGACAAAAATATAGACTTAGAAATTGAAAAAAAGATAGACAAATAGATAGACAAACAGATTGACAGAAAGATACACAGATAGATAGATAGACATATAGACAGATAGACTGACATATAGACATATAGATAGATAGACTAATACAATGACAGATAGATAGATACATAGACAGATAGACAGACAAAAATATAGACAGACAGATAGATACACAGATAGATAGAGAGATATATATACAATAGACAGATTGTTAGAAAGACATATAGATAGATAGATAGACAGACAAAAAAACAGATAGATAGACATATAGATAAATAGATATATAGATAGAAATATAGAAAGATAGAAAGACATATAGGTAGCTAGATAGATATAGTGATAGATAGACATACAGATAGACAAATAAATATTTAAAACAAATAGGCAGACAGATAGACAGAGAAATAAATAGATAATAGAATATATAGATAAACAAATAGAGAGATAGTCAACTAGACAAATAGATAGATACATAGATAGTTAGACAGATAGACAGATAGATAGACAAATCATTAGACATACAGAAAGACAAACAAATAGGCAAATAGAATTACAAACAAATAGATAGATAAATAGAAACATAGATAGATAGAATGGCAGATTTGCAAATAGAAATACAGACATCTAGACAGGTAGATATATAAATAAGTAGATAGAAAGATAGACAAACAGATACACCGACATATATATAGATAGATATATAGAATGATAGACAGACATATAGATAGATAGATATAAAGAAAGATAGAAAAACATATAGATATATAGATAGATAGACTAATACATAGTTAGAGAGATAATACATAGATAGACAAACAAATAGATAGATAGAAAGACATAGCGATTTATAGATAGATAAAGAGATAGATAGACAGACATATAGAGAGCTAGTTAGATCAACATATAGTCAAATAGATAGGCAAATAAATTTTCAGACATATAGATAGTTAAATAGAGACACAGATAGACAGATGGAAAAATAGATAGATAGACATGTACACAAGTAGATAGAAAGACATATAGACATACAGATAGACAGACAAATAGATATATAGACAGATAGTTAGATAGATAGCCATACAAATAGATAGATATATAGATAGACAAATAGATAGACAAACATATAGATAGATATATTGATAGATAGATAAATATAGAGACAGACAAATACATAGATAGATAGACAGATAGACAGAAAGACAAATAGACAGAAAAATAGACTTAGATAGACAAATAGAGAGATAGACAGACAAACAAATAGATAGACATAAAGATACATAGATAGACTAACAGATAGATAGACAGATTGGTAAGACAAATAGACAGACAAATAGACAAACATATAGACAATAGATATATATATATATATATATACAGATAGATAGAAAATAGTTAGACATAAAGATTAACATGCAGATAGACAGATAGATTGAAAGATAGATAGATAGTTAGATAAATAGATAGATAGACAAAGTAATAAAAAGATAGATAGATGGACAGATAGAAGGACAAATAGATGGACAGATAGACAGATAGACAGACAAATACACAAATAGATAGACAGACAAATAGATAGAAAGTTAGCCAGATAAATAGATAGGAAAATACATAGACAGATAGTTAGACAGATAAATAGACAGATAGATAGATAGATAGACACATAGACGGATAGAAAGATAGACATATGATTGATTGATAGATAGACATATGATTGATTGATTGATAGACAAAGAGATAGAAAGATAGACAGACAGACATATAGAGAGATAGATAAATGAACAGATAAATAGATAGATAGACAAAGAAATAGACAGTTATATAGAAAGACAAACAAGTAGGCAGACTGACTGAGCAATAGATCGGCAGATAGACAAATAGATAGACAAACAGACAGACAAATAGATAGATAGATAGATAAATAGATAGATAGATAGAAATACATAAAGATAGATAGACAGATTGATAGACAGATAGACAAATAGATAGATAGATTGATTGATTGATAGATAGACATACAGATAGATTTTCAGATATATAGATAGATAGATAGACAACTGATAGACTAACATATAGACATACAGAAAGATAGATTGATAAATAGTTAGATAGATAGATAGATAGAGTGATAGATAGACAGATAGAGAGACAAATAGATACAAAAATAGATAAACAGGTAGATAGAAAAATAGATAGATTGATATACAAATAGATATAAAAATATATAGATAGATATATAGATAGATAGATAGACAGACACGTAGACACACATATAGATAGAAAAAAAGATAGATAGACAGATGCATATATAGATAGATAGATAAATAGAGACATAGACAGATAGATAGACAAATAGATAGATAAATAGATAGATAGAAAGATAGATAGACAGATAGACAAACATATAGATAGATAGATAGACATACAGACACATAGATAGATAGATAGATAGACATACAGACACATAGATAGATAGATAGATAGATAGAAAAAAAGATAGATAGACAGACAAAAAAACAAATACACGGACATATAGGTGAGACAAAAAGGTAGATTGATAGATAGAGAGATAAAAAGATAGAAATATAGACAGATAGACAGACATATAGACACATAAATAGATAGAAAAATAGATAGATAGATAGATAGACAATTAGATAGATAGATAGACAAATAGAAAGATAGATAACTAGATAGATAAATAGACATTAACAAATAGATAGAAAGATAGAGAGACAAATAGATAGATAGAATATAGATAGATAGATAGATAGACAAATAGATATAAAGATAAATAAATAGATAGATAGATAGATAGACAGACAGATAGACAGAAAGATATACATAGAAATTGATAGAAATATTGACAAATAGATAGACAGACAGATTAATAGAATGATATGCAGATAGATAGATAGAAGATTGACATATAGACATACAAATAGACAGACTAATGGGTAGACAAATAGATAGACATATAAATAGATAGACAGACAGAATGATAGATAGACCGATAGATACATAGATAGATAGATAGAGAAAGAGACATATTGTTAGACAGACAAATTGATAGAGTGATAGATAAATAGATATACATACAGATAGTTATATAGATAGATAGATAGATATATAGGTAGATAGATAGACACGTAGATAGATAGATAGATGAACAAATTGATAGATAGATAGATAGATAAAAATATAGATAAATAGATATTCAGATAGACAGATAGATAGACATATAGGTAGATAGATATATTGATCGATAGACAAATGGATAGACAAACAAATATTTGAGACAAATAGCTAGACAGATATACATAGACATAAATAGATAATGAAATAGATATATTGAGCCAAATAATTGTTAACTACCTATCTTTCTATATTTCTACATATCTATTTGTCTATCTATCTATCTGTCTATTTATCTATCTATCTGTCTATCTATTTATCTATCTATATGTCTGTCTATCTATATGTCTCTCTATCTATCTGAATTTTTGTACATATGTTTATCTATCTATTTTTCTATCTATCTATTTGTCTATTTGTCTATCTATAAATTTGTCTTTATTTCTATCTATCTATCTGTGTATATGTTTATATGTCTATCTATATTACTATATATTTATGTATCTATATAATTGTGTATATATCTATCTATCTAACTCTCTAACTATCAATCTATATATATCTTTATCTAGCTATCTATCTATATATCTATCTATCTTTTTGTCTATATGTCTGTCTATCTATTTTTCTGTGTCTATCTATCTATATATATGTCTATATGTCTATTTTTCTATATCTATATCTTTCTATTTATCTATCTATCTATCAGTATATCTTTCTATCTAATCATCCATCTATTTTTCTATCTATATATCTATATATCTGTTTATCTATCTATCTATTAGTCTATCTGCCTATCTAATTATCTATCATTCTATATGTCTATCTATCTATATTTCTTTCTATATGTTGATCTATATATCACTCTATTTATATATCTACTATCTGTTTATATGTCTTTTTATAAATCTATCTATCTATTTATCTATATATCTATTTGTTTATCTATTTATTTGTCTATCTGTCTATCTGTATATCTGTCTAATCTTTCTATCTATATATGTCTATCTGTTTATATGTCTTTCTTTCTATCTGTATATTTATCTATCTGTCTATCTATCTATCTTTATGTCTATCTTCCTATATACCTATTTTTCTATAAGTCTATAACTTTATATGTCTATCTATCTATATTGCTATCAAGCAATCTAGTTATCTGGCAATTTGTTTTTCTGTGTTTCTGTCAATCTGTCAATCTATCTAGCTATCTATTTGTCTCTATATTTATCTATTTGTCTGTCTATCTGTCTATATGTACATATATCTATCTGTCTATATGTCTATTTATCTATCTATCTATTTGTCTATTATCTATATGTCTATTATTTATATGTCTATCTATCTATCTGTCTATATATCTATCTGACTATCTATCTATCTATCTATCTATTTATCTATCTATCTATCTGTCTGTCTGTATGTTTGTTTGTCTGTCTGTCTGCCTATCTGCCTATCTATCTATTTTCCTATCTATCTATCTTTCTATTTGCCTTTCTACTTATGTGTCTATCTATCTATATGTCTATTTATCTATATTTCTTTCTATCTATCTCTCTATTTGTTAATCTATCAATCTCTCGATTTGTCTTTCTATTTTACTCTCAATCTATCAATTTGTCAATCTATCAGACTATTTATCTATCTATCTGTTTATCTTTCTATTTGTTTTTTTATCTGTCTATCTATTTATATGTCTATTTGTCTATCTTTATATCTTTCTTTATATAATTTTTTTGATTTTTTTATAACCAAATTATTTCTATTTTAATATTTTTATGTAAGTTAAGGAAAGAAAATATTAACAGGCTGGGAATGGAACAGTAGCACAATAATGGAGGTTTCACTGTCTGGTCACTGGGCTGAAGAATTTTTTGGAGCAGAGCATGACCCATCCGAGTGATCCTACCCACTCCGGTTAATTATACTAGAAATTCTATTAATATAAATTGTTTTTATTTTATGTTTTCGACCTGCTATTTTTGGGGGTGTGGAACTATTCATCTCTTTCTCCTCTTCTGTGTGATTTTTTCACGACTATTTTTGCTGCATAAACTATAAGAATCATTGATATTTTTTTGGTTTAATCTCTAAAGCATAAACATTTTTCTTGTGGATTTAGCTAGTGTGTTGGAAAACTTATGAACCACATTATTCTTGTGTTTCTATTTCATTTTTTGATTCTACCATGGTTGGATTGTGGTTGTAGATTGTATATATATTATTTGTTTCTATTTCTCTATTATTCACTTCTTTTAAATCACAATCCTGGAAGCACAATTGACCAACAATTGGTATCAGAGTGGGTTTTGGATAATTTAAAGCAATTGCACTATTGGATTTTGTGATTTTTCTCTAAAAATGATATTTTGTTGAAATGACTAGAAACCTAAACTTCATGACCTAGAAATGTATCCATAAAAATAGGTTTAGTATGTAGCAGATTAAAATGCAAGCACATTTAAAGAATTTTGATATCTAGAATCCTCTGGTTCAAGACTTCAGTCCTCATACTACTACTGCTCTTGGAATAATAGATTCTAAGGCATGGAGACATGAAGAAAAAGCTCACTCCACCATTTTGTTAAGCTTGTATCAAGAAGTCATTGCTAAATGTAGTAAATGAAGAATCTGCAGCATATTTGAGGCTCAAGCTTGAAACACTGTATAGGACTAAATTACTAACGAACAAGCTTCTGTTAAAGAGGAGATAGTTCACATTAAGGATGCAAGAGGGAACGTCTTTGAAAAAGCATCTGGATGATATAAATAGCATCCTCATGGACCTTAAACATGTGGATGCTAAGGTAGAAGATGAAGATGTTGCACTTATGTTATTAGTCTCTCTTCTTCCTTCCAACGAGAATTTTGTCGAATCTCTCATAGTGGGAAAGGAAGAGATTACCCTAGAAAATGTTCAATCTACTCTACACTCAAGAGATATGTGACAAAAGGCTACATTTGAAAGAACAAAGTAACACTCTGCTGGATTGGTGGTGACAAATAGAAGGCCACAATTTGTTCCATTAAAGAAGAAGGGGAACAAGCTCTAAAAGTAGTCAAAAAAGGGTGACACTTGTCTCTACTGCAAACAAAAAGAGCATTGGAAAACTGAATGCCCAAAAAAGAAAGCAAGGCTGGAATAGCAGGGTCAGCCTAATTCCCCACCTGCTACTATCGTGGCCTTTGATGACTTGGATGATGGAGAAGACCTTGTGCTGGTAACCTCCACAATGATCGCAAGATCAGACTCATGGATCTTGGATACTAGGGTCTCCTTCCATATAAGCACTCACTTGGAGTGGTTCAGCAAATTTGATATGAAGGAAGTCTGCAATGCTGTGGTGGGAGACAACCAACCATGTAAGGTGGTTGGATTTGGTATAGAGAGACCGAGAACATTTGATGATCGAATAGTCTAACTTTCCAATGTAAGGTATGTTCCTAAAATGACAAATAATCTCATTTCTCTTGGTGTTCTGGATGATTAGAGATCCACATTCATTGGTAGTGAGGCAACACTAAATGTTCACAGAAGAGATGATGTCATACTGAAGGGACAAAAGTGTGACACACCATCCTTCAGGGGGTCCCATTCATTCCATCAAACAATACAATGTGCAATAAAATAAAATGTTCTTAAATGTACAATATATTTTTTTTCATTTTATTTGCTCCGTGGAATAAAGAAAAAAAAACAACATATTTTTTAAAGCCACAACCGGCTTTCCTTCACATGTGCTATCACGTATGTGGATCTGTCATCTGTCTTGGACATGTGCCTGAAAAGGGGTCCCGCAAACGAAGTGAGCAAAGCTCGGTAGAGGTAAACTTTTTTAGAGTTACTTCCTACCTAAGTGCACATAGAACGCCATTAATATATATCAACACCCATTCAAGTACAATGTTTATATGAATGTAATTTTGGATGAAATATTTATATGCCCATATTTCTGAGTCCCATCGACTCCCTCACACATGCCAAAGCCAAGTGTGACATATTTTATATATATATATATATATATATTTTTAGAATTATTCCGAAAAATATGGACCTCCTCCGGAAAACATATTGGACATTTATCTGAATAAAATATGATTTTCTTGGATTTATTCTGAGAAATATGCACCACCATAACTCAGCATGGACGTTGTCCCAATTTGAGTTCGCAAATCTTTAATAGCTAGGTACCAAATAAATTCACATGCAACTTTGTCTGGATGTTGTCCTAATACAAGTTCGCTAAATTCCATCTATATAAACACACACACACCCACACACACATCATGCACCCACCCATGTATATGGAATGTTCCCGTGTGTGTGAAATGCAATTATGCCATTTTTGATTTAACCCATATTTAAGACACAATTAAAACAATCCAAATCAAATTGTTCAACACTAACTTTTACTAAACCAAATACCGAAACTTTTCACCAATATATCATTTCCAATAAAATTTCTAACAATTCAAATTGAAATATAAAACATGATTATTTATGGTCATTAAATATAAAGAAATTCTATTAAGAGAAAACCACAACCTTCCGAAAAATTTCACGGAAACTTTATAAATTTGATATCAATGTAAAGATCTCGTCGTGTAGAATAATTTTAGTTCTTAGACTATTCATTCCGATTCCAGAATAATCTATTATGATTAAAAGAAAATTCACGAATATTTTTTTCTCTGTACTGTATCTCTCTGCCTGCCGCCGAATGTTTTTTTTCAGCCTTCTCTCATTTTCCAGATTCATGATGTTTTCTATTTTTTTTCTTTTTTTTTAATAATAATTATTATTAAATAATAATTTTAATTTTTTTTTTCTTTGGGTTGAAACCTGGACAGTTGACAGACCGCATCTATGCATGCACAGCCACGTGCAGACGTCGTGGTGCTGTCTATAGGTTATCAGTAATTTTTTTCTCTAAATATTCTAATAATTATTTAATTAAATAAAAATATAACTAAATTCTGATTTTCTCATAATTTAACAAAATTTGACACCATTGCTATATTTTCCAAGACGAATTCAATAATGACATTCATTTTATCATTAGGACTCTAAAATTTTCATGTTATTTTCTCTTATTACAAAATTACCATTTGCTTATTTTTTTCTAGAAATCAAATTATGTTAATTATTTATTCAATTTTTTTCAGGATTTAACATTCTCTCCTCAAAGAATTTCATCCCAAATTTCTCACAAATATACCTTTGTACTTATAAACATATTGTGAAGTTAAATAATTATTAAATTACTAAAATATATACCTTAATTTTCAAATAAAAAAGGATAAGCAACACACATTGTATTTTCACATCCCTATGTTGCTTTTTCTATTCATTGATGTGACATATTACTTTTACTAGTCTCATAGTTTTGGTTAGCAAAACTTGGTCTCGACTATCAATGATACGCATTAACATTTCTCTAAATGTTACATCTACATTAATAACTAGTTCGCACCAATCCATTACTTGAGTTGGATCAGAAATATATTTCCTAAGCATAGAGACGTGAAATATCTTGTGAACACCAGATAAATGTGATGGTAATGCCAATCGATAAGCAACCAAACCTACCTTCTTGAGTATTTCGAAATGCCTACTATATCTTGGTGATAACTTGTCATGTTTGCTAATCTGATTACTCACATTTTTGGCATCACTTTCAAGAAAACATGATCTCCCACCTCAAATTCTAGAGGTTGTCTTCATTTATCAGCATAACTTTTCTGTAGACTTTGAGCTGTAAGAAGATGTTGTCATATCAAATCTACTTTATCTGCGGTATCCCTAATCACATCTGGACCTATGATGGACATGTCTCCCACCTCAGCGTAACAAACTAGAGATCGACATGGCCTTCCATACAATGTTACATATGGTGCCATTTGGATAGTTGCTTGAAAAATATTGTTATATGCAAACTCGACCAAAGGCAGATGTTCTTACCAACTACCCTTGAAATCTAGACAAAATGCTCGCAACATATCTTCCAAAACTTGCATGGTTCTTTCCGACTGACCATCTATTTTGTGGATGGAAAGTAGTACTCATTAGCAACAATGTTCTCATTACTTTCTAAAAACTCTGCCAAAATAAGTCATAAATTAGAGATCTCTATTTGATGCAATAGATACTATCACTCCATATAATCAGACTATTTCTCGTATGTATAACCTACACAATTCCTCATGTGTGAAGTTTATTCACATTACTAGAGAATGTGCAGACTTTGTAAGTTGGTTCATAATTACCCACACAACATCATGTTTTCATGATGGTCCCACAGTATCATGTTTCATTTCTACTCTGCTACCTTCAAAGGCTGGAGTAATTCTGCTGGCCGCCTATGATGCTCAGCCTTTATCTATTGACGCATGAGGCATCGTCAAACAAAATTCCCAATATGTCTTTTCATATCCCAATTCTAGTAATACTAACGACGAAAATCATTATACATCTTTGTGCCACCTGGATGTACATGTAAAATGAGAATAGTGAAATTCTTTAAGAATCTCCTCTCTCAATTCCACTATCTAGGAGAACCACAATTCAGTCCCCTAAACCGAAGACTACCATTCATATGAATAGTCCAAGCTTCATCGCACGTACCAGTCTCAACTCGGTTCTTTATAGAAAATATTTCTTCATCTTGTTTCTGTATATCAATCACCTTATTTAATAGCGAATGTATAGCTACTAATATTTCGATAACACACTGACTTTTACTGCTATATTATAAGCTGAATCGTCCCACAGTTTCAAGCATATCCCATTCTAGTGAAGCTATACTAACTAGTCATCTTGTGACTTTTGACTAAGTACATTGGCCACCACATTTACCTTACCTGGATGGTAATGCAAAGTAAAATCATAATCTTCTAGATACTCCTTCCATCGATGATGTCTCATGTTAAGGTCTCATTGTTTAAAGATATATTTTAGACTTTTATGGTCTGAATATACCTCAAATTACTCCCCATACAAATAGTGTCGCCATATCTTTAAAGCAAAACTGTAGTTGGCAATTCTATATCATGTGTGTGGTAATTTCTCTCATGATTCTTTAACTATCTTGAACCATAAGCTACCACTCTCCTAGATTGCATCAAAACACATTGCAATCCATCTTTTGAGGCATCACAATACACTGTATATTTATGTTCCCTATCCGGAACTATTAGAATAGGCACTGAAGTATGTCTCCTTTTCAATTCCTAGAATGCCTTTTTACATGAATCAGTCCACTAATACTTGACTTCCTTCCTAGTTAATCTAGTATTGGAGCAGCTAACTAGGAAAATTTCTCAATAAATCTTTTGTAATACCCAGCCAATCCCAAAAAACTACTGTATTTTAAAAATTGACTTTGGCCTCCCCAAATCATGATTGCCCTAACTTTCTCAGGGCCCACTAAGACACCATTAGATGATACTACATGTCCCAAATTTTACTTCTATCAACCAAAAGTCTACATTTACCAAACTTGGCATACAACTTATATTTCTCTCAAAGTTTAGAGAATAATATGTAAATGATTATCAGTGCTCTCTTTAGGACTGAGAATAGATCAAAATGTCATCTACAAAAATCACAACAAAATAATCTAAATATGGCTGAAATATTCTATGCATAAGATCTATGAATGCTACTGGCACTATTCGTTAATCTGAAAGGCATTACTATAAACTCAAAATGCCCATACCATGTTCTAAATGTTGTCTTAGAGATCTCAGCCTCCCTAACTCAAAACTGGTGATATCCAGTACGAAGATCTATTCTGGAAAGACTATGCTCCTTTTAACTGGTCAAATAAATCATCAATCCTTTATAATAGATATCGATTCTTTATTATAACTCTATTCAACTGTCAATAATTAATGTGTAGTCGAAGTGTTTTATCCATTCTTTGCAAATAAAACCAGAGCAACCCCAATGTGAAGTGCTGGGTTCTAATAAAAATCTTGTCCAACAAATCTTGTATCTAGGACCTTGAGTTCTTGTAATTCAATTGGTGTGATCCTATGTGGAGTCATAAGAAATCAGGGAGATGTACTAGGATGTAACTCAATACAAAAATGCCACATTTCTATGTGGGGTAATTCTGGATAGTTCATCAATAAAAATATTCTCATATTACAAACTATCTAAGAAGATTCATATTCAATATCCTCCTCTTCCTTCTAGGGTGAGACATGCCAGCACAACCCAATAAGTTGTCCATTCCATGTACAATCATATATAGTATGGGTATAGCATCAAGCTTAGTCCCCCTGAAAATACAACACATATATCGTCTGGTGTATAGGATAATAATTCTTCTATGATCAACAATCAATAATGACTCGATGTGTTGTTAACCAGTTCATGCAAAGAATTACAACAAAATCCGACAAGTCCACAACTCTAAGGTATGCCATGAATAAATTTTGAAATTTCTAACTCACAATCTTGACATATCTAACTAATTTTCACCTTAGACCCCAAAGGAGAAGTCACATGCAATAGTTCAACTAAGTTTTAACACATAATCCCAATTCTTTCACACATGATGTAGAAATAAATGAATGTGTTGCACTAGAATCAAATAGAACTCTTGCACATAAATGAAAAAGTAAGAAAGTACCATGTACATGACTGATCTATCTTCTCCATCTATTGTGTAATTTCTTAGACATTCCCTTGGGTCCTTAAAGTCCTGCTATGATCTCTCGCTTGACCTCGCCTATGCCTTGGCTCCCTGGTATGCTTGTTAAATAGGAGATATTTGTGGAATACCCTGAGATTGCATCCAATTCCTTGGACCCGTACTAGAGAAAGGAGGAATAACTGTGTTTGTATTTCCCAAGGATGTCAAAGACTGTGATTTCTCATAATCTTAAATCCCTACTTTAGTGGATACTCTCATTTCCAATTTCCATGACGATGACATAAAAAACAATTTTTCTATCTAATTTGGCTATAATTTTCAGTATGGCTTTATAATCTATGATTATCAAGGCCAAAGCCATACTGAAAATTATAGCCAAATTAGAGAAAAATTGTTTTTTATGTCATCGTCATGGAAATTGGAAATGAGAGTATCCACTAAAGTAGGGATTTTAAGATTATGAGAAATCACAGTCTTTGACATCCTTGGGAAATACACAACACAGTTTATTCCTCCTTTCTCTAGTACGGGTCCAAGGAATTGGATGCAATCTCAGGGTATTCCACAAATATCTCCTATTTAACAAGCATACCAGGGAGCCCAAGGCATAGGTCGAGGTCAAAGCGAGAGCTCATAGACAAGGACTTTAAGGACCCAAGGGAATGTCTAAGCAATTACACAATAGATGGAGAAGATAGATCAGTCAATGATACATGGTACTTTCTTACTTTTTCATTTATGTGCAAGAGTTCTATGTGATTCTAGTGCAACACATTCATTTATTTCTATATCATGTGTGAATGAATTGGGATTATGTGTTAAAACTTAGTTGAAACTATTGCATGTGACTTCTCCTTTGGGGTCTAAGGTGAAATTAGTTCATATATGTCAAGATTGTGAGTTAGAAATTTCAAGAATTTATTCATGGCATACCTTAGAGTTGTGGACTTGTTGGATTTTGTTGTAATTCTTTGCATGAACTGGTTAACAACACATCGAGTCATTATTGATTGTGATCGATAGAAGAATTATTATCTACACACCAGACTGATATATGTGTTGTATTTAGGGGATAAGCTTGATGCTATACCCATACTATATATGATTGCTAAATGGAAATGGACAACTATGGGTTGGCTGGCATGTCTCACCCTAGAGGAAGAGAGGATATTGAATATGAATATTCTTAGATAGTTTGTGAATATGAGAATATTTTTATTGATGAACTATCAGGAATTACCCCAGCGTAGAAATGTGGATTTTTGTATTGAGTTACATCCTAGTACATCTCTGATTTTTATGACTCCACATAGGATTGCACCAATTGAATTACAAGAACTCAAGGTCCAGATACAAGATTTGTTGGACAAGATTTTTATTAAACCCAGCACTTCACATTGGGGTTCTCTGGTTTTATTTGCAAAGAAGGATAAAATACTTCGACTGCACATTAATTATTGACAGTTGAATAGAGTTATAATAAAGAATCGATATCTATTATAAAGGATTGATGATTTATTTGACCAGTTAAAAGGAGCATAGTCTTTCCAGAATAGATCTTCGTACTGGATATCACCAGTTTTGAGTTAGGGAGGCTAACATCTCTAAGACAGCATTGAGAACATGGTATGGGCATTTTGAGTTTATAGTAATGCCTTTCAGATTAATGAATGTGCCAGTAGCATTCATAGATCTTATGCATAGAATATTTCAGCCATATTTAGATTATTTTGTTGTGATTTTTTAGATGAAATTTTGATCTATTCTCAGTCTGAAGGAGAGCATGAGGATCATTAACATATTATTCTCTAAACTTTGAGAAAATATAAGTTGTATGCCAAGTTTGGTAAATGTGACTTTTGATTGATAGAAGTAAAATTTGGGACATGTAGTATCATCTAATGGTGTCTTAGTGGGCCCTGAGAAAGTTAGGGCAATCATGATTTGGGGGAGGCCAAAGTAAATTATAAAATACATAGTTTTTTGGGATTGGATGGTTATTACAAAAGATTTATTGTGAATTTTTCATAGTTAGCTGCTCCGATGACTAGATTAACTAGGAAGGAAGTCAAATATTAGTGGACTGATTTATGTAAAAAGGCATTCTAGGAATTGAAAAGGAGACATACTTCAGTGCCTATTCTAATAGTTCAGGATTGGGGACATAAATATACAGTGTATTGTGATGCCTAAAAAGATGGATTGCAATGTGTTTTGATGCAGTCTAGGAGAGTGGTAGCTTATAGTTCAAGATAGTTAAAGAATCATGAGAGAAATTACCCCACACATGATATAGAATTGCCAACTACAGTCTTTGCATTAAAGATATGGCGACACTATTTGTATGGGGAGTAATTTGAGGTATATTCATACCATTAAAGTCTAAAATATATCTTTAAACAATGAGACCTTAACATGAGACATCATCGATGAATGGAGTATCTAGAAGATTATGATTTTACTTTGCATTACCATCTAGGTAAGGTAAATGTGGTAGATGATGTACTTAGTCAAAAGTCACAAGATGCACTAGTTAGTATAGCTTCACTGGAATGGGATATGCTTGAAACTGTGGGACGATTCAGCTTATAATATAGCAGTAAAAGTCAGTGTGTTATCGAAAGATTAGTAGCTATACCTTCTTTATTAAATAAGGTGATTGATATACAGAAACAAGATGAAGAAATATTTTCTATAAAGAACCGAGTTGAGACTGGTACGTGCGATGAAGCTTGGACTATTCATATGGATGGTAGTCTTCGGTTTAGGGGACGGATTGTGGTTCCCTAGATAGTGGAATTGAGAGAGGAGATTCTTAAAGAATTTCACTGTTCTCATTTTACAGTACATCCAGGTGGCACAAAGATGTATAATGATTTTCGTCGCTAGTATTACTAGAATGGGATGAAAAGACATATTGGGGATTTTGTTTGACGATGCCTCATGTGTCAGCAAATAAAGGCTGAGCATCATAGGCCAGCAGAATTACTCCAGCCTTTGAAGGTAGCAGAGTAGAAATGAAAACATGATACTGTGGGACATCATGAAAACATGATGTTGTGTGGGTAATTATGAACCAACTTACAAAGTCTGCACATTCTCTAGTAATGTGAATAAACTTCACACATGAGGAATTGTGTAGGTTATACATACGAGAAATAGTCTGATTATATGGAGTGATAGTATCTATTGCATCAAATAGAGATCTCTAATTTATGACTTATTTTGGCAGAGTTTTTAGAAAGTAATGAGAACATTGTTGCTAATGAGTACTACTTTCCATCCACAAAATAGATGGTCAGTCGGAAAGAACCATGCAAGTTTTGGAAGATATGTTGCGAGCATTTTGTCTAGATTTCAAGGGTAGTTGGTAAGAACATCTGCCTTTGGTCGAGTTTGCATATAACAATATTTTTCAAGCAACTATCCAAATGGCACCATATGTAACATTGTATGGAAGGCCATGTCGATCTCTAGTTTGTTACGCTGAGGTGGGAGACATGTCCATCATAGGTCCAGATGTGATTAGGGATACCGCAGATAAAGTAGATTTGATATGACAACATCTTCTTACAGCTCAAAGTCTACAGAAAAGTTATGCTGATAAATGAAGACAACCTCTAGAATTTGAGGTGGGAGATCATGTTTTCTTGAAAGTGATGCCAAAAATGTGAGTAATCAGATTTAGCAAACATGACAAGTTATCACCAAGATATAGTAGGCATTTCGAAATACTCAAGAAGGTAGGTTTGGTTGCTTATCGATTGGCATTACCATCACATTTATCTGGTGTTCACAAGATATTTCACGTCTCTATGCTTAGGAAATATATTTCTGATCCAACTCAAGTAATGGATTGGTGCGAACTAGTTATTAATGTAGATGTAACATTTAGAGAAATGTTAATGCGTATCATTGATAGTCGAGACCAAGTTTTGCTAACCAAAACTATGAGACTAGTAAAGTAATATGTCACATCAATGAATAGAAAAAGCAACATAGGGATGTGAAAATACAATGTGTGTTGCTTATCCTTTTTTATTTGAAAATTAAGGTATATATTTTAGTAATTTAATAATTATTTAACTTCACAATATGTTTATAAGTACAAAGGTATATTTGTGAGAAATTTGGGATGAAATTCTTTGAGGAGAGAATGTTAAATCCTGAAAAAATTGAATAAATAATTAACATAATTTGATTTCTAGAAAAAAATAAGCAAATGGTAATTTTGTAATAAGAGAAAATAACATGAAAATTTTAGAGTCCTAATGATAAAATGAATGTCATTATTGAATTCGTCTTGGAAAATATAGCAATGGTGTCAAATTTTGTTAAATTATGAGAAAATCAGAATTTAGTTATATTTTTATTTAATTAAATAATTATTAGAATATTTAGAGAAAAAAATTACTGATAACCTATAGACAGCACCACGACGTCTGCACGTGGCTGTGCATGCATAGATGCGGTCTGTCAACTGTCCAGGTTTCAACCCAAAGAAAAAAAAATTAAAATTATTATTTAATAATAATTATTATTAAAAAAAAGAAAAAAAATAGAAAACATCATGAATCTGGAAAATGAGAGAAGGCTGAAAAAAAACATTCGGCGGCAGGCAGAGAGATACAGTACAGAGAAAAAAATATTCGTGAATTTTCTTTTAATCATAATAGATTATTCTGGAATCGGAATGAATAGTCTAAGAACTAAAATTATTCTACACGACGAGATCTTTACATTGATATCAAATTTATAAAGTTTCCGTGAAATTTTTCGGAAGGTTGTGGTTTTCTCTTAATAGAATTTCTTTATATTTAATGACCATAAATAATCATGTTTTATATTTCAATTTGAATTGTTAGAAATTTTATTGGAAATGATATATTGGTGAAAAGTTTCGGTATTTGGTTTAGTAAAAGTTAGTGTTGAACAATTTGATTTGGATTGTTTTAATTGTGTCTTAAATATGGGTTAAATCAAAAATGGCATAATTGCATTTCACACACACGGGAACATTCCATATACATGGGTGGGTGCATGATGTGTGTGTGGGTGTGTGTGTGTTTATATAGATGGAATTTAGCGAACTTGTATTAGGACAACATCCAGACAAAGTTGCATGTGAATTTATTTGGTACCTAGCTATTAAAGATTTGCGAACTCAAATTGGGACAACGTCCATGCTGAGTTATGGTGGTGCATATTTCTCAGAATAAATCCAAGAAAATCATATTTTATTCAGATAAATGTCCAATATGTTTTCCGGAGGAGGTCCATATTTTTCGGAATAATTCTAAAAATATATATATATATATATATATATAAAATATGTCACACTTGGCTTTGGCATGTGTGAGGGAGTCGATGGGACTCAGAAATATGGGCATATAAATATTTCATCCAAAATTACATTCATATAAACATTGTACTTGAATGGGTGTTGATATATATTAATGGCGTTCTATGTGCACTTAGGTAGGAAGTAACTCTAAAAAGTTTACCTCTACCGAGCTTTGCTCACTTCGTTTGCGGGACCCCTTTTCAGGCACATGTCCAAGACAGATGACAGATCCACATACGTGATAGCACATGTGAAGGAAAGCCGGTTGTGGCTTTAAAAAATATGTTGTTTTTTTTTCTTTATTCCACGGAGCAAATAAAATGAAAAAAAATATATTGTACATTTAAGAACATTTTATTTTATTGCACATTGTATTGTTTGATGGAATGAATGGGACCCCCTGAAGGATGGTGTGTCACACTTTTGTCCCTTCAGTATGACATCATCTCTTCTGTGAACATTTAGTGTTGCCTCACTACCAATGAATGTGGATCTCTAATCATCCAGAACACCAAGAGAAATGAGATTATTTGTCATTTTAGGAACATACCTTACATTGGAAAGTTAGACTATTCGATCATCAAATGTTCTCGGTCTCTCTATACCAAATCCAACCACCTTACATGGTTGGTTGTCTCCCACCACAGCATTGCAGACTTCCTTCATATCAAATTTGCTGAACCACTCCAAGTGAGTGCTTATATGGAAGGAGACCCTAGTATCCAAGATCCATGAGTCTGATCTTGCGATCATTGTGGAGGTTACCAGCACAAGGTCTTCTCCATCATCCAAGTCATCAAAGGCCACGATAGTAGCAGGTGGGGAATTAGGCTGACCCTGCTATTCCAGCCTTGCTTTCTTTTTTGGGCATTCAGTTTTCCAATGCTCTTTTTGTTTGCAGTAGAGACAAGTGTCACCCTTTTTTGACTACTTTTAGAGCTTGTTCCCCTTCTTCTTTAATGGAACAAATTGTGGCCTTCTATTTGTCACCACCAATCCAGCAGAGTGTTACTTTGTTCTTTCAAATGTAGCCTTTTGTCACATATCTCTTGAGTGTAGAGTAGATTGAACATTTTCTAGGGTAATCTCTTCCTTTCCCACTATGAGAGATTCGACAAAATTCTCGTTGGAAGGAAGAAGAGAGACTAATAACATAAGTGCAACATCTTCATCTTCTACCTTAGCATCCACATGTTTAAGGTCCATGAGGATGCTATTTATATCATCCAGATGCTTTTTCAAAGACGTTCCCTCTTGCATCCTTAATGTGAACTATCTCCTCTTTAACAGAAGCTTGTTCGTTAGTAATTTAGTCCTATACAGTGTTTCAAGCTTGAGCCTCAAATATGCTGCAGATTCTTCATTTACTACATTTAGCAATGACTTCTTGATACAAGCTTAACAAAATGGTGGAGTGAGCTTTTTCTTCATGTCTCCATGCCTTAGAATCTATTATTCCAAGAGCAGTAGTAGTATGAGGACTGAAGTCTTGAACCAGAGGATTCTAGATATCAAAATTCTTTAAATGTGCTTGCATTTTAATCTGCTACATACTAAACCTATTTTTATGGATACATTTCTAGGTCATGAAGTTTAGGTTTCTAGTCATTTCAACAAAATATCATTTTTAGAGAAAAATCACAAAATCCAATAGTGCAATTGCTTTAAATTATCCAAAACCCACTCTGATACCAATTGTTGGTCAATTGTGCTTCCAGGATTGTGATTTAAAAGAAGTGAATAATAGAGAAATAGAAACAAATAATATATATACAATCTACAACCACAATCCAACCATGGTAGAATCAAAAAATGAAATAGAAACACAAGAATAATGTGGTTCATAAGTTTTCCAACACACTAGCTAAATCCACAAGAAAAATGTTTATGCTTTAGAGATTAAACCAAAAAAAATATCAATGATTCTTATAGTTTATGCAGCAAAAATAGTCGTGAAAAAATCACACAGAAGAGGAGAAAGAGATGAATAGTTCCACACCCCCAAAAATAGCAGGTCGAAAACATAAAATAAAAACAATTTATATTAATAGAATTTCTAGTATAATTAACCGGAGTGGGTAGGATCACTCGGATGGGTCATGCTCTGCTCCAAAAAATTCTTCAGCCCAGTGACCAGACAGTGAAACCTCCATTATTGTGCTACTGTTCCATTCCCAGCCTGTTAATATTTTCTTTCCTTAACTTACATAAAAATATTAAAATAGAAATAATTTGGTTATAAAAAAATCAAAAAAATTATATAAAGAAAGATATAAAGATAGACAAATAGACATATAAATAGATAGACAGATAAAAAAACAAATAGAAAGATAAACAGATAGATAGATAAATAGTCTGATAGATTGACAAATTGATAGATTGAGAGTAAAATAGAAAGACAAATCGAGAGATTGATAGATTAACAAATAGAGAGATAGATAGAAAGAAATATAGATAAATAGACATATAGATAGATAGACACATAAGTAGAAAGGCAAATAGAAAGATAGATAGATAGGAAAATAGATAGATAGGCAGATAGGCAGACAGACAGACAAACAAACATACAGACAGACAGATAGATAGATAGATAAATAGATAGATAGATAGATAGATAGTCAGATAGATATATAGACAGATAGATAGATAGACATATAAATAATAGACATATAGATAATAGACAAATAGATAGATAGATAAATAGACATATAGACAGATAGATATATGTACATATAGACAGATAGACAGACAAATAGATAAATATAGAGACAAATAGATAGCTAGATAGATTGACAGATTGACAGAAACACAGAAAAACAAATTGCCAGATAACTAGATTGCTTGATAGCAATATAGATAGATAGACATATAAAGTTATAGACTTATAGAAAAATAGGTATATAGGAAGATAGACATAAAGATAGATAGATAGACAGATAGATAAATATACAGATAGAAAGAAAGACATATAAACAGATAGACATATATATAGATAGAAAGATTAGACAGATATACAGATAGACAGATAGACAAATAAATAGATAAACAAATAGATATATAGATAAATAGATAGATAGATTTATAAAAAGACATATAAACAGATAGTAGATATATAAATAGAGTGATATATAGATCAACATATAGAAAGAAATATAGATAGATAGACATATAGAATGATAGATAATTAGATAGGCAGATAGACTAATAGATAGATAGATAAACAGATATATAGATATAGATAGAAAAATAGATGGATGATTAGATAGAAAGATATACTGATAGATAGATAGATAAATAGAAAGATATAGATATAGAAAAATAGACATATAGACATATATATAGATAGATAGACACAGAAAAATAGATAGACAGACATATAGACAAAAAGATAGATAGATATATAGATAGATAGCTAGATAAAGATATATATAGATTGATAGTTAGAGAGTTAGATAGATAGATATATACACAATTATATAGATACATAAATATATAGTAATATAGATAGACATATAAACATATACACAGATAGATAGATAGAAATAAAGACAAATTTATAGATAGACAAATAGACAAATAGATAGATAGAAAAATAGATAGATAAACATATGTACAAAAATTCAGATAGATAGAGAGACATATAGATAGACAGACATATAGATAGATAAATAGATAGACAGATAGATAGATAAATAGACAGATAGATAGATAGACAAATAGATATGTAGAAATATAGAAAGATAGGTAGTTAACAATTATTTGGCTCAATATATCTATTTCATTATCTATTTATGTCTATGTATATCTGTCTAGCTATTTGTCTCAAATATTTGTTTGTCTATCCATTTGTCTATCGATCAATATATCTATCTACCTATATGTCTATCTATCTGTCTATCTGAATATCTATTTATCTATATTTTTATCTATCTATCTATCTATCAATTTGTTCATCTATCTATCTATCTACGTGTCTATCTATCTACCTATATATCTATCTATCTATCTATATAACTATCTGTATGTATATCTATTTATCTATCACTCTATCAATTTGTCTGTCTAACAATATGTCTCTTTCTCTATCTATCTATCTATGTATCTATCGGTCTATCTATCATTCTGTCTGTCTATCTATTTATATGTCTATCTATTTGTCTACCCATTAGTCTGTCTATTTGTATGTCTATATGTCAATCTTCTATCTATCTATCTGCATATCATTCTATTAATCTGTCTGTCTATCTATTTGTCAATATTTCTATCAATTTCTATGTATATCTTTCTGTCTATCTGTCTGTCTATCTATCTATCTATCTATTTATTTATCTTTATATCTATTTGTCTATCTATCTATCTATCTATATTCTATCTATCTATTTGTCTCTCTATCTTTCTATCTATTTGTTAATGTCTATTTATCTATCTAGTTATCTATCTTTCTATTTGTCTATCTATCTATCTAATTGTCTATCTATCTATCTATCTATTTTTCTATCTATTTATGTGTCTATATGTCTGTCTATCTGTCTATATTTCTATCTTTTTATCTCTCTATCTATCAATCTACCTTTTTGTCTCACCTATATGTCCGTGTATTTGTTTTTTTGTCTGTCTATCTATCTTTTTTTCTATCTATCTATCTATCTATCTATGTGTCTGTATGTCTATCTATCTATCTATCTATGTGTCTGTATGTCTATCTATCTATCTATATGTTTGTCTATCTGTCTATCTATCTTTCTATCTATCTATTTATCTATCTATTTGTCTATCTATCTGTCTATGTCTCTATTTATCTATCTATCTATATATGCATCTGTCTATCTATCTTTTTTTCTATCTATATGTGTGTCTACGTGTCTGTCTATCTATCTATCTATATATCTATCTATATATTTTTATATCTATTTGTATATCAATCTATCTATTTTTCTATCTACCTGTTTATCTATTTTGTATCTATTTGTCTCTCTATCTGTCTATCTATCACTCTATCTATCTATCTATCTAACTATTTATCAATCTATCTTTCTGTATGTCTATATGTTAGTCTATCAGTTGTCTATCTATCTATCTATATATCTGAAAATCTATCTGTATGTCTATCTATCAATCAATCAATCTATCTATCTATTTGTCTATCTGTCTATCAATCTGTCTATCTATCTTTATGTATTTCTATCTATCTATCTATTTATCTATCTATCTATCTATTTGTCTGTCTGTTTGTCTATCTATTTGTCTATCTGCCGATCTATTGCTCAGTCAGTCTGCCTACTTGTTTGTCTTTCTATATAACTGTCTATTTCTTTGTCTATCTATCTATTTATCTGTTCATTTATCTATCTCTCTATATGTCTGTCTGTCTATCTTTCTATCTCTTTGTCTATCAATCAATCAATCATATGTCTATCTATCAATCAATCATATGTCTATCTTTCTATCCGTCTATGTGTCTATCTATCTATCTATCTGTCTATTTATCTGTCTAACTATCTGTCTATGTATTTTCCTATCTATTTATCTGGCTAACTTTCTATCTATTTGTCTGTCTATCTATTTGTGTATTTGTCTGTCTATCTGTCTATCTGTCCATCTATTTGTCCTTCTATCTGTCCATCTATCTATCTTTTTATTACTTTGTCTATCTATCTATTTATCTAACTATCTATCTATCTTTCAATCTATCTGTCTATCTGCATGTTAATCTTTATGTCTAACTATTTTCTATCTATCTGTATATATATATATATATATATCTATTGTCTATATGTTTGTCTATTTGTCTGTCTATTTGTCTTACCAATCTGTCTATCTATCTGTTAGTCTATCTATGTATCTTTATGTCATCTATTGTTTGTCTGTCTATCTCTCTATTTGTCTATCTAAGTCTATTTTTCTGTCTATTTGTCTTCTGTCTATCTGTCTATCTATCTATGTATTTGTCTGTCTCTATATTTATCTATCTATCAATATATCTATCTATATGTTTGTCTATCTATTTGTCTATCTATATATCTATCTATTTGTATGGCTATCTATCTAACTATCTGTCTATATATCTATTTGTCTGTCTATCTGTATGTCTATATGTCTTTCTATCTACTTGTGTACATGTCTATCTATCTATTTTTCCATCTGTCTATCTGTGTCTCTATTTAACTATCTATATGTCTGAAAATTTATTTGCCTATCTATTTGACTATATGTTGATCTAACTAGCTCTCTATATGTCTGTCTATCTATCTCTTTATCTATCTATAAATCGCTATGTCTTTCTATCTATCTATTTGTTTGTCTATCTATGTATTATCTCTCTAACTATGTATTAGTCTATCTATCTATATATCTATATGTTTTTCTATCTTTCTTTATATCTATCTATCTATATGTCTGTCTATCATTCTATATATCTATCTATATATATGTCGGTGTATCTGTTGTCTATCTTTCTATCTACTTATTTATATATCTACCTGTCTAGATGTCTGTATTTCTATTTGCAAATCTGCCATTCTATCTATCTATGTTTCTATTTATCTATCTATTTGTTTGTAATTCTATTTGCCTATTTGTTTGTCTTTCTGTATGTCTAATGATTTGTCTATCTATCTGTCTATCTGTCTAACTATCTATGTATCTATCTATTTGTCTAGTTGACTATCTCTCTATTTGTTTATCTATATATTCTATTATCTATTTATTTCTCTGTCTATCTGTCTGCCTATTTGTTTTAAATATTTATTTGTCTATCTGTATGTCTATCTATCACTATATCTATCTAGCTACCTATATGTCTTTCTATCTTTCTATATTTCTTACTATATATCTATTTATCTATATGTCTATCTATCTGTTTTTTTGTCTGTCTATCTATCTATCTATATGTCTTCTAACAATCTGTCTATTGTATATATATCTCTCTATCTATCTGTGTATCTATCTGTCTGTCTATATTTTGTCTGTCTATCTGTCTATGTATCTATCTATCTGTCATTGTATTAGTCTATCTATCTATATGTCTATATGTCAGTCTATCTGTCTATATGTCTATCTATCTATCTGTGTATCTTTCTGTCAATCTGTTTGTCTATCTATTTGTCTATCTTTTTTCAATTTCTAAGTCTATATTTTTGTCTTTATATATATCTGTCTATTTATCTGTCTGTGTCAATCTATTTTTCTATCTTTCTATCTATTTGTCTATCTATCTACCTATCTATATGTCTATCAATCTATTTGTCTCTCTATCTTTCTATCTATTTGTTTATATATTTGTTTATCTGTCTTTCTATTAGTATGTCTATCTATCTGTCTGTCTGTCTATCTATGTGTCTCTTTATCTATCTATTTGTTTGTCTATTTGTATGTCTATCTATCTATCTGCCTGTCTATCTTTTTATCTATTTATCTCAATATCTATATATCTACTTTTTTGTCTAACCTATATGTCTATCTATTTGTTTGTTTGTCTATCTATCTTTCTATTTGTTTATCATTTGTCTTCTTACATATAGTTTATCTGTCTATCTAATTGTTTGTCTATCTATCTATATGATAATTTGTATATCTATCTATCTATCTATTTGGCTATCTGCCTGTCTATATGTCTGTCCGTCTATCTGTCTATTTATCTATCTGTCTGTCTATATGTCTGTCTATCTTTCTATCTATTTGTTTGTCTATCTATATTTCTATCTATTTGTCTATCTATCTGTCTATATCTATGTTTATCTATCTTTCTATCTGTGAATCTATATGTCTATCTGTTTGTCTATCTGTCATTCAATCTATATGTCTATCTTTCTATATATCTATGTATCTATCTATTTGTCTGTCTATCTATTTATCTATCTATGTAACAATCTGTCTATTTGTCTATCTATATGTCTGTTTATCAATCGATCTATCTATATGTCTGTTTATCAGTCTATCTATCTGTATGTATATATGTCGGTCTTTCACTTTGTCTATCTGTCTATCTATCAAAATGTCTTTTTGTATGTATATCTATCTCTCAATCAATTTTTCTATCTATCTATATATCTGTCTATCAATCTGTATGTCTATCTTTCTGTCTTTCTGTCTATATGTCAATCTTTCTGTTTGTCTATTTGTCTATTTTTCTATCTATTTGTCTATCTACCAGTCTATTTGTCTATCTGGTCGTCTGCCTATTTGTCTATCTTTATTTCTATCTGTCTGTTTACCTATCTATTTATCTATCTTACTATCTATCTATCTTTCTATTTGTCTGTCTATCTATATGTCTATCTAAGTCTATTTGTATGTCTATTTTCCTTTCTGTCTATCTTTCTATTTATTTGTGTATTTGTCTGTCTCTCTATTTATCTATATATATATATATATATATATATATCTATATGTTTGTCTATCTATTTTTCTATCTATATATCTGTCTATTTGAATGGCTATCTATCTAACTATCTGTCTATATATCTATCTATTTAGCTGTCTGTCTATCTTAATGTCTATATGTCTTTCTATCTATTTGTGTATATATCATCTATCTAATTTTCTATCTGTTTGTCTATGTCTCTATTTAACTGTTTGTCTGTCTGACTATTTATTTGCATATATGTTTGACTATATGTTGATCTAACTAGCTCTCTATATGTCTACCTATCTATTTTTTATATATCTATAAATCTCTCTGTCTTTCTATATATCTATTTCATTGTCTATCTGTCTATTCTCTCTCTAACTATCTATTAGTCTATCTATCTATATATCTATATGTTTGTCTATCTTTCTATAAATCTATCTATCTATCTTTCAATCTATCATTCTATTTATCTGTTGTCTATATGTCGGTTTATCTGTTTCTCTATCTTTCTGTCTACTTATATATCTATCTGTTTGTCAACCTGTCTGTATTTCTATTTGCAAATCTACCATTCTATCTATCTATCTTTCTATATAACTTTCTATTTATCTATCTATTTGTTTGTCTATCGGTATGTCTATTTATTTGTCTATCTGTCTATCTATCTACTATCTGTCTATCTATTTGTCTGACTATCTGTGTATCTATCTATTTGTCTATTTGTCTATCTGTCTGTCTGTTTATCTATCTATTT